>JAJTUV010001743.1:565000-743631 GCA_021653895.1 Mastomys natalensis | reverse complement strand
TACCAAGCAGCCTAGTGCACCAAAAGAAGAAAAAATTAATAGGCAGACAAGACTTCATTCAAAACTTACTCTTTGTGGGCTGAGGCTGAGGATGATGATGATGGACTTGCCTAGATGTAGGAACCGGCCCTGGTTCTGCCCTGACACCCCAAAGGAAAAAAAAAAACAAATAAACAAACTAACAAGAGATAAGTAAACAAAACAGTTAACTGCCACATAGCCTGGAGTCCCAGCTGTGAGTGTCTGTGGCAGAGGCGGAGGGTGTGGTGGCAGGGGTGGGAGGGTGTGAGGGGTATGGGTAAATTGCTTGAGCCCGGGAGTTTGAGAGGAACAAGACATTTCTCCTGGATGAGAGGCCACCAATGGACATGAAGACAGCCAGTGTGTCACACAGAACTAGTGTCAATCACTGCCAGTGGGATACCGACTCTCACACTAGACTCACCATCACTTTAGAAGAGAATCAGGTCAGGGGACACATCTCAGTGGTAAAGCACTTCCCTACGAGCATGATGGCCTGAGTTCCATCCTAGGCACCATGTGAAGGCTGGCCTTGGTGGCCTTGGGGTGGTGGATGATTGACAGATGGAATCAGTCATGGGATAAGTGGTCCCTGGGACGTTTCAGTCAACTAGTCTAGCCAGAAGAGATCCTGACTCAAAAACCAACGGGAAGAGCTGGTGAGATGGCTCAGTGGGCAGAGACGCTCACTGCAACCCGACCACCTGAAGTTCAATCCCTGGGATCATCCGTGAGGACCACACGTGTAGGGAAGGTGGACCTTGCACAAGCTGGTGGGACTGTAAAAATGGTGGCAGCTGTTATGGGAGAGAGTCGAGGACTTCTGCAAAGATGTCGACATAGAATTCCCATGTGACCCAGAAACCCTGTTCTACTGTGTGTGCTACAAACGGGGTTCTAAAGGGTGACTGAGAGCCGTTGTCCACAGGCTCCTGCATTCTAACACTTGAGACTTAGCTGGTGACACTGTTTTGGGTGATTGTGGAACAGGGAAGGCTGGAGGCTTGGTTAGTGGAGATAAGTTGTTAGGGGTGGACCACTGAGTATTCCACCCCTGCAGACTTCTCCCCTGAGCTCTCTACCTCCTGGCGACTGCAGGACGTGATGGACCACCACAGTGGACCAGTCTACTGCAGGACGTGATGGACCACCACAGTGGACCAGTCTACTGCAGGACGAGGTGGACCACCACAGTGGACCAAACTCTCTGAAATGCAGAACAAAAACAAACCCCTCCTCTCTTGAATTGTTTCTCTTAGGTGATTTTAGTTTGTTTTTTGTTTATTTTGTTTTGTCTTTCACAACTGTAAGAAAGGTAAAGGAAACAAAGAAACTCCAGAATCACACGTACACAAAGTATTCGCTGCTGCACCATTCACAGCAGACAAAATGTGACTGAGTGGATGAGCAAGGCAAGTGTTGTACCCAACACTCAGCCAAGAGCAAAGAGCTGGACTGAAGTCCTGGTTAGAGGGAAGAGCCAGGCACGAATGGCTCCTGCCACACAGTCCTGCTTATTATCCAGAGAGATGGAGGACACATGGGAGGAGAAGAAAGAGAAAGAGGAGGGGAAGATGGTGGGCATGATGGTTGATGCCTGCTGCCCCAGCACTTGGGAGACAAAGACAGGAGGGTTGACAAAAGCTCAAGGTCAGCCTGTACTGTATAGAGAGTTCAAGACCAGCCAGAGCTACATAGTGAGACCCTGCCTCAGAGAGAGAGAGAGACAGAGAGGAGAGACTAGAGAAGAGAGAGGAGAGAGAGGAGAGAGGAGAGAGAAAGAAGAAAGAAGAGAAGAAGAAGAAGAAGAAGAAGAAGAAGAAGAAGAAGAAGAAGAAGAAGAAAGAAGAAGAAGAAGAGGAGGAGGAAGAAAGGGAGGAGGCAGAAAAAGAAGGAAAAGGAGGAGGAGGAGAGGAGGAGGAGAGGGAGAGGAGAGGGGAGGGGAGAGAAGAGAGAGAAAGGAGGGGAGAGGAAGAGGTGTAGAAGAGGAGGGGAGAAGGAAAGGGAGGAGGGATGGAGAGAGGAGAGAAAAGACCCGAAAGCAAGTAAGCAGAGATGACAGCTAAACTGGAATGAAACAAGTGGAAGGTTCTAGAAAGCTTCTCAGCCTCTGCCATGCTGGGCCTCTGGATTAAGTGGCCACCACCTCTTCACTGTCCGGACACCTGCTCAGTGTCCTCTCAAGGTCAGAGGAGGTGCCTAACCACCCAGGGGCTCAGCCAGCCTTAAACCAGCCAGGCTTGAGTCTCAGCTAATCCTGACAGCAGGGTAGGTAGGGAAGGGGAGGGGCAAAGTGCCTGAGTCAGGGACTTTCCCAGGCTGCACTCACTTGGCCTCTGACCAGGGAAACAGCAGCTGGACTGAGCTACCTCCAAACGGAGGACTTAAGCCCGGAGACCAAAGACTTGACTGACTTGGTGACCTCCCCCACCCCGCCCCTGCCCCCCCCCCCGACCTAACTCCTCAGGTCATAGAAGTCAGCAGGAGACTTCAAATGGGGAGCTAACTCCGGTAGAGCCCCCCCCCCCCGGGCTGTGGGACAAGAGGGTTCACCGTCAAAGTCTCAGGTACAGTTATATATAATACGGCTTACGGCATGGGGGAGGGGATTGTTTTGTTTTGTTTTAGGTTTTCAGAATCAGGGTTTCTCTGCTGTCCTGGAACTTGCTCTTGTAGAGTAGGCTGGCCTCCTGAGTGCTGGGACTAAAGGTTAGAGGCACCGTGGCCAAGCTTGAGGGGACTGGTTTTATTGGTGATACGTTTTCAAATTTGGGGGATGGCTCCTGGCCACGCTGGCTCTGCCACACCACCGCGCAAGAAAAAGGCAGGCCTCTTTACAAAGCCTGCAGACCCTTCTCTCCTCCACTCTAATGCAAATAGGGCCTGGGCTTCCTCCTTAGACAGTGGGGGCCAAAGCCCTCAAGTTATCTATATAGGGGTCCAGGTTCTCTATGCTGCTGCTACTAGGGCAGCCTGCCTTTGGCTGGGTGTGACACTTGTCATGTCCTTGTCATTCTGGCTCCTTGATGCCTCAGCATCTCCCATCCCCAATCAGTGTGACCTCCTGCTAGCTCACTGTGGCCTCTGAAGTCAAGTTCTCCCAGGTCCTGAGGCCTCTTGCCTACCCCTGACACATTATATGCTTAATTGTGCCTCCCCCATTGCCTATGCTTAAGACCTAACCACAGGATCTGATAGGGTGATCACTTGGGGGAGAGGAGCCTCTCAAAAGGTGATTAAGGAAATGAGGTCATCGGGTGGGCCTTAAGCCAATCCGACTAGGGTCCTTATAAGAAAAGATTAGGGCTGGAGAAATGGCTCTGTGGCTAAGCGCACTTGTTGCTCTTATAGAGGACCCAGATTCAATTCCCAGAATCCACATGGTGGCTCACAACCATCTATAGCACCCTCTTCAGGGCTCTGTGGGCACTGGGCACACACATGGTGCACAGACATGCATGAAGGCAAAACACTCACACACATAAAATAAGAATAAGTAAATCTAGCTGGAGGCGGTGGCACACACCTTTGATTCCAGCACTCAGAGGCAGATAGAGAAACCTACTTGGAAAATCCCTGTCTCAAAACACAAATGACAACAAAAAGGGAACCTTTTAAAGGGAAAAAAACTAGGGGCTGGAGAGGTGGCTCCATGGATAGGCACTCACTGTGCAAGTGTGAAGACCCCGAGTTCAAAGCCTCAGCCTTCCTGTGATGTTAGGTGAGGCAACACGTGTCTATACTCCCAGCATTCCTAAGGCAAATGGGAGGCAAAGATAGACAACCTGGAAGTTGCTGGTTCAGCTAATCTGGGGCACAATCAGCAAACAAGAGATCCTTCCTCAGGCAGAAGGCAAGACACCCCAGGTTGTCCTCTGACCTCCACCTGTGCACCATGACACTTAAACGGAATGAATGGAAGTAGGGGAGTCTTTTAAAAAGAAGAGATTAGGCAAGGCCTAGTGGTCAAGTCTGCAATACAAGCATTTGGGGAGCTGAAGCTTGCTGTGATTCAAATTCAAAGGTAGCCTTGTCTATAAAGCAAATACCAGAACAGTCTAGGTTAGAGCCCCTCCTCCTTACACACACACAGACACAGACACACACACAGAGAGACAGAGACAGAGAGACAGAGAGACAGAGATCAGAAAGATGGCTTCAAGTCAAACTCACTCTGCCCACAGTTGGATCTTCTGGGACATCCTCTGATTGTCTCCTTGATTCCTCAGACCTTTCTACTGCCCTATAGCCTGAGGCTTTATCTCCTAGCTGGATTGCCTGCCCTGGACCCCAAGTACTTATGGGAGAAGACCTGAATTACTGTGGCTAAATGAGGAGAAAGACATTGAGCAAAGCATCATGGACACGACCCTTGATAGTGGCCGCTATCCTGTTCTTCCCAGAAAGCCATAAGGCCTGTGTGTCTGCTGTGAAATCATTAGGAAAGCTTAGGAAATATACTCATTCCTTTCTCATCGCTGCAGAGATGGCCCAGCCATTGAGAGCGTGACTCACTCTTCCAGAGGACCCAAATTGAGTTCCCAGTACTCGTATCAGGTGGCTCACAATTTATCCACTGACTCCAGCTCCAGGGGATCTGATCATCTTTTCTAGCCTCCACTGACACCTGCACACACGTGAAAAAACACACTCAAAGATTACACATATACACATAATTAAAAATAATGAAAATAAGCAGGCAATAGTGGCATGTGCCTTTAATCCAGTACTTGGGAGGCAGAGGCAGGTGGATTTCTGAGTTCGAGGCCAGCCTGGTCTACAGAGTGAGTTCCAGGACAGCCAGGGCTACACAGAGAAACACTGTCTCGAAAACCAAAAACAAGAAAAGAAAGAAAGAAAGAAAGAAAGAAAGAAAGAAAGAAAGAAAGAAAAGAAAGGAAGGAAGGAAGGAAGGAAGGAAGGAAGGAAGGAAGAAAGGAAGAAAGGGAGGAGAGAGAGAGGAAGAAAGAAAGGGAAGAAAGAGGGAGGGAGAAAGAAAATATAAAATCTCTAAATATCTGACCAAAGCAATTTAAGGGAGGAAGGGCTTATTGGGGGCTCACAGTCTGAGGAGAGACAGTTTATCACGCTGGGAAAGACACGGTAGAAGGAGGCTCATGAGGGTGGGAACATGTCGGTTTTCATGGCAGAGAAGTCATAGCAGCTGGAGAGGATGAGCAGTTCAGGTTGCAGCAGGAGCAGCAGCAGCAGCACCCAGGAGCTTGCAGTGTGACTTTCTCACATCCTGGAGGACGAGGCAGCAGAAAGCTCAGGTTGGAGGTGAGACTGGGTGACCTCAAAAACCCACCCTCAGTAACATGCCTCTGCCAGCCACGCATCCCACACAGAGGCTCCACGACATTCCCAAACACTGCCACCAGCTGGGGGACAACTGTTCACACACATGAGCCTGTGGGGGGAATTTCATTTTTGAACCAGAAGAGAGGCCAAGAAGCTGCCACCATTACTCAGGTGAGAGAGGAAATATTCCTCACTTGTACAGGATGCTATTAATCTTAATTCTCTTCTCTCTCTGCCCCCTTCCTTTCCCTCACCTCCCCCTTTCTCTCTCTCTCTCTCTCTGTCTCTCTCTGTCTCTGTGTGTCTGTCTGTTTCTCTGCTCTCTCTGTCTGTCTCTCTCTTTCTCTCTCTTTCTGTGTGTGTGTGTGTGTGTGTGTGGTGTGTGTGTGTGTGTGTATGTCTCTGTCTCTTTCTCCTCCTTTCTGTAATGCTTTGAAGATGAAATATTCCCAGTAGGCTCCTGTGTTTGAACACAGCTGGTGGCATGGTCTGCTACTCGTTCCCACTTCCATGAGCTTCCTTCCACCATGCCTTTCCCAACTGTCTCCCCTCAAACCGTGAGCCATACTAAACCTTCCTCCTGTAAGTTGCGTCTGCCATCTATTTGGTCACAGAGATGAGAAAAGGTAACTAAGACAGACTTCCTTCCCACAGACACAGAAGCCACATCTTCCTCATGGCCCAGTCATAACACTTGACTTCCCTCCTTCCACACACCACTCTCTGCTTCTGTGATCCCCAACCCCCCTTACCTCCCCAAATCTCAAATCAGCCTTATGTCGTGTGAAAAAACACTGCAAACCAAGGTCCAACACTGACCAGTAGGGTAACAATAGATTATGCTAAAAGCCAACAGATAGGAAACTTGAAGCTGGGAGAGGTGGCTCAACCCAGTATAGTGCTGGCCTTGCAAACACAAGGACTAAGTGTGAAGCCCAGAACCATTTAATATCCCAGTACTGAGGAGGTGGAGGCAGGAGGATTCCCTGACCAGCCAGCCAGCTGAGTCAGCTACCTCCAAAGTCAGGGAGAGACTGTGTCTCAAAACACAAACCAGAGCTGGTGAGATGGCTCAGCAGGAAGGTGATCCGGGTTCCATGTCTGGGACCCCTGCCAGAGGTGGAAGGAGAGAACGGGACTCCACAAAGTAGTCCTCTGACCACCACAAGTCCCATTTTGGCGCAGTGTCTCACATCATATACATAGAATGATAATAAGCCCGCAATGGGCAAAAAGATAGGGACTCTTGTTCCCCGGTTGCCACAAAAGAAAAACCCCAAGGAAAGCCCCCCCCCCCCCAGCATTGCAAACTCACTCAGTGGGTGCAGGCCTCAGCAAAGCAAACTCCCGCTGTCTCTAGGCAGCAGGAGCTTCCTCCACAAGCACCAGGAGGCACAAATCATGACGGCAAAGACACACAGGGCCCAGCAGAGTAAAATTAAGAATCTCTCCGCAAGACAAACTGCACCATCAACAAAGCTGCAAGACAGAGGCAGCCACAGACAAGAGGGATGATTACATCCCACATAACCGAGCGAGCGTGAATGTGCCCGGATCCAGGGAGGATCGCCACAAATCAATAACATGTGGACAGCCAATGGAAGCCAGCGGGGACCAGCAAGGGCAAGCGCGGGTCAGGAAGAGAGCCCGGGGTAACATTCCACAAACAACAGGCATGCCTCGGCACTGACACCCAGGGAGGCAGGATTCCAAGCCACCAAGCGGGCACTTGCCATACTCCCAGCAGAGCAGAGCTATGGTGGGGACAGAGCCACGGGAGCACTCTTGGGTGAGGATGGGAGCACTCTTGGGTGAGGGATGCTTTGGACACTTGCCTGGTACCCTCTCCTCCCTCCTGGTACACTGGGAATACATTCTTAATACCCCCAACAGATGCCTGACTTTCCACACAATAACTACTATAAAAATTTATTTTTAAAGGACTGGGGTGTGGTTCAGTGATAGGGATACCAGAACCTGTATAAAAAGCCAGGACCCAGCAGACCTCATGCTGCAATCCCAGCACGAGGGGTTGGGGGCAGGGATCCCGGGGGCTCCCTGCGCCAGCCCCAGCTGAACCAGTGATGGGTGAGATCCATGTTCATTCAGTATGCAACCCTGTCTTGAAATATAAGGTGAAGGAGTAATGAAGACCCCCAAAACATTGGCCTCTAGTCTACACACAGAACATGCACATGTGTGACACACACCTATCACACATATACACCACTAACAAAAAACAAAGATTTTATATATATATATGCCACATGCATACACATAGACATAACACATATATATTTTATATGTGCACACACATGCACATATATACTACACAAATGACACCTGTGTGCAATATATACATAGATACCACACACACCACATACAACATACATGTCACAATATGTAACATTTTAATACTATACACATACACAACACAGAGAGAGAAAACTTTGCTCCCTTCCACCATGGGAGGATTTGGCTAGAGGACACCACTTATGAAGCAGGACACCACCCTCACCAGACACTAAGTCCATTTAGCGCTGTGGCTTATGAACGTCTAACCCACAGAAATGTGAGAAACCAGAGTCCCCCGTGGATAAATTTCCCTGTCTGTGGGCTTTTGTTTACAGGAGCCCCTCCTGTGGACAGATGCCCCTCCACCACAATTAGGGTACAGTGGGACCTATCTTCAGAGTTCCAACTATATCGGGACTCCCTTTGTTTCTGGCTTCCTGGCTAGGGCTGTCTGTCTAGGAATGGGGGAGGTCCCTGCACATGGCCAGGCTTGAGTAATACTGGATAAAAAACAACTAAACGCCCATCTGTATCTTTCTTTCTTCCTTCCTCCTTTCTTTCTTCCTTCTTTCCTTCCTTCCTCCCTCCCTCCCTCCCTCCTCCCTCCCTCCCTCCCCCCCTCCCTCCCTCTCTCTCTCTCTTCTCTCTTTCTTTCTTTCTTTCTTTCTTTCCTTTTTTCTTTCTTTTTGAGACAGGATCTCATGTAGCCCAGTTTGGGCTTGGGTGTGTTGTGGTGTGTGTTCTGGTGTGTTGTGTGTGTATGTTGTATGCATGTAGCTTTATGTGTCAATTATATGTGGTATGTGTGTTGTATGAATGTAGTGTGTAAATGTCATGTGTGTTTTTGGGGTATATTATGTGTGTTTTCTGTATATGGCAGTGTATGTATGAGTGTTATTCTAAGTTTTGTTTGTTTGTTTGTTTTGGTTTGGTTTTTTTGGTTTTTCGAGACAGGGTTTCTCTGTATAGCCCTGGCTGTCCTGGAACTCACTCTGTAGACAGGCTGGCCTCGAACTCAGAAATCCCCCTGCCTTCTGCCTCCCCTGGGATTAAAGGCGTGCACCAGCTTATTCTAAGTATTTTTATGTGGTATGTGTGTGCATATGTGTATGCAACTGTATTTTGATATGTGTGTACGTTTGTATGTGTGTGGTGTATGTGTTTTATGTATGTGGCATGTGTGTTGTATGTGTGTGGTATGTATATATGTTGTGTATGTATCATGTGGTATGTGCATATGTATATAATGTTGTGTGTGTATGATATGTACATGTTTATGTATGTGTGAAGCCAGAGGACAATCTCTGGCCTTGTTCCTCAAGCAGGATGTACCATTTCTTCTGAAACATGGTGTCCCCTGCCCTGAAGCTCACTGCTTCTGCTAAGTAGCTAGCCAGCCAGCCCCATGGTTCCTCCTGCATCTGCCTCCCCATCCCTGGATCACAACCATGCACGACCACATCTCACAGCTTACACGAGTTCCATGTGTGGGGCTCCGTCCTCATGTTTACATGGCAAGCACTTCATGGACTGGAGTTATGTCCGCAGCCCCCATCCCCTGCCTCCCTGCAGAGTGGTTATGGGCACTGGCCACCAACTCAGCCCTGTCTCCAAGTTCTCATAGATCTGTCACTTGTGGCTCCACTGAGCGCCCAGCCGTCTACTGACCACGACATTTTCCAGACTGAATTTCCAATGGAGGTAAGACCTTCCCTGGGTAACATGTACTAAGAGCCACAGGTGTGCAGTGAAGCCATGATGTGTAGCCCCAGCCCCCTGGTATGTGCAATTCCCCAGGACATAGCCTTCCAGGAAACTTCTTACCTCAGCAAGTCTAACTGGGCATCGCCTTCGTTCTAGAACTTGTGAAAGCAGAGTACTTACCTTTGCTGTTGAAAATTAGAGGATCTCTTGAGGAACAGGTATGGTGGTGTAGTCCTGTAGTCCCAACACTGGGAAAAGCTGAGGCAGAAGGATAACCATGAATTCGGGGCCTGCCTTGGGCTAAAATACAATGGGTTCAAGTTCAACCTGTCTCAAAAAAGCAAAACAAACATCTAGATAGATAAGAGACCACTTAGATTAGAGGTGTCCTCTACAGAGTCTTCCAGCCCCAGGGCTGTGACACAATGGTCTTATCCCCCAGGGTCCTGTTTCTCCCGATATAAACTTGACCTGACTGCCAACCCTGACATGTGGCATTCAGAGCTGCCTCTCAGGGACGTCTCCCTGAGCTAACCCATCCCACTCCAGGAGGAAGGTACCTCAAACCTAGGACCACACTGGAGAAGCCAGAAGCCAGAGTGATACCTAAATCCAGCTTCTCAGGCCAATTTAGTACAGCCCCAGCCTGGCTGGGCCACCACGCCTCAGCAGTCCCCCAAGGCTGGCAATCGGCAGACGCGGTCAAGTGGATCTAAGGCGCCTCTAATTGGCTTCTTGACGATTTGGAAACTAACGAAAGCTATGCTCGACTCATCTTTAATTGGCATGGGGCCGCTGGAGATGCCAGTGTGGGGAGAGCCGTGGGGCCTGTCTGACACCAGACTGTCATTAATACTGCTCTGCCGTTCTGTGAAGACCCATCCTCCCGCTCTGTCCCTCCCGGAGCCCTGGGCTCCGCTGCCCACTCCACCTCACTGCTATGTCTCCTTAGCCAGCTACAGCCACTGTTACTCTGTGTGGGTGATGGGAGACCCTGGGCTTGTACACCCCACCCTGGAAAGACAGTCCTGTTCTTGGATAATAAGGACTCCCTTCCTCCTCCCTTCCTTCCCATTTCCTCTTTTTCCTTCTTTCCCTCTTCTCCTTCCCTTTTCTCTTCCTTCCCCTCCCCCTCTCCCTCCCTCCCTCCGTCATTAAAATCATTCGCTTTTCCAGCTGGGACTCAGCCTTACCGGCAGGCAACATTCTTTACATGGCCAGCCCTACAGGAAGGCAAAGGCCTCCCACTTGGGAGTGTTGAACTGCCCACCACAAGCCCTGGATGGCCAACTAGCTCAGCAGTTCTCAACCTGTGTCTCACAGCCTTTTGGGGGTCGAACAACCCTTTCACAGGGGACACCTACCAGATATCCTGCATCTCACATTTACATTACAATTCATAACAGTGGCAAAATTACAGTTATGAAATAGCAATGGAATAATTTTATGGTCAGGAGTCATCACCACATAAGAGACTGTATTAAAGGATCTCAACATTAGGAAGCTACATCACTCAGAACAACCCAGTCCGGGAGCCCTTGTGTGTCCCTGTAAAATGGTCTGGGAACCCTGGCACAACCTCTAATTGTTCACATCAATATCTTTTTTTTTTTAAAATATATGTGAGTACACTGCCACTGTCTTCAGACACACCAGAAGAGGGCATCAGATCCCATTACAGATGGTTGTGAGCCACCATGTGGTTGCTGGGAATTGAACTCAGGACCTCTGGAAGAGCAGTCAGTGCTCTTAACCTCTGAGCCATTCTCTCCGGCCCCACATCGACATTTTTGCATACACATTTTACATGTATGTTTACATGTTCATGTGTATGCCGCTGAGTGTGTACATGCGTGGAGTGGAGCCCAGAGGTCAACCTCGGCTATTGTTCTTCAAGAGCCATTCCTATTTGTTTACTTTGTGTCTCTCTCAGAAGGAGATAGAGAGGAGGGGGATGGAGGGAGAGATGTGAGGGATGCAGATGCCCCAGTGCAGATGTGTGACATCAGAGGACAACCTCGTGGAACTCAAATATCTGGGCCGACAAAGTCATTTCTCACGTCAATCTCATTTTTGAGAAAAGCCTGTCTGTCGTTGGCACTCAGGGACTCACGATTTGATGTGGTTTCTGGGACCTGAATGTGACACCTCCAGGACCTATTTTCCCCATTATGATTCTACAGATGAGGGCCAAAACTTAAGGCCCAAATAAGGGCCTTCTTTGCAAGGGTCATCCATTGCCAGTGGTGATCTTGCATGTGGACCACCACTCCTGACCTTTTTAACCCCTTGAATGAAAATCAAACCTGACCCCTATGCAAAATGCAAGCTATGTAGCCAGATATTTGAGTCTCTGGTGTCTCTTGGGACCTGAGGCCCAGCCCCTACTACCCCATGACTACCAAGGGCCAAACAAGGCCAAAAGGCCCTGTCTCTTGCCACAAGGTTTCAAACAGGAAGATACAGGGCACTGCTGGAGCACTGCTGACTGGACGGCTCACTCCCATGCTTCATGTTGACATGCGAGCTACCTCCAGCCTTCCCTCATGCCAATGTCGTTCCAAATTTCTTCTGTGTCTACTCAGACTCCTCTCTTCCATTAAAACTGCCTCAACTTTGCTGAGGATAAATCTTATTTTATTCTTCTAATTTACTCAGGCAATATTGGATAGTTTTAGCATCACCTATATTATCAGCTCTTCTGTCAGTTTAATCTCTTCTACAAATTTCCCTCGGTGGATTTCCCATGTGCCCTCCCACGTGCCGCCAAAGCAGAATCAGCACACTTCACTAAGGCAGTACCACTAAGGCTGGGCCAGCTCCAGTCTTGGGGCTGAAAGTGTGATGGGCAGCCATGGTGGTGTGTGTTTTTTATGCATGTGCTTATATGTGTGTATGTGTGTGACATATGCATGTGTTTGTGTTATGCACATACATATGTGTGTCAAAAGTATATGTGGCGTGTGTCCTTGTGTGTCCTTGTGTGTTGTGTCCTGTGTATTAAGCTTGTGTATACATGCATCCACATGTATATCTGTGTCCATGAGTGTATGTCTCTGTGTGTTGACACACATGTACACACAGGCATGCCTGCTGATGTGGCCTCCTCTGACTTAGATGGGTCTTAGGAAAGCTGGAACTCTATCTCTAGAAATGGAGAGAGCATCTGCGCATGCCAGCTGTTGAGCATTTGGGGGTGGGGAGATGAGGAGGGAAAAGAGGATGAAGAGAGGGAGGAGGAAGATGAGGGAGAACAATGAAGACAAAGAAAGTGGAGGAGGAGGAAGCAACAAGGAAAAAGAAGAAAGAAGACAAAGAGGAAGGGAAGAGCAGAGGAGGCCATTGCTCAGCCCCTCACAGGTGGCCATAAAACCACACACAGGTGTCTATGTCTTAACCCAAAGGAGTAAAAAGAAATCAAAGGATGGGAAGATGGATCAATGGGCACTGCACTTTCCACACAAGCTTGAAAACCTGCCTTTGGGTCTCTGAATCCAGGTAAAGCCAGATACGGTAGAGTGGATGTGTAACTCCAGCACACCCATAGCAAGACAGAAAGTGGAGACAGGAGACTGCCCAGAAGCTCTCCTGGCATACACAGCGGTGATAACACTCCATCTCAAACAAGGTAAGAGGTGAGGCTCAGCACCTGAGGTTGTCCTTCAACCTCCACGCATGCACATGCATCCACACACATGAAATGTGTGCACAACAGACCACCACACATTCACATACATGAACATGTGTGCACACAAGACCATACATCCACACACATGCACAGAGTGCACACACAAACCACCATACATCCACACACATGCACACAAGTGCACACACAGACCATACATCCACACACATGCACACATGTGTCACACAGACCATACATCCACACACATAAACACATCTGCACACATAGACCATGCATTTACACACATGAACGAGTGTGCACACATGGACCATATATACACAGAGAGATTTTTAAAAAGAAGGAACACAGAGATGGGAAGGGCCCTGCAGCCTGCAGGTAGCAGGACCTTGTGGTTGGCCTTGGTGGCCCTTCCTTCCAGGCTCAGCGGCTTCCTGGGAAAACAGGGTTTCCAGATCCGGAAAGGGCTGGCTTTTATTACTGTTTCATTTTCATAGTTTGAGACAGGGACTCACCGTGGTGCTAGGCCAGTTCCACCTCCGGGATTGAATCAATTCTAAGTCAATACTTGGGCTTTAGCCTCCCAGGCAGCTTCCATGGGGATTTACTCTTTTAAAACAGCTAACACTTACTGAACACTTAACATATGCCAGGCAATATTCAAAATATTTTACAGAAAACAACCAATGGTCTAAACAATCGACACCGCTGTATCTTAACAGCTATGTTAGGATCTAATTTGCATGCCCAGTTGTGTAGTTGGAGGGACAGTCCAGTCTGATGGCATTTTATATAGCCACAGCCACTCGCATCTGTCACCATGGCCAATATTAGAACATTTTGTGTGCATGTGGCATATGCACATGACATGTTCATGTGTGTTCGCATGCATGTGGAAGCCACTGTCAATTTTGGGTATATATCTCAATCTCTCCCTCCATTGTTTTTTTGACACAGGGTCTCTCAGTGGCCTGGAGCTCAGACTTGGGTTAGGTTGGCTGGCTAGAGAGATCAGGAACTTTAACTTTGCAGTGTCTCCTCCTCCATGCCCTTGTTATAGGAATTCCCACTGTCTAATTTTCATGTAGATGCTGAGATTCCAACTCAGGTCCCTCATGCATGTGTGGCAACCACTTGATCCACTGAGCCCTCTCCCAGCTCCTAGAACATTTCCATCAATCCAGATCATCACTCCACAGCTTCTTCCCAGCCCCACCCCAACAATCATTAATCACTTTCCTATCTCTATGGATTTCTGGTCATTTCATGTTGATGGAATTATAGCAGATGTGGCCTTTTGTGTCTGGCTTTGGTAACTCAGTATATGAGATTAACAAGACTCGCTCACCTTCTAGCATGTCCCATTCTTTTTCACTGCCAAGTAATATTCCACTCAATGGATGGATCTCATTCTATTTGCCCATGAATCTATTGATGGGAAATATAAGGTTTTAGATTGGAGGCATGCTGACTTTTCTTGGGTAGATGTAAGGAAAAGTCTGTTCACTGACAAACCAAAAAAAGGTTTCCACCCAAATCCAGCTTGGTGAACCAACAAGTTTATTGGGGTTCCTTACAGAAATGTGGATGACTCTAGGACAGTTGCATCATCCTGAGAAGTTCCTACCACTGTCAGTTATTTACTTCTTAGCTAAGCCTCAAGAAGCAGAGGAACCTCGGGAGGATCTTGTGAGCCACGTGAGTCTCCTGGCCCTCCTCCTCCTACAGATGCTTGAAGGAATGTTAATGGATTCTGTTGTTTTTCTGGGTACTGTAACAAAATACTCAACAACGGTAACTTAAAGGAGGAAGGGTTTGCTATGGCCCAGTTTGAAGAGCTATAGACCACAACCGCAGGGAAGGCACAGAGGCGCCAGGAGTGAGTGCAGCTGGTCACTAAGTGTATGACCACAGTCAGGACTGTGAAGGAGCTGCTCACATTATATCCACTGTCAGGAAGCAGAGCGAGATGGATGCTGGGACTCAGCTCACTTTCTCCTTTCTTTTCAATCCAGACATGCCCGAGGCTTGCCTTCTAGGTGATTCTGCACCCTGTCAGGTTGACAATATTAACCCTCAGAGTCTCATGCAGGTCTCCTATAGGTCATCACAGATGCTTTAGTTCAAATGGGACAGTCAATTCTACCTGCAACAAACAGCCATGCTCTGAGATGCTTATGTGTTTCAGGCTGCTTTCCCAGTGCAGCATGGTCAAGAGAAGCTCTTGGAAAGCGATGGATCATAAGGAGTGATTGACTCATGAGGACACTGACTTTACCCATGGTGGAACTCATGGCGTGACTATCTTTATGCATAGATGTATATGTATGTGTTCATGTTTGTTCTAGTCTCATCTCTGAGGCTGTGACAAACACTTTGAGCAAAAGTAGCACAGGGAGGGAAGGGCTTCCTTGGCATATAATTGCAGGTCACAGTCTACCACTCAGGGCAGCCAGCGCAAGAGCTCAAGTTAGAAACCCTAGAGGAAGGAAGCTGCTTTCCGTCTCACTGGCTCATGCTTTAGCTCATTTTCTCACGCATCCCAAGACCACTGCCTAGGAAATAGCACCGCCACAGTGGGCTGGACCCTCCTGCCTAGGAAATAGCACCGCCCACAGTGGGCTGGACCCTCCTGCATTATGTTATAAGACAATCAAGATTATCCCTTACAGATATGCCCATAGACCAACCTGATAAAGACAGTGCTAAGTTAATAGCTAATGTTAACTAGGACATGTTGTGTGTATCAGGTATGCCTGCATGCTCTTACAGGCAGAAGCCAAAAGACAACCTTAGGTGTCGTCCTTATAAATACCATCTTTCCTTCTTTGAGACAGGGCCTCTTAGTGGCCTGGGACACATCAAGCAGGCTAGGCTATGTGACTCGTGACGTTCAGGGATCTACCCGTGTCTTCCTCTCCAGTGCTGGGATGATACACCTGACCCACCATCCCTGACTCTTCTCCATGGATTCTGAGGGTCGAATGCAAGTTCTCATGCTTGTAAGACAAACACTATCTCCCCAGACTGATCCATAATTTTATGGGTTTGCTGGAAACCACTAGATGTTGGACCTACTTAGCAGAAATAGCTCACTGGGAGTCAGGTCCAGAAAGATATTGTGTCTTGGGCTGCTTCACACCCGCCACAGTGTGAGCAGCCTTCCTCTCCCGCTCTTTACACCCTCAGTGTTTCAGCCCTGCCATAGACCTAAAAGCAAGGGGCCCAGCTGGCCGTGGATTGAAATCTCTAAAGCTGTAAGATGACATAAACCTTTCCCCCTCAGTCCTCTGTCTCGTCAATGGAAAGCTAACACGGAATCCTCCGCAGCTCTGCTGTGAGTACTGAGTGTGTCAGGGACACGCATAGAGAAGCGTTTCCATTGCTCTCGGGGATGTCCTGGAGGCAGAATGGCTGGCTCAGGCACTAGCTGTTTAACTGCCAGGCTGCTCTCAAAGGAGTTTATTTTGAAAATAAAAGCAAGGAGACAGAAGTGCGTCCTTCAGGGCCCAGGCAGACAGATTCATCCTGGGAGACTGGGAATGCTTTCCATTCATAACTCTGAGACCCTGAGTAGGCTCTTCATGAATGAATGACTTAATGAATGACTGAATTAATGAATGAATGAGTGATCTGAGGGAAGAGAAGACAGAAAAGAGAAAGGAGACATTTGAGTGTTAGCCTCTTGAAGGTGAATGCCTGTTTGGCAGACATCCAGAGGCACCATGGCTGCGTGGATGCTGAAGAGACACTGAGATAAGACTCTGGAATCCCACTGGTGCTCATTGTGGTTCAGGGGCCTGGGCTGAGTACAGCCTTCTCTACGGAGTGGTCTTTTCCCACCTCTCTCTCTTTTACAACATCTCCAGAAAGGTGTAATTTTTCTCTCAGAGGCAGCAGTAACAGCCTATTACACAAATAACGAGAGAAATAAAACCTACTGAGACACAGGACCTCCAGGCCCAGCCAGCACACAATGCTGTCCTTATTGAGCCAGAATGCTAGAGGCTTCTTGTGGATAAACATGTCAGTGGGAGACAACCAAGCTGGGGGAGCAGTAAGAGGGGTCCCTGTCCCCACAGCTGGATGCTTCAGGAATGGGGTCTATAGGATTACAGTCCCCTTGATGGGGCTGTCTCAGGTCAGGTGACACTTCAGTGCTTTCTCTGCCTGGAAGGGAGAATCTAAACAGCTCCACAGAAGTGTTACAAGATTCAGCCCACAAGGTCCCAGCCAGCTACAAATGTCCCCACTGCAGGTGGCACTTTGTGAGTCACTTGGAAACAGACAGGTCTCTATAGACCCTGAGCCTTGCTGTCCCTAGGCTTTGAGAACAGGTCACATGGTGGCAGGGCTGTTTCCTACTGAGGCCCCATTCAGCCTGGATGGGATGGACACACACACACACACACACACACACACACACACACACACGACCCATCATCTTTTTATCTCCTTACAGGGTCATTCCTCTGTTTAGGGGAGGAGTTTTGTTTTTCTTTTAATTTTTTGAGATTTTTTTGTTTGTTTTTGATTGTTTCTCTTAACCATGTTAGGCAAAGCACCCTACCACTGAACCACACCCCAGCCCCTCACTGGGGGATTCTAGGCAGGGGCTCTACCACTGAGCCACACCCCAGCCCCTCACTGGGGGATTCTAGGCAGGGGCTCTACCACTGAGCCACACCCCAGCCCCTCACTGGGGGATTCTCGGCAGGGGCTCTCCCACTGAGCCACACTCCTAGCCCCTCACTGGGGAATTCTAGGCTGGAAAGAAGCCTTCTACCAGCCACACCCATACAGGGTCCGGGATGTTTGGTGGTACCCTGGATGTCTATCCCTGAGATCTACCGCACTTCCAACCACTGTAATATGGACAAGAGATCAGGAACCTCTAACATCCTGAGGCCTGGCCAGACCCTTCCATGTCATCTGTACCACCAGGAGGCCCCTAACCTGCACAGTAGTGCCTCAGATCCCACCTTCAATGAATGACTGGGTGGTTCCAGCAGAGACGGCTGTTTATGTCTACTTGTGCCTTTGTGTGATTGGTCCCTTTCTGATGGTGTTCCTTGGTGCCTGGCTGGTGCAGTGGCACCACAAGGAGCCAAACGGAGCTGAAGCAGCCTTTTTGTTTGTTATGTATATTGGAGTTGGGAACTTATTAAACTGCTCTGGTTAGCCTGGAATCTGCTAGATAACCCAAAATGGCCTCAGACTATGGCAGTCCTCTTGTCCCTGCTCCCTGAGTGCTGGCTATCATGAGAGGTGTATGCTACCATGCCAGCCTGTGAAGGAGTTCAGAGCTTTGACCAAGAATGTGTTTAGAGACTAGTCTGACAGGCAAGCAAGCCAATCATCCCCTCTGAGCCTTCATTTTCTCCTGCACAGAGCCCCCGGGTCATCTCCAGGAACCTGTACGATACAGGCAACTTATTTGCATAGACATGGTTTCCATTAAAGATGGCCATTCACTCCACTGCTGTGCCCCGGAAATCAGCTGAAGGCTAAGGACTAGAAAGGTCTCAGCTCTTCTCACAGACCTCTACATGTGCCCCAGGCTCCCTCACAGCACAGTTGGTACCTATTGCCCTTTGTGGTGACCTGCCTCAGACAGCACCTTTGGTCTACAATGAGTTCATGTGTGTCCCTACAAATTCCTGTGTGATAGCCCTTAACCCAGACTCTCAGATTGTCTGCATTTCAGCCCATCTGATGAGGTCATTGAAAATAACATGAGGTCGTTGGGTGGGATCTAATCCCACCTGCTTGCTATGCTATGAGAAGAGATCAGGCTGAGTTTAATGGCACAGGCCACGTGACCCAGAAACTTGGGAAAGTGAGTCCAGAAAGTAAGAAGTTCAAGGCTTGAATGGGCTACAGAGTGAGTTCAAGGCCAGCTCAGATAATTTACTGAGACCCTGTCACAAAATAAGAAATGAAAAGAAGCTGCAGGCATGGCTCAATGATAGAGCCCTGCCTAGAATCCCCAGTGAGAGGCTGGGGTGTGGCTCAGTGGCATATGGGGTGTGGCTCAGTGGCAGGGCATATGGGTGGCCTTCAGTCCTATCCTCAGTACCACATGAGGAAAGTTATCCTCTAAACTTGAGTGGGCATAAAGTTAGATTTTTTAATCCATTCTCAAGAACTGAGTGACCTGGAGAAGTCTCGCCTTCCTGGGCATTCCCCTGCATCAGCTGCATGTCCTGGAGCCTCCTGCCACCTCCTAATCATGGGCCCCCAAATCTGGCAACTCAAATCGTCGCTAAACGCAGGATCTGAAAGGCTCTGCCAGGTCATTGATTGCCCAGGTAAGTACACCGCACCCCCACCCCACGCCTGTTTTCTCCCCTCACGAGACAGGACCCGTGGCTGTCAAAGAGGCTACATTTGAGAAAGAAGCAGGTAACTGACTTGCTGAACTCCCTTGGACCAGCCTGACCAACAAAGGCAGGCTCAGTGGACTTCAACATTTGGTGGGAAGGAGCAAGATGTGTGGGCATGGGCTTGGCACCAACACTATTGTGCACACAGTCGTGTGGCTCCACACCCAAGACCCAGGAAGCTGTGTTACCCAGGTCTCTGAGACCTGGTGGACCACCAGCCCCAAACACACAGTACAACCCAGAAGGAGCTTTTATTGGCACCGGGCATTGGGGAACCTATTGGAAACTGTTCTTTGAGCATCTATTTTATGGCGTGTCAGCCCCGGGAGTCCTTGTGGTTTAGCCTAACCTACAGAGAGAGATTTAGGAATGGCAGCATGGTGATTGAAGAATTGGGTGTCAGGTGGGGCTAAGATTCAAACTGATTGCCAGCTGGGAGTGTCCAAAGCCAAGGAATCGGTGTGGAAGAGCAGGGAAGACGGAGCTGACTCAAGACCTTGTGGTTACTCCATGGATGGTATCTGTGGATGACTGTGCTCGGAGTTCAAGAGGCTTGAAGGCTACCAGAGCCCTGCATGGCCTAGGCAGCCCGCTCAGCCTCTCCAAGGGCAGCTGCTCCCTGAAGAGTACTGTGAACAAAGGGTTGGGCTCAAGGTTAGCGTGCTGTGTGCAAACCTCCAGCTCAGCTTGAGGAAGCAGGGCTGACCTTGTAGAGCTCACACGGATTTGAAAAGTCAGGAAAACTAGAGTGATGTGGCCTCTTCCTGGGACCCTCAGTCATGGTCTGCCTGCTTCCAAAAGGACATGGAATGGAGGTCTCTGAGAAGTTGGGGCCTCAGGAAGAGGAGCTATCCAGAGATGGGGAAAAGGTCATAGCCTGGGGGATGTAGTGACCAAAGTAAATGGCCTTGAGAAAGGACAGTGCAGAGCCATCCTCGGGAACAAGGCAGCAGAGTGGACGCCAGCCCTTCCTGGCTGGTGTCCCCATGGAACCCCAGGCGCTCACGAGCTTGGCAAGCGTCTCCTAAACTCTAATTTGTGGAAGAGGCGACCTTTTATACTTCAGATCACATGAAGTTAATTTGCACTCCAAGTTCAAGAACGCTCCGTGAAGGCAGGAACGAGGCTTCCCAACAGCTGTTACTGTAGGGCTCAACATGACAGAGAGTGTCGGCTTTTATACAGAAAGACTCCCTGTCCCTGTCCCTGTCCCTGTCCCTGTCCCTGTCCTTCTCCCTCTCTCCCCCTCCCTCTCCCTCTCCCTCTCCCCCTCCCTCTCCCTCTCCCTCTCCCCCTCCGTCTCCCCCTCCTTCTCCCTCTCTGCCACAGGGCAGGTCAGAAGAGAAGAATCCAAGGGCCGGTGAGCATCAAGCAGACACCTTATTCAGCATCACTGTCACGCAGTGGTCGTCACACTGAACGTCTCCAGTGATAAAGGGATCATTACCCTCCAGGTCAACCAGTCTATTCCTGGCCACGTGTACCTGTGACTGGGTCTCACAGGTATTAAGGTATCTGATTTACCTGACTCCATGATGGCCCACCTGGAGTCATGTGGAACCCCTTTCCTATTCCCATGACAGCCCTGTAAATGTTCACGGTTACAGAGGTGGGTGGATCTCTATGAGTTAGTTCAAGGTCAGTCTGGTCTACATATCGAGTTTGGGGTCAGCCAGGGCTGTAAACAAAGACCCTGTCTCAGAAACAAATAAACAAAAAACAAATGTTATAAGTGGCCACCCTATCGGACTACCTCTGTTTTTTTCTCTCTGTCTCTCTGTCTCTGACTCTCTCTTTCTCTCTCATGTGTGTGGGTGTGTGTGTGTAAATACATATTTGTGCATGCATATAGTGGCTAGAAAGCAATGTTGATCTTGTGTCTTTTTGTGTATTTGTAGTTTGTTTATTTTTTCATTTGAGACAGGGTCTCAAACTCGATATGTAGACCAAGATAGCCTCAAACTCTCAGAGCTCCATCTGCCTCTGCCTCCTGAGTGCTGAGATTAAAGGTGTGCGCCACCATGCCCAGCTAGGTCTTGTTTCTTATGTGCTGTCTGCCTTGAGGTTCCTCCTGCCTCTGCCTCACCAGCGCTGAGATTACAAGTGTGTACCATCATGCCCAGCAATCTTACATTGATCTATGGATCAAACTCAGGTCCTCATGACCTGACAGTGAGCATTTTTGCCACGGAGCTCTCTCTGCAGCCCCCACTGCTGATTCTGGACACCACATGTCCCTGGGTGGATGCTGAACCCATCCTGGTCTCTGGGATGTTCTAGTTTGGGCTGAGCTGCTGAGATCCCTGATCCTCCCCTGTCCTGACTCTTGTCCCCTGCACCATTCCACTGAGCTCCAGGATGTCCTGCAGCCTCTTGGACAATGTCCACAGAGCAGATGCCACCTGCTGGTCCTGTGTCCTTTACCATCAGAGGCTAAGTGGGTGAGCAGCAGGAAGGAAGCCTCTGTCCCTGTGTCCCAGGGGTTGTGTTTTCCCAGGGCCAGTCTCATGGCAGCAGCTGGACTCAGCCTCCTCCTCACCCACTGGGGAAGTCAGGAAGGGAGCTCAGCCCCCGCAGGAGGCCATTGTATTGCTTGCTTTCTTCTAGCCTTCCCAAACCTGAAGTGGGGTTAAGAGAAAGGCAAGCAGAGCTTCAATTCTGGGTGAGTATAAGGCCACAATGGGCTACAGAGAAAGGGATATGGAAAAGGAGAGAGATGGTCAGACAGAGACAGAGAGACACAGAGACAGAAGACAGAGACAGACACAAACAGAAAGACAGAGTCTGAAACACGGACAAAAAAAGAAAGGTAGAGATAGCAAACATTGAGAAGGGAGACAGAGGAGACAGACAGTAGAGACACTGAGGGAAGACAGGGTGAGCGAACATACTGAGCTCTAGAGGAACCGGGAGGAGTAAAGTAAGGAGTTGTGGAGAGAAGCTACACCCCAACCCCTCCATGGGAGGCTCTGGGCAGGAGGTCTACCACTGAACCATGCCCAGCCCCTCACCGGGGGATTCTAGGCAGGGGCTCTACCACTGAACCAAGCCCAGCCCCTCACCGGGGGATTCTAGGCAGGGGCTCTCCCACTGAGCCACACCCCAGCCCTCACTGGGGGATTCTAGGCAGGGGCTCTACCACTGAGCCACACCCCAGCCCTCACTGGGGGATTCTAGGGCCCTCACTGGGGGATTCTAGGCAGGGGCTCTACCACTGAACCATGCCCAGCCCCTCACTGGGGATTCTAGGCAGGGGCTCTACCACTCAGCCACACCTCAGCCCCTCACTGGGGGATTCTAGGCAGGGGCTCTACCACTGAGCCACACCCCAGCCCCTCACTGGGGGATTCTAGGCAGGTGCTCTACCACTGAGCCACACCCCCAGCCTCTCACTAGGGGATTCTAGGCAGGGGCTCTACCACTGAGCCATGCCCAACCCTTCTCTGGAAACTGTTATTTTGGCCAGGGTCTTTGTGCAATGAATATGCATGGAATCTATGAATCGAGTGGTGGGCCCTGGAAAGGAAGATCCATAGCTTTGAAGAGAAGTTGTCCGGGATGCATTCCAGCCCTACGCATCACTTACTTACACTAGGGTTCACCGTGCCCCAATTCAAGGCTAGAAGACTAGGGGTTCAGGCCTCCAGTAGACTGTTGGGCACACGAGGCTCTGGTTTCTTAGTCAGCATGTCACACCTCTCACAGCCCCCTGGGTCACCAGGATGGAAACATAAACACACACGTCATGTTGTTCATTCTGCCTGAAACCCCAAGCTCCATGGAGAGACGGACAACCAACATCACCACCTGGGGTCATCACACCATTCTGTCCTATGTCTGATGTCCCTCGTGCTACATCATAAACCATCCCCACTCCCAGAGCACCTCAGATTCAATAGGGACTAAAAAGAGGTACCTGCAGACTGGCAGGACTGTTTTTCTCTGGCTGGTTCAGAGGAAAGCCTTGTAGCTATGAGATACCCAGAGATGGAAGCGTTTAATTAATTTTTGATGATCGATGTTTGCAAAGCCTTTTACAGAGGAGAGGCCCCTGGGTCCCCACCGTGTGACTTCGCTAATGAAGTAATGAAGTAATGAGTCTGTAGGGTGGGTTAAATAACACCCAGTCCCCAAGGATCTGTGAAGCCAGAGCGGGCGCCTGGGTGAGTGAGTAATAAGCTTCAACTGTTTGGAGAAGCAGGAGGTGACGTGGGGCGGGGATCATCCATTAAACCTCTGTCCCCTGATGCCACTTCCCTCTCATCTCAGATGGGCTGACAGGTCCCTGTCTAGCAAGAGAGGATTTGGGCAGGGTAGAATGGGCACTTTCTGTGAACCCCACCTACTCATGTGGTCTTCCTGTGTTGTGTCCCCAGCCAGCCTCCACCCTCCCAGCCAGAGCTCCTTCTCTCTAGTCCTCTGGGCCCCCATCCAAATGGGTCCTTTTGGCCCTTGCTTGCTAGCTTGCTCGCTGCTGAGCGCTCACTGCACACGTGAACGTGGGCTGTTCCCGTTTGTTTTCTTCTCACTCTCTTACTGAGCAGAGCTCTACAGACGTGGGGGTATTTCCGGGCTTGCTCACCCCAGTGCCTCTGAGCAGCTGAGCTGCCTCCCTGTGTTGATCAGGCAAAGACTGGCTGGAGAATTCTATGCTGTGATTGGTGGGGAAAGGGGAGGCAGGAGCGTGGGGAGGTGGGCGGATGGGAAAGATAGTGAAGACGGGAGGGAGGGAGGAAGAAGAGAGAGAAGGAGAAAGGAAAGGAAGAACAGGAAAGGAGGGAGGGGGAAAAGAGAGAGGAGGAAGGGGAGAAGGAAAGGATGGAGAAGTCAGGCAGAATAACATCCTCGACCAGAGGCTCCAGTCCTCAGCTAGAAGGGTCGCTGGGGACCTTGGGAAAATCAACAACCATGTTCCTGATCTCAGAGGTCTTCTGACAATCCAGCCTGTCTACCCTGTTGCTCTCTGGTCATTCCTCCTCGTGACAGCCCCCCATGGTCCCAGTGAGAGAAATAAAATGACCCAGCTTAGGCGTTTGGTTAAGAGCAGAAAGCTGTTCAATGCTGTTAAATCATGAATGTGTGATTTTAATGTTTCTTTTGCCTTTAAATAAGCCAAGATGTTGGGGTCCAGACAGTTTAACTCTTTAATTTGATAGTTTCTAGACCCTTCCCTGGTGCTCAAGCTGTCTTGAGTTGAGAACTGCTAGCCAACAGTTGGCTGTGTTACTTTGAACTCTGCACTGATGCCTTGAGGAAGCTGCACAGCACAAACTACTGCTTCCTGCTGAAGCACACCTCTGGTTGCTGAAGGAGCTCTCCCAGCCATAACTGTTTCAAACCAACACATACCTCAAGGAAGTCTCCATGACACTGCAGACATTTCCACCCACACCAAAAGGGAACAGCCTCTCCTGCAAGCTCAACAGGAGACCCCTGGTTGGTGCAAGCACAAGTCTATGCTGTGATTGGTGTAGATTCAATCCTTCATTTGCATGAAGCATTCTCTGCTGTGATTGGTGTAGATTCAATCCTTCACTCCTCACCAAAAAGAAACAAAGTAGAAGAAACAAAGTAGAAGAAACAAAAGTAGAATTCTATGCTGTGATTGGTGTGGGTACAATCCTTCATTTGCATGAAGCATTGTGCTTGGATTGGTGCACATATCCTTGTGATACCCTTTCTCCAGCTATATAAGTAGGGTGCTTGGCTCACTATTCCAACTAGTCAGGAGAAGCTCTCGAGAGCTACTCACTCACCTTATAATGTAGTATCAGACTCAACGAAAATCTCCCAAGTCATTGGACTGCTCAGAAGAGTATATGAGTTGGTGACTTAAGGAAAAGCAACACCAGGTGACAATCCTCCTGGGTCATAGGAAGCAGCAGTGAATGCTTGAATGACTAAGAAGTCCTAGGCAAATGCCAGAGAGAAATGGAGACAAGGGATTGGTGAGGCAAGCAAGGAGGAAGAGCATAGGATTCCCATTTGGTGTGGGAGACCCTTGTAATGAAGCACTTGACAGTCTAGTTCCTTCATATGTACATACTGTACACACATCTCTCTCAAACAAAACAACGCCCCTAGCAGCCTCAGAACACCCCTCCCCCATCCGCCTGCATCCGGCTACACATACTCCCATCTGAATGTGTCCTGTCCCTGGTACAACGCCAATTTAGACAGTTTCTATTCAAGTGTTCCCAAACTCTTCAGGAATGAAGACTAGAAGGGCTGATCTGGCTTGGACTGGTTTTCAATGCACACTCAGTAAGACAAGATCTGTGTCCTCTGGTAACCTTTTAGAGAGTATCCCCTATTTACCACCTTATGCCTATGCAAAATTGAGTATGCATATTATTAAAGCCAGGTGCATTATGGGAAAGGATATATAAAATAGGGAATAGTTCCATGATCTAACTTGCCAAACAAAACAGAAAAGGACCCACTTCTGCCCCTTAGCAACCAGCCCCTCCTTCCACAAAGAGACACAGGCTGTACCCAGGGGACCTTTGAGTACTCTCACTGGGTAGTTTGTCAATACTGACTGTAGGCCCCTCCATAGCCTGAATGGGATCACTTTACTGTGAAGAAAAGTATTTGGCTGCATCTACAAACCTGTGCGAATCCTTGTTCTGAATTCCTTGGCTAAGAGGCCAAGTACCTGGAAACACCGGCCCAGTTCCTAACCACTGGTAATAGTGGAAGTAAGGAGAAAGCCGGGCTGAGAAAGCAGGAGGAGAAAGCCCCAAAAAGCCAAAGACAAGAAAGCATGGCCCAGTCACAGGAGGCAGTCTGGAAGCTGTGGAGGTTTAAGGGCTCAGGCTCTAGATATTCTGCATCTTAGAAGCTGGGACTCCTGGGCCTTTATGTGTGGGACTCTCAATTCCCAAGGACCACCTATAATGCTAGCAGACACTCCTGCTGATAGATAGATGATAGATAGATGTTCCTATCTACTCCGTTGAGGAACACTTGCTGGGGAGCTCCAGGTCACGGGCAGAATAGTAAGCTCACAGTTATTAGTCTCTGCTTCTTGAGTCTGGAGCTAAGAGTCTCCAGATGGGTCAGCCAGCACATGGCCCTTGGCACTCAAGGGCACAGGACTGACCTCTATCCCTACCTAAGCTCACCCCTGATTAGCTGTGATTTCCCCCAATCACGTCTGTAACATGAAGCTGAGAGTTGGAAGAGTTTAGCATGTGCAAAGCCCTGGGTTCTATTCCCAGCACTGCATATGCCAAGCATAGTGGTTGTCTTAGTTAAGGTTTCTGTTTCTATGAAGAGACACCATGACCATGGCAACTACATTTAATTAATTAAAGGACTACATTTAACTGGGGCTGGCTTGCGGCTTCAGAGGTTCAGTCCATTATCATCATAGGGGGAAGCGTGGCAGCATCCAGGCAGACATGGTGCTGGACATGGAGCTAAGAGTTCCACATCCAGAACTGCAGGCAACAGGAGAAGAGAATACCACACTGGGCCTAGCTTGAGCATCTGAGATGCCAAAGGCCGCCCTGAGGGACACACTTCCTCCAACAAGACCAACCTACTCCAACAAGGCCTCACCTTATTTTTTTTTTTTTTTAGATTTATTTATTTATTTTATGTGTATGAGTACACCGTCGCTGTCTTCAGACACACCAGAAGAGGGCATTGGATCTCATTACAGATGGTTGTGAGCCACCATGTAGTTGCTGGGAATTGAACTCAGGACCTCTGGAAGAGCAGTCAGTGTTCTTAACCGCTGAGCCATCTCTCCAGCCCAAAAACCTCACCTTCCAATAATGCCACTCCTTGTGGGCTTATTGGGGACATTTTCATTCATACAACCACAGTGTGGCACATGTCAGTCATCTCAGCATCCAGGAAGTAGAGGAAGAAGGATCAGAAGTTCAAGGTCAGTTTGGACTACATGAGATTCTGCTTTTAAAGTGATGAAGAAGAAGAAGAAGAAGAAGAAGAAAGAAGAGGAGGAGGAGGAGGAGGAGGAGGAGGAGGAGGAGGAGGAGGAGGAGGAGGAGGAGGAGGTCCATAGGTCCTTTCTCTTGCTAGGGACCCCCAGATGCCATCCCCAAGCAGAGATCCACTCTGATTTCCAGGACAACGACTTCTAATCTGAACCCACAGATCTCTGGAGCCCCAGTCTGAGAAAGGATGGCGGGATGGGATGGGCGCAGATGAAGGAGAGCAGCTGCCTTCCTTCCTTACAGCCTCTGCCTCACTGCTCCACACCAAATGGTTCTGCTGAGTGGCTGAGGAGCCTAGAAACTGTCATCTCCCTCAAACACAAGTGTGGTCAGCCACCTCCTCCCCAGACACCCTCTCTTCCCTTCTGCCTCCCAGTTCTCAGAGCAGGGGCAGGCCAGGGAGGGGGAGGCTTTTGGCATTGAACTTCTGTGGGTGCCAGAGAGTTAGCAGTGAGCTACGGAAACCCCAGGTGCGGCCTAACCTACAAATGCAAAATTATGGTAATAAGGATGCAGGATATTTGATGAGGCAGAATCTTGGGGGAATTGGATTTTGGCTGACTTGCAAAGAAAAGGCAGGCTGGGGGAAGGTAGGAAAACGCTGAGCGCCATCAGGGAGGGCAGGTGTGGGAAGCTCCGAGAGCAGATGTGGAAGTGTGGCAACGGGAGAGGAAGGAAGTGGCACCCACAGACCCAGGACAACTCACTGCCAGGCAGCTGGCCCCAGGGACAACCAAAAAGAGCAATAGCCTGATCCTCAATCATCCATCCTACAATAAATATGCACCTGCTGAATGCTCCCAGGAGCCCTGATGGCTGGGAAACGGCTCAGTACAGTCACATCCCAGTGTAGGACGGTCCCTAGGTTCTACCCTCAAGTTGTTCTAGGCTTCTGCATAGGTCTGCAGATGCCAGCAAGCTGGGACCGCTTCTGCAGGCAGAGGCCACACCCAGACCATGATGGAAACCGGCACACTCAATGTCTGTGTGATCAAGGCCCCGAGTGTGGGCATGCGTGACCGCTGTGACCCAGATGTCCCACCTGGGCTCTTCCTCACCTGACCTTCTGGGTAAGTGCGCCCCAACAACATCAGACCTCTGCTCACCATCCTGGATTGTGTGCCCGCAGGTGGTCAAAGGGAACGCCACGACTACAGCCTCTCTTGCCCACCTAACTCATGCCAAGCCGGGCATCCAAGTTCTCAGAACGGGATCCAGACAGCTGAGGGTCTGCGCCCTCCTGAGTAGGTTGTTCATACCCCACCATTCTGTGTGGACAAACACCTCACTCTTCGTTTGCAGCAGCCCCACAAAGCCTCCAGCACTGTCACCTTCGTGACAGCCGTCATCCTCAGAATAGTGACCGCATACACCTTCGTGCCACTTAGCAAATCTGAGCATCAAAAAAAAAAACCCAAGTCCAATTCAATTAACCTCTGTCTGATCAGCCCAGCTAAATAAATTACCCCCAGCCCCAATGAAATTAAAAGACCCAACGCAGACTGCCCTCATTCAGTGGGAGAGTCCGTGGGCTTAAGGAGTTTTTCCAGCCCCGTGTCTTTCTCCCTGTTTCTCTCTGGCTTCAGGCCTCTTGGGAGCCACAGTCCCTGGGGTTGTGCAAAGGGAAGCCAGGCCAACTGCTGGTATAGTGAGGAGAGAGTAAAGGTGGCAGAGGGTTCGGACACTCTCCTGATGTTCAGAATGTCCTGATATCCACGGAATATGCACATGCTGGCATCAGGAATGTTGTCCCTGCACACCTACTCACCTGAGCACCTTCCTGGACACCACCCCATGTTCAGGAGACCCCAAGTAGAGAGTCCTGCAAGGTCTAACTCCAGACTTTACCTCAGTCCCATGAGCACACAGAGGACTAAGAAGCTCCCCGGGAAAGGCACCTCCAACAGCACAAGATCGTGAGGAAGGGCAAGAGACTAGAAATGTCACCTTTTTTTTTTTTCTTGAGACAGAGTCTCATTATATAACCCTGGCTGGCCTGGAAGTCACTGTGTAGACCAGGTTGGCCTCAAAGTCACAGAGATCCACCTGCCTCTGCCTCCTGAGCTAGAATTAAAGACCTGAACCACCACACCCAATGAAACTTCACATTATGTTTTTTGTTTTGTTTTGCTTTGTTTTAAGACAGATTTTTCTCAGTGTAACCAACACTGCCTGTCCTAGAACTCCTTCTGTAGACCAGACTGGCCTAGAACACAGAGATCTGTCTGCCCCCACCCCCGCTCCCGCCCCCGCCCCCGCCTCGTGAGTGCTGGGATTAAAGGTGTGCACCTGGAACTTCACTTAAAAAAAAAACAAAAACAAAACAAAACCCAAAGAAGCTGGGTAGTGGTAACACATGCCTTTAACCCCAGAACTCAGGAGGCAGAGGTAAGTGGATTTCCTGAGTTCAGGGCCAGCCTGGTCTACAGAGTGAGTTCCCAGACAGCCAGGGCTACACAGAGAAACCCTGTCTCGAAAAAAAAAAAAAAAAAAAAAAAAAGATTGAAAACTTCCCCCTTGAAAACTGCTCACCAGTTAAGAGCACCTGCTCCACTTCTGAGGGCCAAGTGCAGTTGCTGGCACTGACTTCTGGAAGCTCACCGAGTCCACACACTCCGGGAAACCTCCATTCCCAGCTCCAGGGCAGCGGGTGCTCTCATCAGGCTCCATGGGCATTGGCACACATGTGCAAACGCATACAACACATATAAATTAAAAAATAGTTTAAAGAGAAGAAAGAAAGCTAGGCATGATGGTGCATGCTTTTAATCCTAGCACTCCAGAGGCAGAGGCAGGTGGAGCTCTGAGTTTGAGGCCAGCCTGGTATAAGACCCTGTCAGAAGAAGAGGAGGAGGAGGAGGAGGAGGAGGAGGAGGAGGAGGAGGAGGAGGAGAAGAGGAGGAGGAAGAGGAGGAGAAAGAGGAGGAAGAGGAGGAGGAGGAGGAGGGAGAGAAAGAGGAGGAGGAAGAGAAAGAGGAGGAGGAAGAGGAGGAGGAGAAAGAGGAGGGAGAGGAGGAGGAAGAGGAGGAGAAAGATGAGGAAGAGGAGGAGGAGGAGGAGGAGGGAGAGAAAGAGGAGGAGGAAAGAGGAGGAGGAGGAAGAGGAGGAAGAGGAGGAGGAAGAGGAAGAGGAGGAGGAAGAGGAGGAGAAAGAGGAGGAGGAGGAGGAAGAGGAGGAGGAGGGAGAGAAGAGGAGGAGGAAGAGAAAGAGGAGGAGGAAGAGGAGGAGGAGAAAGAGGAGGAGAGGAGGAGGAAGAGGAGGAGAAAGATGAGGAAGAGGAGGAGGAGGAGGAGGGAGAGAAAGAGGAGGAGGAGAGAAAGAGGAGGAGGAAGAGGAGGAGGAGAGAAGAGGAGGGAGAGGAGGGAGGAAGAGGAGGAGAAAGATGAGGAAGAGGAGGAGGAGAGAGGAGGGAAGAGAAAGAGGAGGAGGAAGAGGAGGAGGAGGAAGATGAGGAAGAGGAGGAGGAGGAGGAGGGGAGAGAAAGAGGAGGAGGAAGAGAAAGAGGAGGAGGAAGAGGAGGAGGAGAAAGAGGAGGGAGAGGAGGAGGAGAGGAGGAGAAAGATGAGGAAGAGGAGGAGGAGGAGGAGGAGGGAGAGAAGAGGAGGAGGAAGAGGAGGAGGAGGAAAGGAGGAAGAGGAGGAGGAAAGAGGAGGAGGAGGAGGAAGGAGAGAAAGAGGAGGAGGAGGAGGAGAGGAGGAGGAAGAGGAGGAGGAGGAGGAGGAGGAAGAGGAGGAGGAAGAGGAGGACACCAGATCGGTAGGCGCGAGAAAGATGATGGAAGAGGAGGGCCTGATGTTACGCCTTTTGTGCCAGGTACCATGACTGCGAACTAAATCTGCTAGGTACACCTGCACTTGTCAGGTGGCGACTATGTTTCGCGATACCCAGAGGGCCTGATCTCTTTCCCTTTTGCTAGTACCATGGAAGCTTGAACAAACCCTGAGACCTATGGCTAATCACCACCGTCTGAGCCAGCCTGTAGGATGCACAGACTATGTCGCATGTCCTGTCCAGCATGCGTCAATGCCTATCGTTCTTTACCCTGTCATCTCGCCATAGGTCACCTGTGCGACTGAGATCCACCGCGTCTGAGGGACAGCAGGTGATGTAACAGCGCAGGAAGTTATAAGACCAGTCAGGGACAGGCTAACAGAGGACAATGTTTCCATCCCCTGCGGAACACATAAACTATTCGATGTCCAGATAAGAAAAGGGGAGGAATGGCTAGCATAGCCCAAGAAGGAAACTTGGTCTCCCTCAATCAAAGCATTTGCATGCTTCGTGCATCAATGAGTTGCTGATCATCCTTCCCCAAGATGTGGAAACATGGTTCTTTCCAAGGACGGGTGCCATGTCTTGCGGTATTCTAGCCTCTGCCCCCCACTAGGTGATGTCGGTAATACATGCTTTTACAGCAAGGAACCCCTGGTCCGGGTCCACCGTAACTCCCCCTCCCTAGTTTCGCATGCGTTTACTGCTTCCCAGCTCAGATACTAAGGACTCCACATTTTTTGTTTCTTTCTTTTCATTAATTAGATAGCATGAATACTGTGGCTCGTCCCGACTTGGTAAAGCGAGATACATGGACTCTATTCGAGGCCAGCCGTCCCCAAGGGGTTCAGTCATCCAGTCTGCATAAATACAATCTAAAAATAAATGGCATCTAGTATTCCACCAAGACCAGAACTATGAAATCCCAGTTCAAGGTCGTCCCTGCCGGCACAGAACTGCTACTGCCCAGGCTGTGCCACAGTAGACAATGTGCTTGCAAACTGTAAGCCAAAACAAATACTTCCTGCTCCAAATACATTGTGCTTAGTTGTGTGTGTATGTGTGTGTGTGTGTGTGCGTGTGTGTGTGTGTGTGTGTGCGTGTGTGTGTGTGTGTGCATGTACAGGATACTCATACTCTCACGTAGCTCAGGCTAACCTCAAACTTCCCCGTAGACAAGAATGACCTTGCACCCAGATTTTCCTGCCTCCCCTCCTAAGTGCCGAGATCACAGGACTGCAACACCACATCTGACGAAACAAATAAGCACATAGCATATACATGTGAACATGGAATTGAGGACTCACCCGATTTCTTCCCCCAGTGAGCCTCAAATAATCTTGATGGTATGATCTCACAACTAACCCTGTCCTAAACCTCCAAGGCTCCTGCGCTTCTTGATGCCTCTTCTTCTAGTGGTATGTTTTCTCCATTCTCTTTATCCTTACTGCCTGTTGGTCTGGCTGGAGGCAGACTCTCGCTGTGTTCACCCCACACTGTCAGAACCTGTGGTTGCCATCTCAGCATATGTCTAAGGCCTGTAGAGAAGGGGTTGCACAAAGAGCCACAGAAGCATCGCCCTTCTGGGTGGATAAGTGACCAGATGGGTGGGTAGGTGGATGGATGAATGGATGATAGATACATGGATGAAGCAGGCTGATTGATGGTTTGATGTACTGTGTGTTGATGGGTGTGTGCATGCATAGATGGAAGGATAATGAATGGCTGAGAGGATGTGTGCATGGATGGGTGGACAGATGGATGGTGTATGGATAGACGGATGGATGGATGGTGCATGGATAGACTGATGGATGGATGGACGGATGGATGGATGGATGGACAGATGGATAGATGGACATATGGATGGATGGATGGATGGATGGATGGATGATGGGTAGGTAGGTAGATGGGTTAGTAACTTGAGCACTTTCAAAGGATGCTCCCAACAGTATAATGCAGGCGCAGTCATAGCAGAGAGACCTGTGTACTGAAGTATTGAGGTTGAAGGAATGTGGGCAGGTAACATGTGCTATCAGAGGCTACTGCACACGTGTTCGTGCAAACACTCACACACACACATATACACATACACACACAGACACATACACACAGAGAGACACATACACACACAGAGACACACACACACACATACAGACACACACACATATGCTCTGGGGTCCCTTATGGCACAAACAACCGTAACTGCCAAAGTCAGTTCACAGAGGACCCTGAGTTAAAGCCTGGGCTCTGGGGTGGCCCTGCTTGGAGATGATTGGCCATTTTGGAGGTCTTCAGGTCACTGGGGAGCATGCGCTTGAAGACTATGGGACCTCCTGCCTCTCTCTTGCCTCTGGCTCATGAGGTAAGTGACTCTGCTCTACCGTATTCTCCGTCACTGCTGTTGTACAATGCAGCTGTGGACATGGATCTGTGCAAATGCCCCTTTGGGAGTCTGCTGCAATTCTTGGTGTGTCTACTTTCATCTGTGTGCACATACATGTGGAGGTCAGAGGTCAATCCCATGTGTCATTCTTTAGGTGCTGCCCACCTTGTTTTTTGAGGCAGGAGTTCTCCCTTGGTCTGGGACTCATCAGTTCAGTTAGGCTGGCTAGTCAGTAAGTCGCAGGGATGGTCCTCTCTCTGCTTGCCTGTGTTGGAATTATAGACAAATACCTCAGATCCTTGTGTCACAAGTGCTTTTCTATCTTAATTACTTTTTTTGTTGTTTTGAGAAAAAAAAAATACTCTGACAAGAGCAACTTAAGGGAGAAAGGTTTTTTCCTGGCTGCACAGTCTGTTGAAGCTGGGAAGTCAAAGGCCTTGCAGCAGCTGATCACACTGTATCCACAGTCAGGAAGCAGAAGGCCATGAGTGCATGCTGCAGCTCCTCTCCCTTTCTCAACCTGTACAGCCAAGGATGGAAGCCAGGGAATGGTGCCGCCCACAGTGGGAAAGTCTTTCCACCTCGGTTAACACATCTAAGATAATCCTGCACAGGCAGGCCCAGAGGCCCAGCTCCAAGATTATTCTAGAAGCAGATGGGGTAAGTTGGTAGAGTGTTTACCTTTACCAACTTTATTTGACTAAAGGGCATGTGGGAGACTCAAAGTTCAATCCCCATTACTGACAAAATAAACCGCCAAAGCAGGATTGAGGGTGCAGCTCGGTGGTAGAGCATTCGCCTTCCATATGTGAGGCTCGGAGTTCTGCTCCCAGCACTGAAAACAAAGCAAACCTGGTTACCCAACTGCTTTCCAGCACTCAGGACTTCTTCGCATGCTTGCCAACAATAGTAGGCATTCCAGTTGACCTGCACCCTTGTTAGCAGTTGGCCCCGTTGGCTTGTCTTCAGCACTGTGCTTGTTTTGCATGGGCAGGATTCAGCGGCAGCTGTCTCATGGTTGAGCATTACACTAACTTGCAGCGCTGTCAACACCGGGGTGTGGGAAAGTCTTCCTGACTCTTTGCAAAGCTGCAGACCTTCCAATCATAACAAAGACAGAAATCCCTGTGCAGGTCAGATCAGACCTGACATGTGAATGTTCCTTGAGTGTAGGACTTAGCCTGTGTCTGAATATTCTCTCTCTATAGCAGCCATTTTCAACCTGTGGGTTGTGATGACCCTTTCACGGAAGTCACGTAAGGCCATGGGAAACACAGGTATTTACATTATGATTCGTGACAGTAGCAAAATTACAGCTATGAAGTAGGAATGAAAATAATTTTATGGTTGGGGGTCACCACAACAGGAGGAACTGTACTAAAGGGTCACATGTTAGGAAGGCTGAGAACCGCTGATCTAGAGCGTTATAACTGGATTTGGTTCTAGTGGAATCCATAGTTCACTCAGTGAAGCCCAGAGCATCACACAGCAGGAGACAGACAAGGGCACCGATGAAGCTGAGTGTCAACTGCAGAGCCTGGGATGGGAGTGGAGGAATGAGACATCCACATACCCACCATCCACCCATCCATCTATCCACCCACCCATCCATCTGTCCATCCAACCAACTACCCACCCATCTAATTACCCATTCACCCATTCATCCACCCAGTCATTCATTCATTTATCCATCTACCCACTCACCACCCCCAGCCAGCCAGCCATTCATCCATCCATCCAACCACCCAACCACCCATTCACCCACCTGCCCATTCATTCATCCATCCATTCATCCACCCACCCATTATCCACCCATTCATCCATCCATCTACCCACAAACCATCCATCCACCCACCCATTCATTCATCCATCCATTCACCCACTCACCCATTCATTCATCCATCCATTCACCCACTCACCCATTCATTCATCCATTTACCCACTCACCCACCCATCCACCCATCCACCCACCCATTCACCCACCTACCCATCCATCAGCCCTCAGGTGCAGAGTAGCTATCATGAAGAAGGCTCCCCAAAGCAGTCACTCTCCCTAGCCTGACTCCTTGTTACCTACGTCCTCTAAGCCATCATCCCAGCACATCTGGAGGATGGAGCTGTGTCTCTGAAGCTATTTAAGACTTACCAAGCATGAAGTGGGAGCTACAGAGGCAGTACAGCTCCCACGCCACCAGCCTTTGTCCTTCTTTGAATTATTTTGATTAATATTTTTTGAAACAAGATGTTTAATAATTCTCTAGAGGAACAGAATGGCTTGTTAGTTTTATGTAAAAAGGAGACTTACCAGATTGGCTTATATAAAGTGGTCTGCGTAGTCTGGCAATGACTGCCTCACACCAAAGGCGGTGAGAACGTGGTATCTGCCTCGTCCATGCCCAGGCTGGATGTCTCAGCAGTCTCGGTCAGTGCTGAAGGCAGAGGATTTCTGCAGAGGTGCTGGTCTTTGGTCCATGCTGGAAGGCTAAAGAAGCTGGGTTCTGGTGACAGTGGCAGCAAGATGACAACAAAGTAGATGCACTTGCTAGCAGGACATGAAAGCGAGCAGGCAAAAGAACAAATGCTTTTCTTTCTCTGACTTTTTTTTTTAATCTGGGCAGCTAACAGAAGGTACTGCCCACTGGTAGAATTTGTCTTTCCACTTCAATTAAATTGATCAAGAAAGTCCCTTACAGGGGTGCTCAATGGCTTACCTGTTGGCTGACTCCAGATCCACTCACATTAACAACCAAAAATGATCACTTCACAGAGTCTAACTAAGTAGCCCAGGCTACCTAGAACTCATGCTTCTCCGGTCTTGGCCTCCCAAGTTCTGAGAATACAGGCACACCCACTGGCCCGACTCACCATGCTTCCACTTGCAAATGCTCACGAGTAGAGAGCAGAGAGCAAGCCACTGACCTACTACTAGGTCTGTGTGTCCAGCAGCCACAGTGGCTCTGTTGACCCAGAAAGGGGTGAAAACTCTAGCAAGGCCCTTGGATGTGTCGGTCCCTCGAAACAAAGCCTTTTGGCAAACGGTGTGTCAATCCCTGAAAGGGTCCAGGCCATGCTGTGAGAGAATGTTCTAGCTTTGGTGTTCAGTGAAAAAGACAGATGAGAAACATCACAGGCATAGGAACCCTTTGTATGAACTGTCTAAAAGAAGTTGAATCACCGACAGAAAGCTGACGGTGGGCTCCAGGACCTCTAGAAGCACCCAGGCCAGCTACCCTAACCTACACAGTGAATTCCAGGCCAACAATACATCCTATCTCAAAGCAAAAGGCAAAGGGGGCCCAAGGAAGGACACCTGAAGCCGTCTTCCGACCTCTACATGCATGGTGAACACATAGGGAGAGTGCCCAGGATCCCAACAGATGACACTTCAACAAGAAGCCATTTGATTGAATATCCAATGAGAAAGTAGCACCCAAAAAAAAAAAAAAAAAAGCCGGGTGGTGGTGGCGCACGCCTTTAATCCCAGCACTTGGGAGGCAGAGGCAGGTGGATTTCTGAGTTCGAGGCCAGCCTGGTCTACAGAGTGAGTTCCAGGACAGCCCTGGCTACACAGAGAAACCCTGTCTCGAAGAAAACAAAAAAAAAAGAAAAAATTGTGACCCTATAAATATGCATATCAACTCTGTAATCTTTGTTATTTCTATAGGTTAGTCCTGACTACATTGATAACTAAAATGTAACAAGTATTAGACATACTTGTGATATCTGGAGTTTCAATTTTCAAGACAACTTTAAAATATTTTTTAATAATATTTTAATGTATTTTTATTTATGTACACTTATATTTATACAATATTATATAATGTATATTTGTTTATGAAGGTATGTGATGTATGTTGGGTGCTTTGGGAGGCCAAAATAAGACATCGGATCCCCTGGAGCTGGAATTACAGGAGGCTATGAGTCACAGGCATGGGTGCTGGGAAAACAACCTGGTTCACTGTGGACCCAGTTCTGCTTCTCTGTCGTGGGTGTCCAGGTGCTACTGGTACAGTGGCTGGAGAAGGCAGAGCAAAGTCCAGAACGGGTCCACAGCCTGTGTGTCCTCCTCAGATGCCACTATACGCCGGACTGGAAGGGAAGGCAGGGTCTGGGACAAATCTGTGGTTCCTCATCTCTTCTCTCTACCCAGACACTGCCAATGTCCCGCATGGAGAGGAAGTCAGGAACGGAGGTCCACGGTCCCACATGCCCCCAGTTCACTGGGAAAGCAGCGAGAGCGCCTAGCTCCTGAGGCATCTCTCCAGACCCTCAAGACAACCTCTCAACCAATTTATTTTAATTATTTTTGCATTTTTAATTGTTTTATGTGTGCACACACTGCCTGGTGAACACAGACACCAGAAGATGATCTGGAAAGGTTCCTCTGAAAGGGCAGCCAGTTCTCTTACTGGTTGAGCCATCTCTCCCGAAACCTCAATCATTGTCGTTTTGCATCCCAGGCTAGCCCTGAACTCACTATGTGGCCCAGGCCGGTTTTGAACTCCTGATCCTCCTGCCTTGACCTCCCAGTCAAGCATGACAGCATGCACCATCATGATCTGTTCTATGCGGTGCTGGGGACCACACGGGGGCTATATGCACACGAGGCGAGAGTTCTATCAGCTGAGTGTCCTCAGCCTCTTAAGTCAATTTTCAGCCAGTCAGGGTCTCGTTAGATAACCTCAGATTAACCACCTTCGTGCCCCAGCCTCCCAAACGCTGGATTACAGGAACGACCTACCGTACTTGACCTTAATAAAAAACACTTTATTGACACTATTAATTCCATTGTCGTCTTGTTTTGTTTCTCTGTTGCTGTCATAAAACACCCTGACAAAGGCAACTTAAGGAAGGTATTCTAGCCAGGCGGTGGTGGCGCACGCCTTTAATCCCAGCACTTGGGAGGCAGAGGCAGGCGGATTTCTGAGTTCGAGGCCAGCCTGGTCTACCAAGTGAGTTCCAGGACAGCCCGGGCTATACAGAGAAACCCTGTCTCGAAAAAAAAAAAAAAAAAAAAGGAAGGTATTCTGGCTCATGGTTCCAGAAGGATACCGCCCACTGTGGTGGGTTGCAGCAGGGCAGATGTGGAGGCAGAAGTGGGATGCCGACACGTCGTATTGTACCCACTACTCAAGAGGGGGAGCAGAAAGAGGAAGTGGAGTCTGTCTATAAAGCCGCAAGGCCCGCCTTCTGTGACCCGCTTCCTCCAGCCAACGTCCACCTCCTTAAGGCTCCACAACACTTACTACAGACCAAGTTTTCAAACACATGAGCCTGAAGACATATAACTTTTATATATGGGGGGGGGGGTGCATGTGTGTGAACCAATGTTATCAGTAGCATCAGATTCTCTGGAGCTGGAGTTATAGGTGGTTGTGAGCTACTGTATGTGGGTGCTGAGACCCAAACTCAAAACAAGAGTAGCAAGTGTTTGCAGTCGTCGAGTCATCTCTCCAACCCCAGCAACAGCCATAGTAAATATGATTCCTTAAGTTTCTTTCCAGCCTCGCCTTGTGACACATACCTTTAATCCCAACACTTTGGAAACAGAGGCAGGAAGATCTCTGTGAGTTCAAGCCTAGCCTGGTCTACAGAGTGAGTTCCAAGACAGCCAGGGCTACATAGTGAGATCCTGTCTTGAAATAAAAATAAATAAAATAAAAAAGGGGAGGGAGGTGTCATTCTTTCCAGCGTAACAATCCCTCCAACACTCGCTGGAGAACAGCCAAAAATTAATGAGACGCTTATCTTTTGGATTTTAATTTATCCTTGTGTCTGGCGTGTGCCTGGGGAGTTCTCGTACTGTGGCACACACACTGACGTCAGAGGACAACTTGAGTTTTGATCTTCACTGTACCCCCTTTTGTGAAGCAGAGTCTCTTGTTTGCTGCTACATACAGCCCTCAGGCTTTTGGGGATTCTCCTGTCTGCCTCTCCCATTTCCCCCAAAAGCACCAGGGTTCCAAACACATCAGCTCACCAGTCTTTTACATGGGCTCTGGAAATTTGAACTCAGGTCTTCAGAATTGCAGAGAAAGTGCTTTCCCACTGAGCCCTGAGTGTGTGAGCCCCACCCACTCATCCAGCTAAGCCCTGGGGGAAGTCCCTTTCCTGAAACAAGGGCAGCTCAGCCCAACACACCCTTTTTTAAAAACCTCTGTTTCCCTTCAGACTTGTTCTTTATCATCAATAGCTCAAGATCCAAATCAGCCCAAAGTGGACCCCTCAGAGCCACTTAACGATGTGACCAGAACGCTGTCCACCTTCTTCTCCTTCCCCCTTCTGCAAAGATCATCAGTATGTGTCCAGGGCTTCCAAGTTCCTGGACCTCCGCCTCAAAGAGAGAAGGCAAAAAAATAAAATAAAATAAAAAAAAAAACAAAAAAACAAAACCAAGGTGGATCCAAAGCCTTTCAAGATTTCTCCAGGCAAAGCAACACGCCAGCAATTTGCTTTTGCAGTGTGTGGGCGGATGGGTGTTTAAATTTAGAACCAACAAAAAGACTTTGCTGAGAAATCTATACACTCCTTGCTTCTTGAGTATTGGTGGCACGAAACCCTAATCTTCCCCCTTCACGTGCTAACTGCCAGAACGCCCAGAAACTCGTTTCCTCTCAATCTCTGTCTACTCCCATCATGCCTTGTGTGCGTGCCTTTTCTTTTTACACCACCAAGAAATCATTTTGGGAGAAGCGAGCTTCATATGACTCGTTGGAGCTTGGAAAAGGAGTCATTAACTCAAGGAAAGAGAGGGTACATTTATTGAGGAAAATGCTTGCGCTGTCTAAGGACTTTAGTGTGTAAGCAGAAGTGTGGCTTTTTTTTTTTTCTCAGAACTGTCAGCAGCAGGCACAGACAGGCTTCTCGGGTGGAGATTTCAGAACTATCAACTTCTGGGGAAGGGGCTCGAGGTTGCAGGTTCTCCCAGTATCTGCCCACGACTTTCCCAGACAGTGAAACTTCTCTCAGGGAGACTTGCTGGGGCTTTCCGGTTTGGACACATGACTCACCCTGCAGGACAGGGCTTCCTCCTACTTTCCCCTGAGCTTCAGGGAGGGTTGGGTGTTCCAGGCATTAGCTGGACCTGGTGAGGGTCAGTGGTCCAGGTTCCAGCATCCTCTGGGTCTCAGCAAGGGTCAGGGAACCGGGGCAAGCATCAGGTTGAAGTTGAGGGTGGTGTCAAAGCATTTTATTTTCACAGTGTTTTTCTTAGGGAGCTGCAAAGATTAAATGATCTAGGCATACTACCAAGGTAAGGAAAATATGGAGTATATACACAGTGGGGGTCCAGCCGTGAAGAAGAATGAGATGGGGCTGGGGAGATGGCTCAGTCAGTTAAGTTCTGTCCTTGCAAGCACACACACAGACACACACACACACACACACACACACACACACACACACGCAGACACACACACGCACAGAGAGAGGAGAACCAAAATAACCAAAACAAACAAACAAATAAATAAATAAAACATAAAATAAAAGAATAAAATAAAATCCCCAGAGGCCATACTTAAAAGCTGGAGATCCGGTTCAGCCTGCAATCCCAGCAATAGGGAAGCAGAAACAATCGTAGACCTGCTCCCTAGACTTGCTGACAGCCAGCCTATCCTAAATAGTAAGCTCTTGGCCCTGTCTCAAGAAACAAGGTATAGTCCCTCAATACCCAAAAGGAAGAAAATGAAAGAAAGAGGGAAGGAGAAAAAGTTGGTCAATGCTGGCTTAGCTTCATAAACTCCCAGATATTATCCCCATACCAGTAAACCATGTGTGGGGTGCATTCTGGTCACCCCTGCCCTTAGAAGGTGGAAGGAGGAGAATCCAAGGACATCCAAGGGCATGGTGATAGCACACACTTTTAACCCAAGCAGAGGCAAGTGAATCTCTTGAGTTTGAGTCCAGCCTGGTCTACATAATGAGTTCCAGGCCAGTCAAGGCTACACGGTGAGATCCTGTCTCAAGAAAAGAAAAAAGAGAGAGAGGGAGAAGGGAAAAAAAAGAACAAAAGAAAGAAGAAGGGTATACAGGTCCTGAGGAAACTGACCTCTGACCTCCACACACATGTATACACATACACAACACACACACACACACACACACACAAAAGAATGAGGTTGTGTTATCCTTAAAAATAGATGAAACTGAAGACAATCGTGTTAGGCAAATTATGCAGTCTCAGAAAGACAGGCACTGTATGTTTTCTCTGACTGTGTTCCTAGATTTACATCATCATACTAACTCTGCATGTGTCTGTGTGTGGTGTTTACACAGAGACCTAACAGGAAGGAGGGAAGAAAAGAGCAGTTGAGGGAATGGGAGAATACGCTCAATTTACAATCTATACTTTTTTTTTTTTTTTTTTTTTTTTTTGGTTTTTCGAGACAGGGTTTCTTGTGTAGCCCGGGCTGTCCTGGAACTCACTCTGTAGACCAGGCTGGCCTCGAACTCAGAAATCCGCCTGCCTCTGCCTCCCAAGTGCTGGGATTAAAGGCGTGCGCACCACCGCCGGCACAATCTATACTTTTAAGAAAAAGTTTGTTTTAATTTTCATAGCTCACCATTAAGACCACTCGCTGAGGACCAGGACTGGTTCTCATCACCTACATAACAGCCAAAGTGTCTGTAACTCCAATTCTATGTAATCTAGCGCCCTCTCCTGCCTCTGTGGGTACTGCATGCACATGGCGCCACATACAGGAAGGCAAAAATACTCATGCAAATAAATAATAAACAAATAAATACTGTTAATTCTTTTAAGTATTCTGCAAGATGAGCAATAACTACTGTAAATGAGACTTGTCCCTCAATACCCAAAAGAAGAAAATGAAAGAAGAGGGAAGGAGAAAAAGTTGGTCAATGCTGCTTAGCTTCATAAACTCCCAGATATTACCCCCATACCAGTAAACCATGTGTGGGGTGCATATCCGGTGCACCCCTGACTTAGATGGTGGAAGGAAGAGAATCCAAGGGTTTCAAGTTTTCCTTGATCAACTAGGGTACTTGAGACCTGCTCAAAAAAGAGGAGGGGGGGAGATGAAAATAATCCCAGAATTCGGGAGGAAAGGAGGGCAGCAAATCCCTGTGAGTTCGAGGCCAGCCTGGTTGACATAGTGAGTTACATGACAACCAGGGCTACACAGAGATACCCCAACTAAAAAAGGCAAAACGGACAGACAGGCAAACAGACAGACAAAATTACTATATATTAAGTGTGCCTTGGCCAAAGCTAATTGAAAATAAATATTAATTCTTATTGCTATCCAGTCCACAGCTAGGACACAAAGCCCCTACATGGGGTTCAAGCGAGATCCTGAAACTCGGAGAGCCTCACTGTCCCTTTAACACAAAGTCTGGAGGGCTCCTTAGCAACGCGGAACCTAAGGCTCTGGGACCGCGGCGACCCACGGACCTTAGGCCCAACGGACCGGAACCGGAAGTTCTCGCCGGCGCTTCTGCTAAACCAGAGCTGGCTGAGTTGCTCGCTGAGTTCTCTTTCTTGCGTAGCTGGTGCGGTGAGCGCTGGTTGCTGAGGGTTTCGGTCCCAACTGCTGTCAGTAGTGATCCAGCCATCCCCACTCCTGCGCGGTCGAGGTTCCCGGGTGAGCTCGGCGGTTTCCCTCACCCCTAGTGGCAGAGCGCTGGTCGCGGGAATGACAGTAATCGCAAGCAGCGCGGCGGGACAAAGACTAACAAAAGCCTGCGTGAGCATGCGCACACTCACTTTGAGTCGGGGCGTGGTGTTGTTACTAGGGTCTCCCTCTTGTAGCTCAGGCTGGCCTCGAACTCAGGATCCTCCTTTGTGTTGGGATGACAGACATGTGCCACAACTTTGCAGCTTGAAATGGGTTGTTTGACGTTTCTGCTTTGGAGCTCCGGGTTGTATCTGACTCTATCCCCCTTTTTTTTTTTTTTTTTTTTGGTTTCTTTTAAAACCAAAGCTTCCACTGAAGAACGGAACCATGGAAGACAAACCACTGCTAGTGTCTAAACAGAAGACAGAAGTGGTGTGCGGTGTGCCCACCCAGGTGGTCTGCACGGCCTTCAGCAGCCACATCCTGGTTGTGGTGACCCAATTCGGGAAGATGGGTACGCTGGTCTCCTTGGAGCCCAGCAATGTGGCCAATGACGTCAGCAAGCCAGTGCTCACCACAAAAGTCCTCCTCGGCCAGGACGAGGTAATAGAATTGAGAATCTCTTTTTCTGGTGTCATTTGTCCATAGGGATTTGGGGTGTCTGGGAGGCACAGTGAGCATGTTCCAGGGTCTTTCTGGTCTGAGGGTGTCCTGGACCCTAGTCACGATTTTCCCACCGTGTCAGCATTTACTCAATACTCTGGGGAGGTATTGATTTTTATGACACAGCCATCTCCTCAGTTTGATCCTGTCGAGATGGCTTTCTGTTTACGTCTGCTTCTTGAGTCTTGACAGCAACCCCCTTTGCGGGCATGCCTATCTCGATTAGGGGTGACCAGAGAAATGGTAGGCAGAAGCACCGAGGAAGAATCTTAACGATACCTCATGAGCAGTTTGCTATGTCTGCTCTGTGCAGGCCACTTGGTGCTCTGAGTCACTGGGTCTCAGCTTAGAGGATTTAGGGGAAAGTGTGAGAAGCTGGCCTGGGTCCCTTAAGGAAAGCATCAGGAAGATACTATGACTGTCCCGGGTGTGGCGATACATACCTGTAATCCTCTCAGGTGGGAGGCTGCAGCGGAAAAATTGCTGCAAGATTGAGCTGTATAGTGAGTTTGAGGCCAGCTAGGGATAGACCCTGCCCTCCCTGGAAAAAAAGGAGGAGGAGGAGAAAGAGAAATTAAAAAAAAGAAAAAAAAACCCCACTGGTTATGGTGACACGCTGGTGTAGTCCCAGCACTTGGGAGGTGGCACCGGGAGGATCAGGGTTCAGTTTCATTCCCAGCTACATAAAGCTAACCTGGGCTACATAAAGCTAACCTGGGCTACATGACACCCTCTATTAAAAAGGCAGGGAGCATTGAGTTGGCTCAGGGGCTAAAGGCATGCAAGCCTGACATTCTGAGTTCAGTCTCGTAATCCCACAGTGGACAGAGGGAATTAACTGCCACAAGTTGTACATACGTACATATGTCTTGTTTTGAGTGGAGACTAATACAACCATGTGCATACCTTTAATCTTGGCACGTGGGAGATGACGGTAGAGATCTACATATCGAGCTCCAGAATAGACAGGGCTTCCTAGCGAGCTCTTACCTCAACAACAATTAATAAATCAGTACATACTGAGCCCTGGTCTCAACAAAAACAATAAATCAAGCAGTGGAGACTGAGGAAGTGGCTCAGCTCACAAAGTGCTTGCAAGCACAGCCTGAGGTCGCTCCTCAGAACTCACACAGAAAGGCTGCGTGTGGGGCTCGAATCCCAACACTGGGAGGCTGACTGGGCCGAGCTGTGTGAGTTTGAGGCCAGCTTCATCTACATACCAAGTTCTAGCAAGGGCTAAGTAGAGAGACCCTTTCTCAAAAAACAAACAAACAAAAAACCCTGCAAATGTGGTACATTCCCAGAAGGCAGGAACAGAGGATCCTGGGGCTGGCTGGTCAGGCAGTGTGGCCTAATTCCTGAGTTACCAGTCAATAAGCGATCCTGTCCCAAAGTAGATGGTTGGTGTTCTCAGGATGATTCCTGAGGTTGACCCCAGGCCCCCTCATACGCGCACATGCTGACACTCTTTAAAAAAAGAACAAACAAAACTGGATATGATAGCACATGTCCGGAATCCCAGCCCTCAGGAGAATCCCACCTGAGGCAGGAGGATTGCCATGAGTTCAAGGCCACCTGGGCTCTATGAATTCCATGATACTACAGAAAATGACAGCCTGTCTTAAAAAGGAAAACAGATGAGGTTTCCTGTAGCCATGGCCCTGTGTTCCTTCCCTCCCTCCGCAGCCTCTCATCCACGTCTTTGCAAAGAACCTGGTAGCCTTTGTGTCACAAGAAGCAGGAAACAGAGCCGTCCTCCTGGCCATGGCAGTGAAGGACAAGAGCATGGAGAGGCTAAAGGCCTTGAAGGAAGTGATCCGGCTGTGCCAGGTGTGGTGACCTGCAGTCAGCAGTGCCAGACGCTCAGACTCGTGGACGCTCGGTGAGACCAGTCGTGCCAGCGCCAGGACAGAGCTTGTTCTCTGCCTTCAGCCCTGGAAGCTGGAGACAACACTCAAGTCTCAGGGGTCCTCCTGCGTGACTGCTGCGTTCTGCCTAGGGCACGGGAAACGGTTCTGGGCGGCCGCAGGTGCATCCAGTGAGTGGAAATGAGTGGCCAGTTTTGGGACTTAGTAACCCTGGGTGTTCGGGAGCACTTGTGGGAAGATTTTTTTATTATTATTAAAAATAAATGTAAAATACTTGGCTGGCCTTGTCAGTGACCCTGAGACATTACGGGCAACTGTTACAGGTTCACTTCGGGACACCTGAGGTGGCAGGGAAATCTGCTCAGCAAAGATACAATACGTGGTTGCTGGGTGTGAGCTGGATCCTAGGCGTGTGTCAGCCAGCATTGGATACTGTCCCTCCTGTGCTGGGGGCATGGGCCAGAGCCTCAAGTTACAGAATACAGTGAGGGATACTGGACATGCAGCAAGCAGAGCAAGGGTAGCCATGCAGGTGGGTCCCCAAGATGGGCTGGATGGGAGATCCAGGGATGGAGGTGGCGGGCAGAGGCCAAAGGGTGACCCTGAGCTCAGAGAGGAGGAGGGGTTCTGGCATTAGGCTGGCATTTGTGCCCAGAGTTGGCCTGTTGGTGCCCACCCCTGCCGGGGTCTGCTGCCATAGGGATGGGGGCGGTCCCTGATCACAGCTGAGTGGGAATTTCTGAATCCAATAGAGAATCTGCTCTGACATCTGATGGTCACCCGTGAAGAAGAGACCACAGAAAGGCCAGGTAGAGAACCTTTCTCTAGGTCCAGAGATGAGCAGTAAGCTTGGGTGGCCACTTTTCACTTAGAGTAAGTCAGGACTAGCTAGCCTTGGTCCTTGTGCAGGTCGGTGCCTGTTCCCCTGCCCTTGGGAAGCTTCTGACCTCCCCAGGGATAAATGGGGGGAGGGGGCGTAGGCTGAAACCAGCTCAGTTGGGATGGGAGTAGGGACTGCAGACTCGAGCTCAGGATTGCCCTTTGGTCTCTTACCTCCCAATGCCCCATGGATCTCCCATCCAGCCCATCCATCGGGACCCACCTGCATGGCTCTGATTACTTGTGGAAGGTGTCACTGCCTAGAACAGGAGTGTCCCAGAGCTCTGACAGCCCAGTTCCTACTGCAGCTCCCAGCCACCACTGCGTCTATACCCCCATTCGTGATTGGCACCTCTCCCACACCACTGTGTGCTTTGTCCACCCTTTCCCAGACCCTGGTTTCCCCTCTCCCTTATGTCCCCTGGGTAGGCTGGTGTTGGAGTCTGGCAGTCCCCACCCAGGTGCCCCTTCTGTGACCTCTTACCCATCATCCCAGTTGCCATCAGCCTCTGGAGAGTCAGGAATCTCACAGGCCACTCAGATGAAGGGAAGACCAGTGTTGGGTACACACAGTTGGCAGATCCAGCCAAGCAGGACGTGCTCAGGGGAGCCCTGTGAGGTGGCTCTGTACAAAGGTCTCTGCTATCAGCCTGTGATTATTCAGATAAACAACCAACCTGCAAGCCCCAGCTTCTCTATCTTAACAGATAGCACCCTGGGTGGAGCTCAAGGCCAGGTCCAAGTTCAGGTCCTTGCCTTTGGTTTTCTAATTTGGCCCCTAAGCAGACAACAAACCCAGATCACATGGTCCCATCTGGTGACCCATTACGTCCCTTTCAACGACCTGCTCCTGACACCTGTCCATGCCTCAGAGAGGCCGTGCAGCAGCTGCTCCCAGGGGGAAGAGCCCAGATGGGGCACCTGGCACCTGCCCCGTTTCTCCCAGCCACCAGGCCCTGTGACAGCTCAGCATTGCTGCCAGCTCCATCAGTCAATAAAGCTCAGGAATGCTACCTTTGCCTCCAGGCTTCTGGTCCTGTTTCAAGCGGTTTCCTTTCCAGCCATCCCCTCGGGTCTACCCCAAAAAGCAGGTGGTGGGAACACCTGATCTTGGGATCCGAGTGTGTTCCACATGATAAGTGACAGTTGGGGACATAAAGGGAGCTTCTCTGGATTTGTGTGTAGGGCTAGAGGCTCCCTGCCTGGGAAGGGTGCTGAAACTCACCTGTAATTGAACCTGCTCCCTCTCCAAGCTGAGCATATTTACAGCTGCTCCGAGCTGTCTGGTACCCATAAAACAGACCGATACCAGATGCTTTAATCATCTGAGCCCATGCCCCTTGCCCAGATCTGGTGTGTAAATCAGACAAGCTCTACCAGAGAAGGCACTTGGTCAGGACTTCCTCTGCTGCCACCATAACTCAGAAGAGACCCATGTCACCCGGAAGAGAGTCACGATGCCAGCAATTTCTGGGTAGAAAGTATTTCTGTGGGTAGAGGGGCCACATGCGGTCACGTCCAGGGTAGATCTGTAAACTCCTAGCTCATGTAAAGTGTGAACTTGGGTTACTGTCTACCTGTCACACGCCACAAGGCAGGCTACCTCCCGCAGCCGTGCCTTCACCGGTCTTTTAGCAGTTTTCTGCTGAGAGCAAGCAGCCTCCCCAATGGATAGAAAAAAATGTGTCTTTGCTCAGCCAGTGAGTTGGCACCATAGAGGTGAGGAAAAGGTAGCTGTCCCCAGGAGTCCCTGCAGGTGCCTTTCCGGGAGCTTGACCAAGCTTCACCCTGCCCCTATGACCAAGTGAGCAGCCCGCAGGGCAGGCCAGTGAACTGCTCTAGCTTGAGGTTAGGGACTGGCAAGTTTAAGAGACCCAGAGCTGGAGTGAAGGGCTCACCAAGCTTGCGGACTGGAGTTCAGATCTCCAGAACCCACGTAAAAGCCAGGCAAATGAACCAGCTGCCTGAAATGCTCACTTGTGCACGCACACACCCACCACATACAAAAAGAATAAACGAACAGCCCCAAGTGAGCAGCTGGAGCACGGGTCAATGGCGAGTGATGTCGGGAGCTTTCATGCTGCACAGGGTGACCGCAGGGGCATCACCACTATAGCTTACAGTTTGCCATCACGTTGGGGCTTGTCTGTAGGGTCAAAACTGCTTGGGACAGCTGGAAGTGAGAGTAAACAGATTCTACAAGGACCAGGAGATGAAAGACATCAGAGCCCTGCTCAAGTGGGAGAAATCCTCAGATACAAGCCCAGGTCAGGCAGGTCGAAGAGAGCTACCTATACGTCAGGTCCACGAGCCTACTGAAAAGAGGATACCTTGCATAAGGCTGCGTGGAGCCCTGAGCCCATCCCCACACACAGACACCATGGCCTGGGTCATGAGGACAGACTACCTCCATCATGGTGGGCCTGATCGCAAATAAAGGCACAGGGATAAAGGGTGACTGGAAGGAGCAAGGAGCTGGGGGGAGAGCCGCAAGAGAAAGACCTAGCAGGACCACCCAGAACATGAGAGACATTGGGCATACTGCAGAAACAGGGCTCAGTTATAACTCCCCAAGGCTGCACCAAAGATGTCGGACACACAAGATGATGATGATGGTGGTGATGGTGATGATGATGATTGTTGCTGTTGTTTTTAGGTTTATTTACATGTGGGACATGCACGTGACATTGCATACATATGGAGACCAGTTAGGAAGTAATTTCTCTCTTACCATGTGGTTCCCATGGATGAAACTCCGGTCATCAGGCTTGGAGGCAAGCACCCTTTTATCCACTGAGCCATCTTGCTGTCCCAATACGGAAGATTCTGATACTGCCCTGACCCACTCACCTTCAAAGCTCTCCCATGACCCTGTCCCTAGACAGCCATGGTAGGCACTTACTTAGCCTATGTCTCCAGTTTCCAGCCATCCTATGACAGGTATCAGTGACTTTGATCAGAGGTGAGAGCTGAGGTGGGCCCTTCTTCCTCCTTCGGGTGCTTCAGAGATGAAAGGAGAGTGAGACATGTGAATAGATGGAAAACTGGAGTCATCCCTACTCCTCAGTACCCCTATGTCACCAGCATCCTGACCCGACCTGGGAACCCAGGTTCAATCTGGAGACCAGCTCCCACCAGGTTCATGGTCACAAACCCCTCCAGGCATCATAAGCTCTGGACTAGGTCTGAGGGCACCACGGACCAGGACAGGCATAGAAGGGCTGATCCCAGAATCCTAGATGAGAGAGGGTGTGGCCTGGCAAAGGGTGTGGCCCAACAAGGTTGTTGGGCAGGCAGGGCAGGCCAGGCAGGACTGGGAGGAGTTTCTGGGCCTCTGAGAAGCCATGCTTGGGCAGCAGCAATAGTGTCCAAGGGGCCTGGGCTGCCCCAGATGCTGAGAAGGAGCACAGCAGGGGGCTGGAGACCACACTGAGGCAGGACCTCCTCCAGCCCAGAAACTACAGAGTGTGTACTGAGAAACCAAGGCAACGCACCAGCCCAGTGGGCCCTGCCAGCCGCCCAGAGCCACCAGGGAGGTGAGCTGAGTGGGTGTGAGTGTGGATGCTTGTGGGGCTGGCTCAGGAATAGAATGGTGTCTGAGCCGGGGCCCCATGACACCAACAGGGTGGGGTGAAACTTGCTGCCAAGAACCAGCATCGTGCCCTCCCCATCCGGCCTTCTCCACCTGTGTCCAGACTCCCTACTTACACAAAGGGTCTCAGACACAGGGCAAGGCTTTGCCCATCTGTAAGTGAAGGGCCCCCAGGTTCACACCCAAGTCTGGCATCTGGCTCTGGGGCAAAGACAAGCACAGACAGGCCCTGACAGATTCTCCAAAAGACTGAGAGGAAGGTCTGGAGAGGAAAGGTGGGCACAGGAGGGGGCACAGCAGGGGGCACAGCTGGCAGAAGGAGTAAGGGGCAGTGCCCACACATCACCAAGATGGTCTACCATGGGGTCTAAGGCCATCGACACAAGCAGACCATAGTCATCCCCACGGATGGAAGCCAGGGCTCCGCCTGCACTCCATCAGGTGGCTGAGCTGACTAGACTCTGAGTCTCAAGTCTTCACTAGCCTGGTAAGAGGGCTGATAGCCATCTGAGATTAGCAACCTAAGTCCCCCACTGAGTGCCCAGACCTGTGTAGAACCATCATCAGAGATTCAGATAGCCTGGGGAAACTGAGGCAAGGCTGGGTCAGGTCGAGCTTTCTGGGCCTTTCTCCCTTTCCCCAGGCTGATCCCATCCAAGAGAGAGGCCACATCTGGCCACCAGGAGGCGCTACATACGCACTCTAGACTCTCAGGCAGGTATATATACTACAGGAAGCTCAGGGGGCAGGAAGCACAGGCAAGGGTGGCTGTATGGTTTCCCAACATGGAAGGCCACCAATCTGGACTCATCACCCAGGCTTCCTGGGACCTATCAAGATAGAAGGGGGCAGAGAGAGAGAGACACCCATGACCTCTCTACCTACCTGAGCACCTTGACCCACAAGGAGCTAGCTCTTAGCTTCCGTCTCCACCCTTCCACGCCTCCAGTGTGGGTGCTACTTGAATCAGGGCCAGAGCACTGGTGGAAGGAACTTCCCTGTAGTCATAGTGGACACTAGCAGGGGATCCAGAGGATTTGGAGGCTAGCCTGGGGTCAGTGGATGTCAAAGTCATGCTGCCCGCTCTGCAGGACCTAACGTGGACTTGTAGGCTCAGCCAACTGATGCCAGTAGCAGATGGTTTCTTAGGAAGTGGCCTCGAAGTCCCAGGGCAAACAAAGCCTGGCCCCTGCTCTGGAGAGTAAGTAGAGAGCTAACAGGAGGCTAGTCACTGACCAGCCTGAAGCCAGGGGTGGGAACCTCAGCAAGCATCAGAAATGGAGGCCATGGGGCAGGGTTGGAAGGGAGGAACAGGCAGCGGTTCTCTCACCTCCCCTGTTCTCTCAACACTGCTTTCTGGATTGGCCAGGACTCTGGTGTCCTGGTCACAGGGAACAGTGGTCAGAGGTCCCTCTACCCCATCTGGGCTAGCAGGTCTATCCTGATATAGGTGTGGCCAGGGTCCAGCCCTCTGTGAGTTTGGCCTATGATACTGGCCTCTAGTGAGGCCTAACTCAATAGATAGAGTGTGAAAGAACAGGAACAATCGACTAGCTAGCTTCTCTCCTGCTGCTCTGCCTTGGGACCTCTCACTTCCCCAGTCCAAGCTCAGCATGACACAGCTCCCCTCCTTCTGCAAAGGCGGTCCCAAGCCCTAGCCACAACAGAGAATGGTGTCATTAAAGCCCATTACAGAGCCCAGCAGTGGTGGCGCACACCTTTAATCCTATCACTCAGGGAGACAGAGGTAGGCACATGTCTGAGTTCAAGGCCAGCCTGGTCTACAGAGTGGAGTCCAGGATAGCATGAATGATACCCTCGCAGCTTGCCTAAAGCCTAAGAGCCCACTGGGAAAATGGTGCAGTGGCTATCCGTGTCCAGCAGGGGGCAGACACTGCTGAGATGGGGCAGGCGTTGGGGCAATCTTTATGTCCAGGAATGGGTGGGGTTTCTGCGCCTTGCCAAGAAGGTGGGTCAGACTGTATCTCATTTTTTTCTTCCCAGCAACCAACAGGCAGTCATTGCTGACCTATCTTGCAGGTGGAAACACTGAGACTCAGACACTCCCAGAATTCTAGAGTGTTTGACAGGCCTGATGAGCCGAAGTGTCCCGGATGGAGAGGACAAGAAAAAAAAAAAAAAAAAAAAAGCCCGTGCCAACAGGAATAGAGGCCAGTTGGGCAGTCCAGTTCCTGACTAAACCCACTTTACATGTGGGAAAACTGAGGCCTAGAGAGGCAAAGGGGTCTGTGGCCACAGGCAGGCAGGATAAGGCTGAGGGCTGAGGTCACTTCTGGAAAAGACTGCATGAAGTTGGTAGAGATAGCAGGGGCCTCACAACTCTTGCCTTCCCGGCCTGGGATAGGTTTAGACAGATTCTCCAAAGCCTTCCTGGGATGACAGAGCTAAGCATGAACACACAAGGCGTAGGACAGCTATGAGGACCCCCGGGGCCTAGCCTCCACACAGGCAGCCATGACTGAAGAGGCTTCCCGAGGGTCAAGGACACCTCTGGTTGAGGCTGGCCCTGTTCCTAGCAAGCAGGCCTCCCTGCCTACCACGCCCTTTGTTCAGTACAGTCTTCCTAGAAGCCTAGCCCTTTGATGCCAAGCAGGGAAGTCCTCCTGATGTCAAGTCATAGTGCTTCGTGGTGTTGCTTCAGTCATTCCATCCACCTGGCCTGAGATAGAGCCTGGGTTGTTCATATCTTGTGCTGGGTTCTGGGAACAAATCAAGGGCCAGAGAAGCCTCAGTTTCCCTTTCTTGCAGCAGCAGGACTGGTGCAACGAGGTAAATCACAGACCCTGTAAAGCCCAAAAGCCACTGATGCCATGGACAGAGCTGGCATTGGCCTTCAGCATTCTTACCAAGGATGACAGTCTGTCCCTCTCACACTGAATGGTGTCTCTGTGGGGCCGAGTGGGACATGGGGGGTGGGGTGCCTTCGGCACAGTAGCAACTCCAGCCAGGAGGAGACTCTCAGGCCAAGGCCATCACAACTGGGCCACGATTATTAGGGATCCAGGCACAGTACCAGGTTCCAGAAACTCCTACTAAGGACAGATAAACACACAAACGGTTCTCAGAAGAAAATGTACAGTGATGGGATTGGGAAACATTGTGGCTAGAAGTGACAGCCACTTCCATTCAGGGTCAACTGTATCTGGGAGGAGAGCTAGCCTAGGTGCAGGAGCCACCGCCCATCCAGGGCCTGCATATCAGGAATGGAGGTTGCCTAAGTAGTCAGGGAAGGACCTCCATGGCACATGCAGCCTTGGAGAATCTATGGTGAAAACATGGATAGAGTGGTGCAGGAGCAGGGGACTGACAGATCTCAGCCTCGGACTGTTGTTTGCTTCTGGAGTATCCCAGACATGTGATAAGACCCCAGTGTCCACATCCCAACTCCAAAAGCAAAGTGGCCCGAAGCCCTGTCTACTAAGTTACCCGTAGGGTTAGATGGCACAAGGGACAAGAAGAGGGTGTGTACATCATGACAGTACCCAGAGTGGTATGACCATATGGGCCCAGAGCAGGCTTGAGATATGGCCAGAGCCCCCACCTACACTAGGAACCAGAGTAGGTGAGCCTCTCTCGACAGAAGTGTTACGTGCCAGATCCTTCCAAACGCTCTTCGACGAGCTAGATATGGAACCCTGAGCTTGAAAACTAAGCGAGTGCTCTACCACTGAGCCACACCCCAGCCCCTCACTGGGGGATTCTAGGCAGAGGCTCTACCACTGAGCCACACCCCAGCCTCTCACTGGGGGATTCTAGGCAGGGGCTCTACCACTGAGTCACACCCCAGCCCCTCACTGGGGGAGTCTAGGCAGGGGCTCTACCACTGAGTCACACCCCAGCCCCTCACTGGGGGAGTCTAGACAGGGGCTCTACCACTGAGCCACACCCCAGCCAATCACTGGGGGATTCTAGGCAGAGGCTCTACACTGAGCCACACCCCAGCCTCTCACTGGGGGATTCTAGGAAGGGGCTCTACCACTGAGTCACACCCCAGCCCCTCACTGGGGGAGTCTAGGAAGGGGCTCTACCACTGAGTCACACCCCAGCCCCTCACTGGGGGATTCTAGGCAAAGGCTCTACCACTGAGCCACACCCCAGCCTCTCACTGGGGGATACTAGGCAGGGGCTCTACCACTGAGCCACATCCCAGCCCCTCACTGTGGGGAGTCTAGGCAGGGGCTTTACTGCTGAACTATATTCCCAGCACACATTTTACATTTTAAGACAGGGTCTAAGTTGTTCAAGCTAGTCTTGAACTTGCTTTGTATCCTAGGATGATCTTGAATTATTAATCTTGTTTCAGATTCCCAAGTGTCTGGGATGACAGGTCTGTGCCATGAAGTTTGGCTAACCTCCCCGCTCCCTTTTTTTTACTCTATTCATTCAGTGAGACAGGCTTTCATCTTGCCCGATTTGGTCTAAAACAGTATGTAGCAGTGACGACACTGAATTTCTAATTCTCCTGCCTCTACCCCCTGAACGCTGGGATAACAGGTATGCACCACCATGCCTGGTTTATGCAGTGCAGGGAATGGAACCCTGGGCTTCATACATGCTAGGCGAGCATTCTACCAACTGAGCCACGTCCTCGGTCCTGCCCAGTTTTAAGTGTACATTTCTGGAGCAGTGGGGACACCCACGCTTACCGCCGCTTTGTCTAACTCTATACCAAGGGTTCTCAACCCGTGAGTCTCGACCCCTTCAAAGTCAAATGACCTTTCCACAGGGGTGGCCTAAGACCATCGCAAAACACAGATATGTACATTACGATTCCTAACAATAGCAAATAACAAGTTATGAAGTTGCAACAGAAATAATTTTATGGTCGGAGGGTTCACTACAACATGAGGGACCGTATTAAAGAGGGTAACCATGAAGACGGTTTAGAAGCACTCTTCTAGCTCTCCCACCCAGAAAGAAGCACTGTGTCGGATGAATCCTCAGGGCCTTCTCCCCTGAGCTTGCATAGCTCGGGCAGGCCCTTCGTTCTTCCTGTCCCTGCCTGCTCAACTGCCTGCCTGCCTACCTAGTGCCAGCAGGTGAAAGGCACCTGCCAGCCACGCAGTTCCTGGAAGCCAGCTGCTGCTGAGCAAACAGCCCCAGCGGGATAGAGTGTCGCCAGGGGCGGGGACAAGTCTCTGCCTCTCCTCCTTTCTCCCCTCCCTCAGCCTCAAGTCCAGGTGGGCCACTGGCCAGGTGAGGCCCTGTGTGCCTTTCCTAGCCTAGCGCAACCCTCCTGAGACCAGCCTTGCTCCAACCAGAAGCTTGGCCTCCACTGGGGGCCACGTGGCCTAGTGAATGACCAGCCAGGCTTCCCCAGAGGAGGCTAGGCCTCCAAGGCCCGGGCCAAAGAGCTTCCTGCTCACAGAGGTAGGCTCCCGCCCCCGTGACGGCCAACTGAGAGTAGGAAGGAGGTCTAATGACGCTGCTTCCCGGCAGGTGCATACTCTGTCACTTGTCGCAGGAGCTTGTGAGACCCTAAGGAGTATTTGGTCAGGGTCAGAGGCAGGCTGAGGCTGGGTGGGAGCGGATGGCACCGGAGGGGTAGGGGGTGGATCATTTTCCCCTGCAGGAAGGTGTGCTTACTGGCCTCCCCTTCCAGATGCTCCAGGCAGGTGGATCCCCACTTCCCAGCTGGTGGTAGAAACAAGCTTTGGGGTTTTTGTTGTTGTTTGTTTTAAGTTTAAGTTTGTTTTAGGTTTAAGTTTCTCCAGAGATTTTCTCTTCTTTTCTGAAACAGAGTAACTAGGTAGACCAGGCTGGCCCTTATACTCACAGACGCACAGTCCACCTGCATCGGCCTCCCAAGTATTGGGGTTATCGGGGTGTGCCACGGACACCTGGTTAGAAGCAGTCTTAGACTCCTGAGGTGCTGTCTGAGGGCCAGGGTACTAAGGAACATGAGGAGCTCGCCAATCCAGGATCTGAGCCCCAGGCCGTAGAGCAGCCAGGCCCCTGTTCTTCAATCATGAGCCACAGCTGTCCAGAGTCAGGAGGGCTGGTGGGAAAGTCAGACCCAAACTCTCACAAAGGGGACAGGCAGCCATGGTGGGCCCCCGGGGAAGCATCTGTGGATGACGGTGCTGGGGTGGTGGCCAGGCAGGCAGAAACTGCATTGGACAGAACTGGCCCCAAGGTGACACCCACACGGCCTTGCCCACCTCCTGCCCACCTCCTGCCCCTCACACTCCCACGGGAACCTTCACTGGGTTCTCACTCCTCTGCTGGCTTCTGCAGATGAGGAATGCATCAGGGTTTCTGAAGACAGCCGGAGCCCCCCTTGTGTCAGCGACCTGGCTTCCGCCCAGCCCCCCTCCGGCGATGCCCACAGTGGCAGCCGGGCCACTGATGGAGCGCGTGGACAACGGCTCGCAGAGGGCCCCCCAGCTCTTCCTCACCAGTGCATTGGCCCGAGGTATTTCAGGCGTATTTGTATGGACTGCTCTGCTGCTAACCGGCCACCAGGTAAGCACCCCTGCACCCCATCCCTGCTGAGCCCAGACAGCTCCCAGTACCAGACACTGAGACATGGTAGGATCCCAGCCTATTCCTAGTCATGTCTGAGGCCCCTCACTCTACTCCCTGAGATCAGTGCTTGGTCCCAGTTCACAGACAAGAACACCAAGGCTCAGCGATGACCAAGGGCTTTTCCAGGCTCACACAGCTAGAGGAGAAAGGGCCTGCTCCCTCCAGAAATGGCTAGGGCTTGGACCTTGCTCTATAGAGAACCTCAAGCCAGACACAGGGAGTTTGGGGAGGACGGGATGGGGACTGAGCCAGACAGGAACTGGGACAGTGGAGAACAGGAGGAATGTTGGGGGTGTGAGGTAAGAGATGGGGAGCTATGAGAGTTGGGGGGGCAAGGAGTGGGGGGTTGGGCAGGCAGAGAGTGGGGAAGTAGGGAATGGAAGATGGGTGTCTGGAATATGGCAGGGCCGCTGGGGAGCTGGAGCCAGAGAGCTGAGGAATTGGAGCTTGGTTAAGGGAGTGGAGAGCCCCAGACTCTCTGGAACGCCCACCTGGCACCATGGGAGAGCCCGAGTCAGTAGGTGAGCTGGGGGCAGGAAGCAAAAGCAAACACCTCTGCTTGTGACAGACACCTGCTGGCTGGGGACCTGTCCAGGTGTGTCCCCGTAACCAGGATACAAGGGAGAAAGATCCATGCCTGAGGGGAGGCTGTCAGGGTCAGCAGGAAGACCTCTGGGAGGGGGAACGTCTAGACACAGAGAGGGTCAACGCCTCCATTTACCAATGGAGAAACTGAGGCAAAAGAGAGCAGCAGCTGCCAAGGTCACCAGCCATACGGTACCAGCCTGGGAAAGGTCTCTTGTTGGCTGGTCACATTGTGTCCTCCCTCCGTGGTGGCTGGGGGAGGAGAAGGAACTGATAAGAAGCTGTCTCAGATGCCAGCAGCCTTCCCACCACCCCACGCAGCCCCTGCACACACACACACAGCTCCCTCTAACAGAGTGGCCTCCATGCCGTGCAGGGCGGGCGCCTCCCCAAAGAGCCTTCCCCAGGGTGGCTGGAAGGGGAGGAGGCACCCAGCTCCCAGCTGGCTTCCTCTGAAAGACTCTGGAGGCACAGGCTGACCCAAGAGGATCACAAGCCAAGGCTGCCCTGAGGTCTGTAGCGTGTTTAAGACAAGCCTGAACAAACCAGTGAGACCCCCATACATAGCTCAAAATAAAACAGAGGTAATAGAAGGAATGGGTAGTAGAGGTCTGGGTTCTGGTCCTAGAACTGAGGGGGGAGGGGCAAGGGCATGTCCCTATTCTGTTTCTTGTAGAAAAATACAGAAAATCCAGACAGTTTCAAGGTGGACAGTATAATCACCTTTCTAGAATTTTGTTTTGTTTTTTGTTTTGTGACAGCATCTTGTAGCCCAGGATGGCCTCAAACTCCCTATATAGCCGAGGATAACCTTGAACTCCTGATCTTCCTGCTTCCACTTCCCAACCACTGAGATGGCAGGTGTGCACCACTTACCCTGTTTCTATGGGGCTGGGGATGAAGCCCAGGGCTTCCTGCATGCTAGGTAGGCACTCCACCATGTCCCCAGCCCTTCCCTTCCATTTTTGTCAGGCACGCACGACACTTGACACCCTGTTTGGTTTCCTACTCTGATCTCAGGTGCTTCCTTATCCTATCAGAGGACTTCTCATAGAGCTGTGCGTCTGAGCGTCATTTTTACCGACTATATAGTGTTCCTTTACACACACACACACACACACACACACACTCACACACACCGCTCTATGGCGTAACCGGTCTGGCCCTCCCACAATGGGCGTAGCCATGGTATTTGTTCCTGTATTTTGCAGTGATGAAACCTCTTTGCACACAATTTCTTTCCTCTTTACTTCTGGATACATGTATTCCATGGGAGAGATTCCTAGAAGGGGTCAAAGAGTGTAAGGCCTTCTGTGGTCCCCACGTTGAGAGCCTACCTGCGCTGCAGGTCTGCTTTTTTACCCAGCTCTGACACTTAGCAGGACCCAGGAAACTCTTGTTGAACGAGTGAATGAATGAATAGCCCAGCTTCTGGAATGTTCTTCAAGATGACTCTACAGAGTATCAAAATATGTCAGAGGCTTGAGCATGCTGAAGGAATGAATTTTAGGCCTGAGGTGATGGGCAGCTGAAGCGGCGGGAGAGGTTGAGGCAGAAGGATGCATTCTAAGCCAGTTTGGGCTACATCAGTGGTTTCTCATTATTCTGTTGCTACTTCACAACTGTCATCTTGCTACTGCTATGAATCTTAATGTAAATATCTGATAGGCAGGATATCTGGTATGCAATCCTTCAGGGGTCGTGACCCACGGGTTGAGAACCACGGGGCTATAGTGAGACACACCCCTCCCATCTCAAAACCAACAACAGCAACCTTTGGTGTTTTGTTTTTTAATTTCTTTCCTTTTTAAAAAGATTTTACACTGTGTTGGAGAAGCAATTAAGAACAAAGGTTGTTCTTATGTGTCTATCAAAACAGGAGATAGGTTAGCAGGGAAAGTGCTTGCCACATGAGTCTGGGGACCTGAGCTCAAAATAGCAGCCACCAGAAAACTCCAGGCACAGTGGGACACATCTGTATTCTCAAGCAGGGCTGACCAATCAGATCTCTGAGAGTCATCAGACAGATCAATAGCTCCAGGCTCAGTAAGAGATCTTGTCTCATAAAAACTACAAGGGTGTAGACAGGGGAATGACACTTGAGGTGGCAAGAGGGAAGGAGGACTAGAGGTGTGGCCTGTGGTAGAGCATGTGCCTACAGATCCCCTAAGGAGGGGCTGGAGAGGCGGCTCAGCAGTTAAAGAGTACTGGCTGCTCTTGCAGAGGACCTAGCACCCGCACTGAGTAGTCACAGCTGCAGGTAACTCTAGCTGCAGGGGATCTGACGCCCTCTTCTGGCCTCTGTAGGTACTGCATGCATATGTGGGATATACTCACACAGATGCCAAAATGCATAACATCTTTATTTGTTAATCACAGATATTTTTTGTCTTTGTGATACCGGGGGATTGAACCTGGGGCTTCACACATGCCAGGCAAGCGCTCTCCCAGTAAGCCACATCCAGGCCTATTAATACAGTTTTAAAGAAATGAAGATATGGTTCAGCGGGAAACTACTTGCTTAGCCTGTGTCAAACTTTGGGTTAAATTAAATAATAAAGACTGGCTATGGTGGCTCACACCTTTAATCCCAGTACTTAGGAAGCAAAGGCAGGCAGGTTTCAATTAGTTCAAGACTAGCTAGGTCTACATAGTGAGTTCCCAGTCAGCCAGGGCTACATAGTGAGACAGGTTACACCTGTCTTCAAATATGTGTGTGTGTGTGTGTGTGTGTGTGTGTGTGTGTGTGTGTGTGTATCATTGCACTTAGTTTTGCTTATGCGTGCTGGGAATCTAAATTTAGGTCCTTAGGTTTGCCAAGCAAGATTTTGCCAACTGAACCACCTCTCCAGTCCTACTTTCCAGTTGGAGACAGGGATGTCGGTCTTAGCGCCCATGAAGCCCCTATCATAAGCGATTCTCATTTTCACCTAACATACAGTGCTACGTTCCCTCTGATTACTTCCGCTCTGTATTTGTCCCGTGCTCGGTAGAACATTATTAGGCAGTGTGAGAGAAAGAGAGCAACCTGGACTTCTGCCTGGCTCTGGTCCTCTCCCATTTGCCTGGCACCCATGCGGTGGACAGCCGGGCAGAGGTGCCACCGGAACTCTTCTACCACAGATCTACTCCCACCTACGTTCCTACACCGCCCCGCAAGAGCAGCGCTTCGTCATCCGCCTCCTGTTCATTGTGCCCATCTACGCCTTCGACTCATGGCTCAGCCTCCTCCTCCTTGGGGGCCATCCTTACTACGTCTACTTCGACTCTGTGCGAGACTGCTACGAAGGTGAGAGCTGAGCGGGGGGTGGGGGACCCTCAGTTTACACATGTGCACGGCCGCGTGCACACACACGCGCGCGCGCGCACACACAAAACACACTTCCCCTGCCGCCCGCAAGGTGTTCCACTTCCTTCTCTCATCTGGGACCTGCTTCAGGGGTTGTGTGGTCTGTAGTCTCCAAGCCTAGGATTCATAGTCTGAGTCTGCGCACCCGCTTTCCTGGTTTACCGACTGTATCTGATGGGAGTCTTGTTTGCAGGGGGTTCCATGACTGACCCTCACTATCACCCTTCTGTCTCCTTGCAGCATTTGTCATCTACAGTTTCCTGACCTTGTGCTTCCAATATCTGGGGGGCGAGAGCGCCATCATGGCTGAGATCCGAGGCAAAACCTATTAGGTAAACCTCCTCTGGGGCCCTGCCAGGCCACACTGGAGAAGCCAGGTTTCTTTACTTGTAGCCTTACGGACGTCTTCCTCACACCCAGGTCCAGCTGCTTCTATGGGACTTGCTGCCTCCGTGGTATGTCCTACTCCATTACTTTCTTACGCTTCTGCAAACAGGTGAGGGGCCTGCCCACCCCACCCCATGCCCTTGCTCCAACCCACCCCATCGCAGTCTCACTCCCTCCCCCTCCCCTCCCCTCCCAGGCAACACTCCAGTTCTGCATTGTGAAACCTGTTATGGCATTGATCACCATCATCCTCCAGGCTTTTGACAAATATCACGATGGGGATTTCAAGTAAGGGGGCTGTGAGCCGGTGCCTCACTGGGGGCTGTGGGAGGCAGGGCTCCCCCTTCTTCAAGCAGCCCACACCCCACTCCCAGCAGTAGCTCTGTTGGTAAAATATCTATCTAGCATACATGCGTCTCTGGGTTCTATCCCCAAGTTCATATAAGCGGGGAGTGGCGGTGCACACCTGTCATCCAGCACTTGGGAGGTTATCCTTGTCTGTATAACATGTTTGAGGCCAGCCTGGGCTACATGGAAAAGGCCTCACAAAACCAAAAAGACATTGCTTAAGTCTGTGGGAATGCCCAGACAACAGCTCTGAGAGAGGGCCTGAACCATGCCCTACTCCTGAGGGAACTCCAGGCTTCCGACCACTGCGTCCACCGATACTGCTTAAGGCCCTGGGGAAAGGATGTAGGTGGAGTTGCCCTAGGGTTGTGTTACAAAGAGGATGTCTATGGGGAGCAGGACCACTCTAACCAGCAGTTCCTCTGCCCAGCATCCACAGCGGCTACCTGTATGTGACCCTCGTGTACAACGCCTCCGTTAGCCTGGCTCTCTACGCTCTCTTCCTTTTCTACTTCGCCACCAGGGACCTCCTGAGACCATTCGAGCCAGTACTCAAGTTCCTCACCATCAAAGCCATCATCTTCCTCTCCTTCTGGCAGGGTGTGTGAGGCGGGTGTGTGAAGGTGTGGGGCCAGGACTGGCATCCCTGGAACCTGGGTTCGAATCTTACCTCTATCCCGGCCCTGTGTGCCTCAACCTCCCTGATCTAACCAAATGTCAATGACTCCACTGCTCAACTTGGAGCTGGTAGAGCCTGGAGTGGGGGACACGGTGAGGTCTGTCAACAGATGAAGGCTGTGCCTCAGCCTTGAATCCTGCAGAGCCCCCAGTAGGCCATGAGCTCAGTCCCCAGTGTGGAAGAAAACAGAAGAAGGTGGTTAAGAACAGGAGTCCCTGGCCCAAGTTAGATATGTCAGAGGGAACACCCAGGAACCCCGACTTTGATGGACCAAGTTAGGTATGTCAGGGGAGCACCCAGGAACCCCAACTTTGAGGTATGCAGCCCATTTCAATCATAATGTCCACCAGTGCACTCAGGACCAAAGAAGCTCTGGGATCAGGCTAGCCTTTTCCCCTGCATACTCTGGACTTCAGTAGGAACTGTGGCAGGACTCAGCTCCCATCCACAGATGGAGCCTGAGGGGTTGTCATTGTCCCTAGGAATGCTGCTGGCCATCTTGGAGAGGTGTGGGGTCATCCCTGAGGTCCAGGCCGTGGACGGCACCAGGGTTGGGGCTGGTACCCTAGCCGCTGGCTACCAGAATTTCCTCATCTGTATAGAGATGCTGTTTGCCTCCCTTGCGCTGCGTTACGCCTTCCCCAGCCAGGTGTATTCAGAGAAGAAGAACTCACCAGGTAAGCTGAGCCTACCAGCAGGGGCACCATAGCTCCGCCATGATGATGTCTAGTACTGATCAGAGGGCATCCCCATGGGCATCTGAGCCAGAGAGATAAGGGAGATTATGAGTTCTGAAAGATGTGGGTGGAGCCAGCCACTGTCTTAGGAATCTTTGGTGCTTGGGGAAGGTGTCAAGAGGGGCTGGGTTGGCTACTCTACTGTGTCTGCCATATTGGCCACATGGCTGGTTTCCACTTGCTCTGGGGAAGGATAGGCCCAGAGACTAATGCTGAGATGCAGGAGCTAAGCTAGGTCTCAGATGTCTGAGATCACCTGCTACCCAATGGCAAAGCCTAGACATGCAGGATCTCCAGACCCAGAGAGCCCAAGGTGGCCTGTGAGAGACAGGGCTAAGGGAGTTGGGTAGATGGATGAAGTGGGGTGCTGTGGACCAGAGGGCCTGTGACTCAGCGCCCCCCACTGTACCCTCCAGCCCCCCCAGCACCTATGCAAAGCATATCCAGTGGCTTAAAGGAGACCATCAGCCCACAGGACATTGTCCAGGACGCCATTCACAACTTCTCGCCAGCGTACCAGCAGTACACACAGCAGTCCACACACGAAGCTCCGGGGCCTGGCCAGGGTGGGTACCCATCACCCAGCACCCACTCCGGCCCAGCCAGTGGCTCTGGAGGCGGTAGGAAGAGCCGTAACATAGAGAAACGCATGCTGATTCCCTCAGAGGATCTGTAGGGCGTGCGGTGTGTGGACCTAGCTGGGGACCCAGCTTGCCTCGGTTTCAGGGGTGGGTAAACAGCGTCCCCACCTACCAGCATCTCTTGACAGAGGCCCAGTCTCTCCTGAGAGCCTCCCCGTGGGACTCAAATGGTCTCTCTATCCCATGTACAGCCCCAGGGTAAAGTCACCTGGGCGAATTGAACAAACCCAAGGACCCAGTGGCATGTCTTAGTTACAGCCTGCAGGTGGCGCTGTGGGTTGGCCATTCTATCCATGGACAGAGGAGACAGGTAGTTAGATCGTAGACTGAGCAGCGACAGAGAGGGGTGGCCAGGCAGAATGGGCCCAGTCACGAAGGGCTGGGGAGCCCATAGCCTGGGCCTGGCCGTGGCTATCTTGGGTACATGAAGAAGACCCCTTGCCCTTGCATTCTAATATAGAAAGTTGGTGAGGCTCTCACAGGGGGAGCCTAGCCTATTTAGTACAACAGTTACCAGTGCACCAGCCTGCCAGCCACTAGCTACTTATTTATAGATAACACCTTGCATTTTCTAGACTTTGTTGGGCTTTCTGTTCTTGTGGGGGCTCGTCTTCTGAGTGATGGATTCCTACATGGTGGTTCACTGGGGCCTATGGAGTGAGTCTGGGTGTCGGGAACAGCTAAGACAGACACATCATGATGTGGCTCAGAGCAGTACATGGCAAAGAAGGTGGACTTTGCCACGAGATGACCAGCTCTGTGCTATGATGCGAGCTGGGGCAGTCACCTCACTCTGAACTTCAGGTTGGCCCCACCCTAAAGTGGTTTATGAATCCCATGGCTCAGCCTAGCATGTCCCAGTACAAGGACTCAGGCCTGGGAGCCTGCCTTCTCTCTTCTCTTCCTGTATACTAGATCCAGTGCCAAGGAAGTCTGAGATAGGCTCAGTATCCCAGCTAGACTGGCCTTGGAAACACAGGGGACAAAGGCAGGCAACTAGACAGAAATGCCACCCACCCAGGAGCAGTACCTCTTGCCTAGTTGTCAGTTCCCACAGCCCATAGTATCAGACAAAGTGGGTAGAAGGGGTGTTTCCCTGTCTTCTTATTCTCAGGGCCCAGAAAAAGGAGGAGTCAAGGCCATTAGCTTCTCCCTGACCCTTCTGGGCTGATAAGATAGGTTCTATTCCTTCCTGCACCTGCCTGTAAAAAGCCACTCCGCCTACTTATCTGCCTTCTGGGACTGACAGGCAGAGAGGGTGGCCCTGCAACCCACACAGTCAGCGGGGCTGGGAGGGGCTCTGTACGCCCAGAGACCTACACTCTAGAGCCGGTGACAGGCTCTGTGCCTGCCGGCCTTCAAATATGAGGAGGCTTAGGGCTCAGCCAGCAGGGGGCTGCCTTCTTCTGCCTTGGAGAAGCCATGTGGCCATGGACAAGCTAGATTGGGTCCTCTCCCACAAGCCCAGATACAAAGTAGTTTTCTGGGCCCTGGACAGTCACCTGACATCAGTAAATACCTCTGTACCCTGGCACTGGGAAAGAAAGGTATGCTAACCAAAGAAATTAAACAAGTTACCCTAGGTTACTGAGCCAGTAGGGGATGATGCCAGTAGGGGTCACTGCACCTTGTTTCCCACTCCCCCACCTCCTGCACTCAGAGGTGCTTCAGTTGAACATGCTACAGAGTAAAGCTGGACCAGGCAGAAACATTCCCCACCCCACCCCACCCCCACCACCACCGGGGCTCTGATGGCTATAGACTGATTCAGAAGGATCTGGCCAGGCCAAGCTGCTCAAGGAATGCTGGAATGTGATTGGAGTACCAGGGAGAGGGTCTTGGCTTCAGTCTCATCTCCACCGGTAACAGGACCGTTGCAAGTGCAGCCCAAGGGGGTTCCGAGGAGGGGGATGTTTGCCAGGCAGTAACTGGGCTTGTCCTGGCACAACCTTCTGCCATTTCGTGTGTAGCTGTGTGTGCACGTGTGCATGTTTTTGAGGCAGGGTTTCTTACTGAACCATAGGGCTTCATCCATTTGCCTGCTGGCCAGTGAGTCTCAAGAATCTGCTTTCACCCCTATGGTTGCTGGGATGCTGGGATGATGTCAGTGTTGGGATCTGAACACAGGTCCTCCCATTGACACGGCAGACTATGTGAACTGGGCTACACGACTAGCCCCTGCTCCTTGAGCTAGGATCTTTGTAGCTTAGGGTGGCCCAGACTATGGAGACAAGGCTGACCTCAAACTATGTAGTCAAGGGTATCCTTGGACTTGGGAGTGGACTGGCTGTCTCATCCTCGTTAACTACGGGATTTGCAGGGATCAGGCATCATGAAGGGCTCTTGCCAATTTGAACTTGTGCTGACCACAAGTTGATGAGTGGATTTGGGCTGAGCTGGGCTGAGCATGCAACATGGGTGGACAGGGCCTTTTATAGTCCATCTACCCAGAAGCTGGTCACCACTCAGGGACAGAAGTAGGCTTATAGGCTGGGGACATGGGATTCTGGTCAGTGTAGAGAAATCTGGCCTAGCCAGAGACTGTTTCTGTCTTTTTTTTTTTTTTTTTGGTTTTCGAGACAGGGTTTCTCTGTGTAGTCCGGGCTGTCCTGGAACTCGCTCGGTAGACCAGCTGGCCTCGAACTCAGAAATCCGCCTGCTCTGCCTCCCAAGTGCTGGATTAAAGGCGTGCGCCACCACCGCCCGGCAAGACTTTTCTGTCTTAAACCTCACCAAGTAGTCTAGGGCAGCTGGCCCATGAGCACCAGAGATCTGTATCCGTTTCTATAACACTGGGATTACAAATATGGACCTGGCTTCCTAGGGCTTGAACCCAGGTCCTCAGCTTGCAAGGCAAGCACTTTACCAACTGAGCCATCCTCAACTCTAGTCAGACTCCTTAGAGCATTCTGTTAGTGTCACTGAGCTGGAGCGGTGCTCTGTGCCTCACACAGACTCTGGCCCTCTTGCAATGTCCTTTCACTGGAGACCCACCCAACACCACTCAGGGGCCAGGGCCAAGCAGGTGACACGGCCTACCCTATGAGGATGGCTCAGGTTCCTGAGGTGCCCACAAGTTTGCCCTGGCCATCAGAGGCCTCCGGTCAGTATATCCTGGACACTGAGGGACGTATCTGCAGATGATCTAAGAGTGCAGGTGGAGGGGTGTGCCTGGTGATAGTCCCTACGTCTCGGAAGACCAGCCTGGGCTTGTGACCTGACTCCCAGGGGAGGGCCCAGGTGTGCAGAGTAGGAAGCTGGTCTTCATCAGGGAAGGGCCAGCCCAGGCGGCAGGGCGGGAGCTTCCCGACCACACCATCCAGACACTGGAAGCATCTCAAACCGGAAATTCTTTATTGCAAAGATACAAAAAGCAGTCACGGCGACATGTACAGCAATAAATTAGATGGTGGCCATGAGGCAGGGTACAGACAGGGGCCAACAGTCGGTGATCTTGATCTCTTCTCAATAATTTATAACATGGAGAAAAAGCACAAAAAAAAAAAAAATAAATATTGAAATGAAACTGCCATGTGGCAGGTGGCTGAGGATGCCGAGCCTCTGCACGGTCGGCACGTGTCCCTGTCACCTTTTGAGAAAGTTAAAGCTTGCTTTAAGAAGTCAGAGGAACAAGACAGAAAACTCACTTTTATCTTTAAATAAAAACATCCATATATTAAACTGTGACAATGAAATTTCAGTGACACAAAGCCATGGGGCGTGCTCACACCCTTTCCAGGCCCCTCCAGGCAGGTGCTCCAGGTGGGACTGACAGCCCTGTCTACCCTGGAGGCCAAGAGCATGGAGCCTCCGGGCCCAGGAAGACCACCACAGGCCAGGAGTGGGCAGTGAGCCACAGTCAGTGGCCATCTGCCTACCACTGTAGCCTACCCTGGAGACCACTCATCCAGTGTGACACCTGCTGGAGCAGGTTTCACCAGTGACCCAGCATGCCCAGCGCCACCACAGAAAGACTGAGGGAGGTTGTTGGCACCCTGGGTCTCCGTTCCCCACCCCACTGTCCAACCTACTCTGCATTAATAAAGGTCTACAGTATCAAACTGGGAAAGAAAATTGTTATGAAAAATCTGTACGATAAAATGTGTGTATAATTATATATAATATATATTTATATCTCTCTTTAAATATGCATGGTCCTTATTGATATCCAATATGGATTACCTACCAAGGCTATGGTTCCAACAGTGCTTTCTAAGTGCTTGGCTGTGCCTCGGCCTGCCCCCGACTCCCTGTCCACCATATTCCCCAGAAACTGGAGGACGTGATTCCTTTAGTTAAAAAAGCCCAAGATGTCGAGCGGCCCCAGAACTCTACGAAGGAGGAAAAGGCAGGTAACAACTGGGCACCAAAGCCACAGAGTATTTGCAACCTATAGTCTGCCTGGGGTCCTTGCTGGCCCGCCCACAGTCGGTGTGTCCACAAGGCCCTCCATGCTATGCCTCTCAGGCCCCTTCACATCCCCTGGACCTCTGCTGCCAGGACTCCGTGTTTTCCCTGTTGACTTCATTCCTGTTCTTCTCACAACAACACACATCTCGAGTGCCACCGACACATCCCTCAGCATCTCTCAGGCCTTGCCTGCCCCTCTCCCACCTCTCCCCTCTGCTAAGTCCCAGAGAACCCCAGCCTGGCTGTTTGCTGGCTCTGTGGACAGGTGGCCCCGCACCACGATGGGCAGCCTACCAGACCTCCAGGGACAATCCATGACATTCGTGCAACCCTCGGCACACATACTGGACAGGCTCTCCCATGTGGCCACCTGGCCAGCAGTTTCCGGTCTTCACAGGCTGTGATGGAAGCCTGTGTACACACAGGGACACATACATTAGTCCCTGCAAGGGTTTCCCGTGACATGGGCCTGGCTCTATCTAAGAGCTAAAGCAGGGTGTAGTGCCCTTTGATAAGGACAAGAAGGCCAGGGCCCAGAAAGGGACAGGCAGTATGGTGTCCACCCCAGCTGGAGGCCCTCAGAGGGGACTGCACCAATGGTGCTGACAAGCAGGCACCGGAGAAGTGGAAGACATCGGCGTCCTCACACTCTGCCACAGGGGCCTAGAGTTACTCATCCCGGCTGCCCACGTGGTTCCCGTCAGCTCCTAAAGACACCCCCAGGGGAAGAGGAGATATGAGTGGGGGTTGCTTGTGGCACTGGCTCACGAGAGCTTCCCTTTTATCCTGCATCTGCCTGTCCCTGCTGTCCCTGCCCTCAGCCCCGCAGGGTCCACAGTGGGCAGGTAGACATGAGGACTCTGTGCCAGGGAGCCTGGGACAGGCATGAGGGCTGTGCCACTGCCCGTGCCCTGCCCGGCCCCAGCAGACACTAGGAGGCGGCTGAGAAGGGCACAGAGGTGGAGGAGATCTCGGCGGATTTGACAATGGTGATGACACTGGTGGTGGCCACCTTGGTGGGTGTGACTGGCCCTCGGGCCACGGTGCGTGCGAAGGTCTGCAGGGCCTCGTACTTGGAGCGCAGGGCGTCCAGCTCCAGCCGCATGCTGCTGTTCTCGCGGGCCAGCTTCTCCACCTCCTGCTGCAACTCTACGCGCTGCCGCTCCAGCTCTTCTTTCTGCGTCACGCGCTTGATGCGACAGCTAGCTGCGTAGCCTCGGTTCTTGAGTGTACGCCGCCGCTGCTTCAGCCGAGTCACCTCCTCCTTGGTGAGCCCCCGCAGGTGCTGGTTCAGCTCCCGCACCGACATTGACACCAGCTCATCATCGCTAAGAGCAGGGGCGTTCTCACCCGCCTCCTTCTTGACCTAAGGAGCCACACGAGCAGCGGTCAGAGCAGGGACAGAGATCATGGGACTGCACACGATCACCAGAGGTGAGGTCTGGGACATCAAAGGCCTGGCTGCGCCTCTCACCTGCCCTGTGTTTCCATTCTGCACCAGCGTGGCGGCATGGGACTCCAAGACTATGCCCATGGCAGGGTGCCCATAGACAGCCCCGCTCCTGTTGCTATGACACCTCTTTGAACAGGGAGAACCTGACAGCCATTCCCTCAGGAAGGTCTTGGTCAACGTCTAAAGCTTGCTAGAGACATGTGGAACTGAGACCTTGCCCCCTCAGATGCTCTGGCCAAGCGCTTCCAGGTGAGGACAGGATGGCACAGTGCCCTGCCCTTCCCCGACACCCACCCACGGGGGCAAAGCCTGCATCTGGCTGGTCAGGGCTCACTCAAGGGACCCAGCACACAGTGTTCAGGAGCCTCTGAGGCAAGGAAGCTGGCTCAGTAGCACTTTTGGTGATAGTGACATCAGGTAGTAAGGACCTGGGCCGGCAGAAGGTACACACCAGCTTACCTGAGGATACCACTGCGCTCACCGGGCATGGAGGGCGGGGGACAAGTTTGGGCAGAGGAAGGGCCTGTGGGTGCAACCCTAGGTAGCTAGTATCTGTTCCACACCTGCCCTCCCTCCCTCCCACCTGTGAGCTACCTCCCTGGGTATCAAGGCCAGTCTCTTCTGGGCCACTGTATCGCCTTCCTTGGATCTTTCTCCAATTCCTGAGGACAAAGCTGACCTCACTTTCTAGGGCAGTGCTGTGAAAGGGGGCTTTGCCAGGGCAGGATGAGCTGTCCCTGTGCCATGCCAGGGTAGTACCCGTCATAGTCCATGCTGGTCCTGCTCGCCTTACCTTCAATGCCTTGTTGGGTTTGGGATTAGTCGTCATAACCCGGGCCCTGTCACCAGGACGGAACCACCAGAAAATCGTAGCTGCAAAGACACAGAAACAGTAGGTTAGGTAAAGCTAGGGCCATTACCTCTGAGGAGCAGCACCTAGAAATGGGGCAGGCCTGCCCTTAAGCCTGTGGTTCTCAACCTTTTTAACGCTATGACCCTTTAATATAGTACCTCATGTTCTCATGACCCCCAACCGTGAAATTATTTCTATTGCTACTTTACATCTGTGATTTTGGTACTGTTATGAAACATAATATAAATATCTGTGGGTTTTGATGGTCTTAAGTGACCCCTCCCATAAAAGGGTTTTGATGGTCTTAAGTGACCCTCCCCCAATAAAAGGACACCCTCAAGGAGTCTTGACCCACAGGCTGAGAACTACTGTCTTAAGTGCTCTGGATCAGAAGCCAAGCCAGTTTGCTTCTGCCTAACAGCGGGGAATGAGACCCAACCACGCCTTGTGCTCCAGCATCAGTCCCCAGAGCAGACGGACCCCCTAGGTCCCTGGGGGCTGCCATCCAGGTCACTCTAAGACCATCAGCCCTGTGGAGTCACAAACAATTGTTGCTTTCTGCTCTAGTTGTCCCCCTGAACGCAGACAAGATATTTAGCTGGGGAATACCAGGCGCTGCATGCATCCTCCAGACCAAAGGGGCTTGCCAGCCGAAGAGCCAGCTCTATCAGCGGCAGCACTCCACTCTGAGGGAGGGCCTTGGGACAGTGTCTGTCCCTTAGCAAGAGCTCCCGGTGTTCCAGTCTCAGCCTGGCTCACCAGGGAGAAAAGTAAGGCTATTTCCCGAAACCTCATTTACACCGCCCAAAGATAGATGGGGTTCAGAACACCCGCCACTCCTCCCCAGCTCCACCCTCCCGCAACCCAAGGGACACCTACCGCTGTGAAGGACACTGCAGCTGTGACATCACCACTCCTCCCAGGCCACCCCAGCCCCTCAGAGTGACCCCAAGGCCCCTATGGGTGGGGTATGGGCTACTGGTGAGAGGTAGGTTCAGAGGATTCAGCCAGAGACACGGGCAGAGAACTCCAGCCACCTGGCAGACTTACCGGGCTGTCTGGCAGGCCCTGTCCCCATGGCCAGCCCGCCAGCCCCCTTGCCCGCCCTTCTCATTCTCTAGTCTGCATTGTGTCACACACCCTCATCATTCATGAAAAAGCCAGCCAAAGCATCCCAAGCATGATTCCCCTCTGATAGTTGCCATGACGACCTTGGGATGTAGCCAACCCCCCACGGTCACCATGGCAACAGAGAAGCCCCAAAGCATTTGGGACTTGTGGGTCAAGCCTGTGCGGAAAGACAACACGAGGTTCTCAGGCAGTAAACAAACCCGATCATTCCCTGACAACAGGGAAGGGGTAAGAGGGACAGGGACGCCTTTTGGTGGGATACACCCCCACCTCTTGTATTTCAAACCCTGACAAAGATGGGCACAGAACAAGGAACATCAGGGAAATCACACAAAGGAGAGTGTGGAGGACAGGCATGAGCAAGACAGAGGGTGACCTCCCTGTCCCTTCCCCCACACACGGGGGACCTTTAGGCACCATCTCTCTACCCTGTGATCCCACCTCTGATGGGGCCCTGTCTCCACTGCCTACCACCTTTACTGCTAGGAAGCCCTCAGTGAGAGACACAGTGCCCTGGTGACCTCTCTGGTCACACTCAGGGGCAATGGCAGTCGGCAGACCAGGGCAGGGGCAGGGCCAGGAGGCTCAGGTAAATCAGCATGTTTCCTGTCACAGTGTCCGTCTGGGGCCTGAGATGGACTACAGCTTGTGGAGGTGACCCACCGTCAGTAAGAGATCACATGGGCACATGGGCAGGGGCATGCCTCCACAGATCACCTCCAGCTCTAGCCGGGTAACAGTGGCACTAGATAAGTCATGGGTTTCCGCTGTTCCATTAGGGACTCGCAGGAGCCAGGCGCCCAGGAGCCCCGGGAGCCCTGAGAAAGTTTTCCGTGTAAGGAGGGAGGAGGGGTTAGGCATCTCTTCCAACTTGCAACCCCAGCGTCAGTGACATAGCTATGTGGTGAGTCACAGGCTGTTTACAGAGCCGGCTCACATTCCCACACAAGGACACCCCTCCCACCCGCATGCTCACGGGCCCCAGGGGCCACCGCCAGCGGAAAAGGAAGGTGCCGGGAAGAAGGGGAACTCAACTCAGACCTGCGGGTGCCGAGACGTGCAGGCCAGCGCTCAGCTTGGGCAGGCATCTTTCCACTCTCATGATGATGGTACCGTGACACCAGGGTGGCCAGGATGAGCACAGGGCAGGGGCTCGCCCCCAGGTGACCCCCTGAGAGTCAACTGACCACTGGATGGAGGCCACCTGGCCAGCAGGAAGGGCCCCTCCCTGCCTCTCTCCGTGTACACCCTCTTCATGGCTTCTGCTGGGGTCTGAGTTCAGGAACCCTTCTTCAGACCTAAGCTGGCTTAAAAATAAGTAAACCCCCTGGGGCCATGGACAAATGCCAACCCCTCCCGATTCTCAGGATGGGAGATAAGACCCCAAAGATGACAAGTGGTGAGAAGCCCCCCACTCAGGAGTCCTGGATGCACATTTACACTGAGCTAACATGTTTACCCTGCCTACCCTGCCCAGCTAGCCTTCAGACTAGCCTTCTAGACTGCTGTTCAGCAGGCCGCAGCCTTCATGACCAACATTGTAGCAGTCTGTCAGGTGAGAGGTAAGGTCCATGTTGGCCCTGAGTCAGACAGAGGCATGCCCTTTGCCTGGCGGAATCATGGGGGACAATCTAAGGGACAGAGGTTTTCAGCAATTCAGTGTGTGGCTAGGATGGCATCTCTGCCCCAAATATACCAAGTACATGGGTACAGTCCCAAACTACCCATCAAAGGCCAAGCTAGGTCTGTCATCCTAGAACCTGGGAGGATTACAAGTTCAAGGCCAGCCTGGGCTACAGAGTGTGTTCAAAGTCAGCCTGGACAACTCAGGGAGACCCCATCCTCTGCCCAGCTTCCACTTCAGGATGGACTGGGGTAGAAGAGGCCCTGTGCATAAAGGGCAGGGAGGCACAGTGCAGAGCGTGGGAATACAGCCTGGTACCCAGAGACAGCAGGTAGTCTGGGCACTAGCAGACTGTCTTTCTAAGGGGTCAGGGAGTGGGGGGGAAGCAGGCATAGCACCTCCTATCGTACCTACTCTCACTCCCTGGAAGCAGTCCCTAGCACTACACTGACTGCACTATTGGGGACCATGTCCAGGTCCAAAGGAGAAATAGACAGGGAGCTACAGAGACCTTGCTACGCGCTATGCTACCAGAAAAGGTCCCAGTCTCAAAGCGTCTCCTTGTTCCCGGAGGTAGTGTGTCACTTGGATCACCCATCTTACTCTGCAGCAACTGTGGCACCAACCTGGGGGTTCTGAAGGATAGATACCCCTGTTCCACAGGATGACAGCAACTGCAGCCCCCAACCCAGCTGACCAGGATGTGTGCTCTTCAGATCCCTGCTCTCCCAGAATGGGGAAGGGAACAGGTTCATGCCCCAGACAGCAAACGTCACCCTGACAGCAGAGAGCCACAGAACCTAAAGCCACTAAGGATGTGGCCACCTCTGCTTGGGAGCCTGTCACAAATACCCTGAGCCAAGCACCCTTCCCAGGACCCAGAGGGTACATGGGCCTGACACATCACCAACATACAGCGCCACATGCTGATGAACCACAGCTGGTCACAGCTGGTCACAGCTGGTCAAATGAGCTCCTGCCACCGCAGACCACTAAGATTTCACTGTGCTGTCCTCCCACAACGTGTGGCTGGGCACCTCCACCCAGCTCTGGCTGGCCGGCCGCCCTCCCATAAGCCACAACTGTCTGCCTAGCCTAGAGGACGTCTGGTCACCTTGCGTTTGCAATCTCAGGAAGCTGTGTCATCCCAGTTCCATGCAGAGGTGACTCAAGCAGCTTCGAGGCTGACAGCGGGCTGCATGGCACACTCCCTCAGCTGTGGCTTCCCTCCCCTCCCTGACTGACTGAGTGGTCCTCTCGGCTACCAGGTCCATGTTAGGGCTCTGTCCCATCCAGGGTAGTCCTGGGGCTTGAGCTACCTTCTACTCTCCATGTTTCACTGGGGATATCCCCAGTAAGCAGCTAAGCCCAGACTTGGTGTGTGTGTGTGTGTGTGTGTGTGTGTGTGTGTGTGTGTGTGTGTGTGCTGTTTTCTCTCAGATTGTTTACCTTGTGTTTTGAATTTTTTCTTTTTTGAGACAGGGTTTCTCTGGCCCTGACTGTCCTGGAACTCACTCTGTATTCCAGGCTGGCTTCGAACCCAGAGATCTGCCTGCCTCTGCCTCCTGAGTGTTGGGATTAAAGGCCTGTGCCACCACTGCCCATCTAGTGGTTTTTTGTTTGTTTTTTTTAACTTTTGGGGCCAACCTAGTTTATATAAGGAGTGAGTGTGTGTGTGTGTATGTGTGTGTGTGTGTGTGTGTGTGTGTGTGTGTACATGCCAAAGTGGGAGTGAAGGTCAGAGGATAATTTTGGAGAGTCAGTTCTCTCCTTCCATGATGTGGGTCTTGGGGATTTGAACTCAGCTCACCAGGCTTGATGGCAATCACCTTTCCCCCCTGAGCCACCCCACTGAGCATACCTCACTTTTTTGAAACAGGGTCTCTCAGTGGCCTGGAACTAATCTCAAAGGTTAGGCTAGCTGACCAGAGAGCCCGAGTGATCCTCCTGGCTCTACCTCCTCAGCACTGGGATAACAGAGTATGCCACCACATCTAACATCTCAAGTAAACAAGGTATTGACTGAGTTATCTCTCCAGACCTGTTAGCTTAAGATGGGGCTTCATACAGCCCAGGCTAGCCTGGGACTGACCTTCTCTTGCCTCAGCCTCCCAAGTGCTGTAATTACAGAACCAGCTCTTACCCAGCCCCAAGCATGGTCCAGCGTCTCTATGGACCCTAGCATTGGTGCAGCAGATCCCACCTGTGATCTTGGTGCCTCAGACTCAGTCCTACAGATAACACAAGTCTTGGGGTTCCTTTCTGAGCCTCCCTGTCTGAACTTCCTTCTCTGGCTGATGAGTGTTCCTGGCTGTGGTGGACATGGGGTCTCTACCCTCAACTTCCACTTCTTCCAGAAAGCCCCAATTGTTGTCTTTGGGGAGTCAGCATTTTCCCTGGACCTAGACCTGGTTCTAGAACTTTCTTTCAGCAGCTTCCATGTACAATCAGCTTGTGTCAAGCAGAGAGCTTGTGTTGCTGATACCAGCTCCTTCAGGGTGTTGTCAAGGCACTAAAACAGGTCTGCTTAATAGACAGACAAGGGGACTCAGACAGGAAGAGAAGTTCAGTAGAGGGTGTATGCTTCCCCTATCATTCCCAATGGCTCCAAGGAAGAGCTGGCAGGTGTGTCACCAGACACAACAGCCCCTAGCCTCTAACCCTAACCTCTGACCTCAGGCCAGGCCATCAAGCAAGCAAGGCTGTATGTAGTATCTTCCCCAACACCAGGTAGCGTGGTGTTTGATCACGGGGCTCAGGTCTACCTCTGTGAAACTCTATAGGTTTTCAGATAGCACTTTCAGTTTCCTGAAACTGCAGGAAAGAGGAAACATAATGCATGTGTGACTTATAAAAAGCAAAAGTAAATACGAGTGACCAGGCATCTTCCCGGAGCAGGGGACGGGGAGGGTGGGGCGGGAGAGTGAGTCACTGTTTATAGCTCCAGAGAACGGCCACACAGAGAATTCTCCCAGCTGGCCTGATTCCCATTTCCCGTGTGGACTAGACCCGAGATCCAGAAAGTCCACTCCGAGAAACCTTTAGACTCAGAACAACCAGGGCAGAAACAGACACAACTTCTTAGTCTAGACTGCAAGAAAGAGTTACCAGGGACTGTAAACAAACCCTGGGGCTGGTAGAGCCAGGGACTAAAAACTGAGGGTCCTCGGGACGGAATGGCCAGAAAGACGCACCAGAAGCCTTGAGGTGCTAGAGAGGGCTGGGACACAGAAACAGCAGACTCTCGGGAAACAGGGCTTCCCAGGACCCTCCATCCAACTCCCATTTTTAGTAACTACCTGGAAAGTACACTGCCTGAACTTGAAACGGGGCCCTGCATGCCCAGCTCAGTTCAAGAACAAGAGGAGAATGTAATCCAGTGAAGCCTGGCTTGTTTTTGTTCTAATAAATCTTTTCTTTTGAAATCACAAGAAGTTTAGTTTTAAGTTATCACATTAGACGTATTTCCTTTACAACGTCAAACACCATATTTCTCTTGTTGATTTATCTAAGGAGTGAGGAAGTTTTTGCTGCCATCAGTGAGGGCTGTCTTGGTGACATAGGCTGCAGTTTTACCTGCCTATCCACAGCTTTCCTGACTCCATCCACAAGCTTAAATTCATACCTTTTGTTTCGGTTTGTCTTTTGTGACAACGTCCTACACAGGTAACTGAGGCTGGTCTTGAACTAGCTAGCAGTCCAGGCCAACCTCAAACTCAAGATTTTAAACTGCCTCAGAGTCCCAAGTGCTAGGATTACAAGCCATGTGCCACCATAACATAACGTCTTTAGATCAACACCCTTAAAGAAGTTACCTGCCCTAAAACACCAGACTTGGAAAATACCAGCTTGAAGTATCAAAGTGCCCACGTGCACTCCACCAGATACCTTCTGGAATGTGGCTGCCCCAGTAAGACCTCAGAAGTGCCAACCCCTGGGGTCCCAGGGCTAATTTTAGTGATTCCACGGAAAGGGAAGGGCTGAACTGTGACACAGGCCAGTTTTATGGGACTGAGTGCATCTGGCAAGAGCAAGGTGAGTGCCCTGTCCATCAACTGGAGGGTCACTTGTTAAAGTGCATCTATGTTAGCATTAAGAGTTGTGTGAAAGCCAGGCTCAGCAGAACTTCCCAAGAGAAAGAAGAACACCGAGCTGCCTGGCCTCCCAAATACCGACTGCTTGTGTACCGGGCAAGTTCTGGGAGGCTAGACCGGCTGCCATCTCCATGTGTAAGGATTCCAGAAGAGGCGTCTCTCTGCCTCAAAGAGATCTAATCTAGGCACCTAGGACCCACGAGGCTTTCTTCACCTGCAATTTGTTAGAGTTTGCTTCTGATTTCTCGCCGCACACTCTTAACACACCTATCCACTCACCCTACAAGGGAACCTCGCACTTCAGAGTTGGATGAGACCTTGGCCCCAGACCACACCTGAAGAAAGTGACGGAAGCGATAGGCTGGCCAAGACGGTCACCTGCCTCGCTCCCCACCCACAGCTTCCACATCCGGCACCGCTGGCCGGTCAGCTGATTAGAAAGTGACACCAGTTACTCAGGCCCTTTTGGGGTTGCGGCGGGGGCAAGGTGGGGGGGGGGGGCGAACTCTACGCCGACGGAAATGGCCAGGTGCGCACGGCTCCCGTGTACCACACTCCCGCACGTGGTGGGTCCCGCGTGGGCCCTGAGCCAGTCCCGCGTGGCACGTGCTCGAGGCCCAAGCTGGGCCCCGCGGCCTTCGGGGTACTCCTCCCGCAGGTGCGCGAACTCGGGGTCCCTCTACCCAGTTCCCGAAGCCCCTCGCTCACCCGGGTCGCGCGCGGGGCCGGGCGCGGCGGCTCCTTGTGGACACGCACTCTTCACACGCGCTTCTGCTCTCCCGCTCCCCTTAGTCGCCGTCTCCGCCTGCGCGCTTCGGACTACTCGTTCCGACTCGGCGAAGAACAACAAGTCCCCGCCACCCGCCGCCCGCCGCCCGCCGCCCGCCGCCGGCTCCCCAGTACTGACACCGCTTCCGGGATCGCGCGTCGAAGCGCGTCACCGCCCCGCCCCCGCGATTGCCACGCCCCTAATGATCACGCCCCTGTTGCTCACGCCTCTTCGCGCACCAAAACCACGCCCTCTCTGGCCGCGCGTCCGCACCACGCCCCTGATGGCCACGCCCCTTGCTGCCCTAGTCCCTGGCTCCTCCTAGATCCTTCCACGTGCAGTTGTCTCATTGCTGAGCCCATGACCCTGTATCTCCAGCACACCCGGGGCGGGGTCTGTGCTCCTTTCGAAGGTAGGGGATGACAGGCGAGCGTGACGCACACTGGGTGTGGACCCTAAGTTTCCCTGAACTTTCAGCCTGGACGCTATGTCTCTATGCGGCCCACTGTAGTCTGTGCTACCTACCCACTGTGATCCTGAGGTCGCAGCTGCTGGAGCCTCCCCGGGTCTCGGCAGAGGAATAAAGGCCAACTGGCTATTGACCATGTTCTGGACCTAACACCAAGTCCACGTCAAGGTGGCGAAGTGGGTAGGTTACACCACATAATCAGTAGGGCAGGAGCACCCTACAAAGGAGAAAAGGGTGGCTACCATCCTCTTCTGACCCATATCATGACCTTTAGATTTATCAATCTGAGACAGATTGATAAGGTCTTACTATGCAGCTCAAAGTGGCCTGGAACGTTTATAAAACTTTAAAATTGGGCTGGAGAGATGGCTCAGCGGTTAAGAGCTGCTTGCTCTTCCAGAGGTCTTGAGTTCAATTCCCAGCAACCACATGGTGGCTCACAGCCATCTGTAATGGCATCCGATGCCCTCTTCTGGTGTGTCTGAAGAGAGTGACAGTGTACTCACATATATAAAATAAGTAAAATATAAAAAAAAAAAAAAAAAAGTTCCTGTAAACCTTAAAATTTTTTTACTTATTTATATATGTGTTCATATGTATGTGAATTGGTACGCACATGCTACCGCACATGTGTGGAAGTCAGAGGGCAACTTTAGGGAGTTGGTTTTTTTTCTTTCCACTTTTGGGTTCCGGAGATCAAACTCAGGTCGTCGGGCTTGCTACCTTTACCCACTGAGCTAGTTTCCTAGCACTGACCTGAAGCGCTTGATCCTTCTGCCTTCACCTCCTAAGTGCTGGGATCCCAGTCATGCAGTATGCAACACCATGCCTGCCCTCCTGTCTGCCTCTCTCTCTCTCTCTCTCTCTCTCTCTCTCTCTCTCTCTCTCTCTCTCTCTCTCTCTGTAAGCAATGGATGGTGTCTTCGTTAGGGTTTACTGCTGTTAACAGACACCATGACCAAGACAACTCTTATAAGGACAACATTTAATTGGGGCTGGCTTACAGGTTCAGAGAGAGATTCAGTCCATTATCATCAAGGCAGGAGCATGGCAGCATGCAGGCAGGCATGGTGCAGGAGGAGCTGAGAGTTCTACATCTTTATCTGAAGGCTGCTAGGAGAAGACTGACTTCCAAGCAGTAAGGATGAGGGTCTTAAAGCCCACACCCACAGTGACACACTTACTCCAACAAGGTCACACCTCCTAATAGTGCCACTCCCTGGGCCTAACATATTCAAACCACGACAGACAGAAAGCCATTTCTCTCCTATCTGGAAATTCATGGACATATGAGGGTTCTCTATAGGCTTTGGGGCGGGGGGGGAGCACACATAGAACTTGTATACTCCAGCACAGTGCAGCAGTCGGATTTCTAGACTTGCCTAGGGGTCCCAAGATGTCCTTACATGGGAGCCATCCCCCTTTTCCTGCTTCAGAAGGACAAAGCTGCAGGATGCTGGTCCTGCTACCCTTGGAGGGGAGGCAATACCCAGAATGCAATTTAACGTCCTTCTATCAGGCCTAAGTGATGCTTGGGTCTGAGAACCAGATAAGCAGGAGGCTTATCCCTAGGCCCTGGCAGCACGGCTCTCAAACCCACACACTGTGCCTTCCCAGGACGTTAGAGCGAGTCTGTGATGCACTCTGGAAATATGTTGGAGAGCAACAGGCACAAGCACCCGGAAACTGGTGGTTTTCTGTGTGGTCAGTCCCATGCTGTAACTCAGTGTGCTCAGGTACCACGGCCTCTTGCAATGGGCCTTAAATCTGTTCTTGCTTCTAAATGTTCTGGCGTTTGCCACTAAGGGAGCCACCTAGATCTGTCTGTGTCAGCTACGACCTGCCAAAAGCAGATCAACCTACCCGTAAGCAACATTAGTGACAATGATGCCCATCTCACCGGGATATTTTCAGAGCTGTCCTCCGAGATCCGAAGGATGCTTCCTGCATCCTCACGACACTTCCACCGTCCATGCATTGCTGGACCTGTTCCAACTGGACCTCTCCAAGGGATTCTCTTTCAGGGGTCAGGTGGGTTTGGTGCCATTTATCTGACTCCATAAGGCTATTCTAGCGGAGTTTTTGTTAGGATATCTTATTCTCCTTAGTTCCTTCAGCAAGAGATTAAAAAAAAAAAAAAAAAAAAAAAAAAAAAAAGTCAGGTGTGGTGTCTTATAGCTTTCACCCCAGCACTGGGAAGGCAGGGGCAGAGGTGGATCTCTGTGAGTTCAAGGCTATTGTGGTCTACATAGCAAACTCCAGGACAGCCAGGACTACAAACAGAGACCCTGGGCAAGCACAAGAATTTGAGTTTGATTCCAAAACCCAAATAAAAAGGTTGGGGTGCTAGAGAGATGGCTCAATAGTTAAGAGCATTTGCTTGCTTGCTTTCTCTCTCTCTCTCTCTCTCTCTCTCTCTCTCTCTCTCTCTCTTTCTTTTTTTCTTTCTTTCTTCCTTTCTTTTATTCCTTTGCAAAGAACTTGGGTTCAGTCCCCAGGGTTCACAGGGGTAACTTTTAAAGTCTCTGTGACTTCAGTTCCAAGGTATCCTACACCCTTTTCTGGTTTTCAAGGGCACCAGGCACACATGGTACGCAGACATATATGAAGGCAAAACACCGTACATATAAAAAAAATACTGAAAAAGTAGCAGTGTGGTGACGTGCATGTGTCAGCCCTGCACTGGAGAGGTGATCCAGGAGGGTCCTTAGGGTGAGACAAGCTGGCAAGAGACCCTGTCAGAAGAAGCAAGGTGGGTGGCACCTAAAAAAACAACTTAGCTTTCCTTCTGGCCTCAACATACCCAAACATGTGCACACACACACATGCAGAGTGCACACCTGTAATACCAATGGAGGCTGAAGCAGAAGGGTCATGAGTTTAACAGCCTAAGCTATATATCAAGACAATGGAACTCAAGAGTCCCCCTAAGTATACCTTTTGAGTGTTAGGATTATGGCTGGGTGCCCCACCCGACCCAGGTCACATGGGTTCAGTTGCTGAGTGGCTGTGGAGACCTGTGGCTGCGGCGTGGCCTGCCCAGACAAACGCTCCCGTTTATAATGGCTTTTATGGAAGAGGCGATGTTGGTTACACCCTGATAATCTATCCCTTACTGCTCTGGAAAGGGTCCTGTCCCTGGGGTTAGCACCAGACCCGCCCTTCATCCCAGATGTTTTGGGTTGGTCCTTGGGAAAGGGTAATCTATGTTCATAGGGAGGCTGGGCATCCCGGGAGGATTCAGTGCCCTCTCACACCCCTTCCTCCAGAGAGCAGGTAGGAACGCAGATGGCTCTGGCAAAGCTGGAGAAATGAAGGCAACCTGAAGCTAGCAACATAGCTCATTCAGCATAAAGCTACAGACAGGAGTGGGTTAGCACAAGCCTGATGGGAAAGGGCAGTGCTTTCACCCCATTGCCCCCCAAGACCCCCTTTCCCAGGACCTCAGACCCCTGAAAATGGAGACTAGACACTTGGAGAGGCCAGACTCCAGGATGTTATGTGGTGTCCCCTCAGATATTGGAACATGACCGTCTCAGAGCTGATGGGGCAGCATCAGCTGCCAAGGCCTGTGAGTTAGATATTGTGCAAATGGAAGTTCTTACTGGTGTAAGGGCTGCCTCCTACTTGAATGATGGATGTAGTATTAGCCATGGCTGCACTCTCACCTTTATGGGGGAGAATCAATGAACAGACAGAGACTGCTCACTTGTCCAGCCACAGCTATGCTATGTCCTCAGAGATGTTTCTCTGAGTCCAGTTCCCTCCCAAAAGAGTGGAGATAGTGAGGTCCCACCCTGGTCACTCTATGAGGGCTGCAGGGAGAGCTCCAGGTATCTGTAATGGCTTCTGGAGTAAAGACAATGCACTGGCTTTGGTCACTGGGCGAGGGGGTTTTAGGGCTGTAGAGAAGAGACAAGGGAGCGCTGCAGGCCTGAAGGGCATGGGTAGAATTTAGATTTGAAAAGCCTGATACTCTGTCCAGCTTCAAGTCTAGCTTCGTGGCCTTGGGCATATAGTCTCCATATCGGTGCCCATGGCCTCCACTTTAAGATGACAATCACTTCCATGTAAGGGGCAGTAGAGCACAGGTGGGGATGGGGTTCAGTTGGTAAAGTGCGTGTCCAGCTTACACGAAGCCCTGGGTTCATCACCAGCCCCCAACCTATGGGAGTACACGCCTATAATCCCAGCACTAAACGGAGGCAGGAGGATCAGAAGTACAAGGTCATCTTTGCCGACCTAGTGAGTGTGTGGCCAACCTGCCCAGCGTCCCCATTGTCATCACAACTGTGTCTGTGCTCGTCCAATAATCAAGTTACAAGTTGAGAGCAGTTCCAGGAGTGGCTGGAGAGATGGATGGCTCAGTGGATGAAGTGTGTGCTGCACACTCACGAAATCTGCACTCCGACCCTCAGCACTCATGGAAGAGCCCAGTGCAGGAGTGTAGGCCGGCAATCCCTGTACCTGGAGACAGAGACAGGATTCCTGGGGCTCAGCAGCCAGCCTTCCTGAATTAGTGACCTTCAGGTTCAGTGGGAGATCCTGTCCCAGAAAATAAGGGGGATGGCCTCTGAGGAGCGATGCGTGAGTTTGACTTCTGACTTCCACACACATGCACACGTCTGTGTCAGCACTCATAGATGCACGTGCACATGCAAGCGCACGTGCACACAACCTTAAAATGAATGCATCTCCTGTCACTGTGCTTACAGCCACAGTGTCCTCTCTCTGCACAGCAGGCCAGGGCCCTTTCCTCCTCTTGCTAATCACAGAATAGGGACTTCCAGGACTTTGAGGCAAGGCCTGTGCAGAGAACAATCCCTGCTTAAAGCCATGACCCCAGGTAACAGCCATGACCATCAGTTACTAAGACATCACAGAGACAATCACCTTATTTAAGATTTGGATTGACTTTTTTGTGTTTGTTTTAACAGTTTATTGTGTATATGTGTGTGTATATGTTGTATGTATGTGTATGTATATGTGTATGTTTTTTCACTGCACATGTGTATATGTATGTTGGGGGTGTATTTTTATATGTGTGTGTGGTATGGTGTGTATATGTGTACATATGTATATGTGTATGTATGCATATGCATGTGTGTGTCACTACATGTATGTATCTATGTATTGTGGTGTATGTGTGTATGTGTGTATGGTGTGGTGTGGGGTGTATATGTGTATGTGTGTATGTGTATATGCATGTGTGTGTCGCTACATGTATGTGTGTGTATTATGTATGTGTATATGTGTGTGGTGTGGTGTGTATGTGTACATATGTGTATGTGCATGTGTGTGTCACTACATATATGTATGTATTATGTGTGTGATATGTTGTGTATATATGTGTATATGCATGTGGGGTGTGTGTGTGTGTGCATGTGTGTCTGCCTATGTGTGGAGTTCAGAAGACAAGTTTCAGGACTCAGTTCTCTCTACCATGTGGGTCTTGAAGATTAAACTCAGTTCATTGAATTTTGTGGCAAGGGCCTTAACCCTCTAAGTCATCTCACCAGCCCTTGGTTTGTTTTTGTGCCCCCTCTGTAGCCCAGCCTGGCCTAGAACTCCAGGTAATCCTCCTGCCTCTGCCTCCTGAGTGGGACCTTCCCTGGAATTAAAACATCTCTTCCAAGAGACTCCTGGAGGTGAACAAAAGGTTGTTGTGTCTGGGAAAGCAAAAACTTGGAGACTCTCAAAGACCCTTCCCAGCTTTTTATAGAAGGAATAAATTACTTAATGCGGCCAGCTGACCGACGGAGAGGACAGAGTCTCAGGCTGTCAGCTGCCAGAGGGTCTTGCAGAGAGCGCCAGGGAGCTTGCAGAGAACTTGCAGTTTTCCTGAGTTGTCTCCCTTGTTGGGGTGGACTTTTCGGTGATGCAACCGCTTTTGAGTCATACTTGCTCCCTAAGTAACCCTTCACCCATAGTCCTGTCAGTAACCCCATTAAAAACTGATTAGCTCACCGGGCAGGCCTTTGGTGCATCTTTACTTTGGCCTGGCCTGGAATTTCTGTGTAGCCAGGGAAGACCCTGAACTCCTGGCTCCTCCTGCCTCTACTTCTTTTTTTTTATTTTTTTATTTTTTTTTTTATTTTTTTTCTGCCTCTACTTCTGAGTGCTGGAAATGGAGCCCAGGGCTTCATGCTAGGCAAGCATTCTACATTCCCAGACATGTCTCAGTGTCTTAGTGGTAAGGTCACTTGTTCAAGGCCACTGCCTTCTCAGTGGCTGAGGCCAAAGTCCTAATTCATTCCTACATGGACCTGTGGCCCAAACCCTTGTGAGTCACAAAGGAGGTGGACCAGAGGTGGTCACAATTATGAGACTACACCCTACACTTGGGTATCTCAGCAGTGTCCCTGAAATGGGAGCCTCTCAGTGAGGGACATTCTCATTACCTAGGTGACACAGGAAGACAACAACGCTGATCACTCTGCAAAGGGTCAAAGATCTAGAGAGCTCTAGTGTAGTAGATTTCATCTGGGGATGATTGGGTACCCTGTGAGCGGGTGATTTTCCCAGCCCGATCTCCCCTGCCCCTCATGTGACAAGGTTCCATAGCCGGCCTCACAGCCACTAGGTAGCCTAGGATAGCCATGGTGTGATGATGATCCAGGTCTATCATTCCAGCCAGGGGACCTGAGCTCGTCAGGATTTCCTAGAGAAATAGAGTTTATAGAATGTGTGTGTGTGTGTGTGTGTGTGTGTGTGTGTGTGTGTGTGTGAGAGAGAGAGAGAGAGAGAGAGAGAGAGAGAGAGAGAGAGAGAGAGCATTTACTAGAATGATTAATGTATCCTTTATATAAGCTGCCAGAAGAAGGTATGGTTCATATTAAAGGTGGATCTTCCCACCTCCAAGCACAACAGTAGAAGTGAGTCTTCCCAGGCCGGGCAGTGGTGGCACACGCCTTTAATCCCAGCACTTGGGAAGCAGAGGCAGGTGGATCTCTGAGTTCGAGGCCAGCCTGGTCTACAGAGTGAGTTCCAGGACAGCCAGGACTACATAGAGAGAAAACCTGTCTCGACCACCCCACTACCACTAAAAAGTGGGTCTTCTCATGTCAAATGATTTAATCAAGAAAAAAAAAAACCCTCACAAGATGTGCCAAACATTTAGATTTTAAGTAATTCTAGATATAGTCGAGTTGACAACGAAGAAGAGCCGTCCCAGAACCTGAACTTGAAGACAGCCTGGGCTACATAATGAGACCCCGTCTCAAAATAGAAATGAGGTAGCTGTTGAGATGGGTCAGCCAGTTAAAGTACTCGCTACACTACAGCCTGACAACCCTGGAATGCACATAAGTTGGATGTGATGGTGCACATCTTTAATCCCAGCATTCCTATGGAGAGATTGGAAGCAGAGACAGGAGAATTACCCAAAAGCTCCAGGCTAGGCAGCCTGCAATATGCAATGCAGCAGAAACAACAAGAGAGACTGCTTTAACAGGATGGATACCAAGAACAGACTCTTAAAATCTGTCCTCGGACCTTCAGATATGTGCCTCGGAACATGCATGCCCGTATGTGCACTCACACATGTGCATGTGTACACACACTCGGGCATACACACACACACACACACACACACACACACACACACACACACACAAACACTTGATTATATGCTAATAATTTTTTTTAGAAGAAAAGAAAAGCAGGCTGGAGAGAGAGTTCTATTAGCCCCAGCTTCCATGTTTTAAACTAACACATACACACACAAGAAGCCAGGCACAGTGGCGAGCGCTTGCAATCCCAGCACTGGGGGAGCGGAGACCAGAGATCCCTGTGGTTCACTGGCCAGCCTGTCTAACAAACTCAGTAAGTTCCTAGCTAGTGAAAGACTCTGCTTTCCAGAAACAAGATGGGAGCTGGGGTGACGGCTCACCAGGATGTGTACTGGTCTTGCAGAGGACCCGAGTTTGGTTTCTGTCATCCACAGGCAGCTCACAATCACCTGTAAGTGCAGCTCCAGTAAATTCTGATGCCTCTGTCCTCCGAGGGCACCTGCACACACATTCATATACCCTCACCATATACATGTAATTTAAAAATAAAAACAACCATTTTTCTTTTTTTGTTTTGTTTTGTTTGTTTGATTGGTTTGGTTTTTTCTTCTTTTTTTTTTTATTGAATATTTTCTTTACTCACATTTCAAATGTTATCCCCTTTCCTGGTTTCCCTTCTGGAAAACCCCTATCCCATCCCCTCTTCCCCCGCCTCTATGAGGGTGCTCCCCACCCACCTATCCACTCCTGCCTCCCTACCCTGGCATTTCCCTACACTAGAGCATCCATCCTTCACAAGACCAACAGCCTCTCCTCCCATTGATGCCCAACAAGGCCATCCTCTGCTACATATGCAGCTGGAGCCTTGGGTCTCTCAGTGTGTACTCTTTGGTTGGTGGTTTAGTCCCTGAGAGCTCTGGGGGGTCTGGTTGATTGATATTGTTGTTCTTATGGGGTTACAAACCCCTTCAGCTCCTTCAGTCCTTTCTCTAACTCCTCCATTGGGGACCCTGTGCTCAGTCCAATGGTTGGCTGTGAGCATCCACCTCTGTATGTGTCAGGTTCTGGCTGCCTCTCAGGAAACAGCTATGTTAGGCTCCCATCAGCAAGAACTTCTTGGCATCCGCAATACTGTGTGGGTTGGTGACTGAATATGGGATGGATCCTCAGGTAGGGCAGTCTCTGGATGGTCTTTTCTTGTGAGTATTTTGTTCCCCCTTCTAAGAAGGACCGAAGCATCCACACTTTGGTCTTCCTTCTTCTTGAGCCTCATGTGGTCTGTGAGTTGTATCTTGGGTATTCCAAGCTTTTGGGCTAATATCCACTTAGTGAGTGCCTACCATGGGTGTTCTTTTGTGACTGGGTTACCTCACTCAGGATGATATTTTCTAGTTCCATCCAGTTGCCTAAGAATTTCATGAAGTCATTGTTTTTAATAGCTGAGTAGTAGTCTGTTGTGTAAATGTACCACATTTTCTGCATCCATTACTCTGTTGAAGGACATTTGGGTTCTTTCCAGCTTCTGGCTATTATAAATAAGGCTGCTATGAACATATTAGAGCATATGTCCTTGTTATATGTTGGAGCATCTTCTGCGTATATACCCAGGAGTGGTATAGCTGGGTCCTGAAGTAATGCTATATCCAATTTTCTGAAGAACCACCAGACTGATTTCCAGAGTGGTTGTATCAGCTTGCATTCCCATCAACAATGGAGGAGTGTTCCTCTTTCTCCATATTCTCACCAGCATCTGCTGTCACCTGAGTTTTTGATCTTAGCTATTCTGACTGGTGTGAGGTGGAATCTCAGGGTTTTTTTTTTTTTTTTTTTTTTTTTTTTTTTTGGTTTTTTGGTTTTTTTCGAGACAGGGTTTCTCTGTGTAGCCCGGGCTGGCCTTGAACTCAGAGATCCACCTGCCTCTGCCTCCCAAGTGCTGGGATTAAAGGCGTGTGCCACCACTGCCCGGCCTCAGGGTTGTTTTGATTTGCATTTCCCTGATGACTAAAGATGTTGAACATTTCTTCAGGTGCTTCTCAGCCATTTGATATTCCTCAGTTGAGAATTCTTTGTTTAGCTCTGTACCTCATTTTTAATAGGGTTATTTGGTTCTCTGGAGTCTAACTTCTTCAGTTCTTTGTATATATTGGATATTAGCCCTCTATCAGATGTAGGATTGGTAAAGATCTTTTCCCAATCTATTGATTGCTATTTTGTCCTATTGACAGTGTCCTTTGCCTTACAGAAGTTTTGCAGTTTTATGAGGTCCCAGTTGTCAATTCTTGATCTTAGAGCATAAGCCATTGGTGTTTTATTCAGGAACTTTCCCCCTGTGCTCATGTGTTCAAGGCTCTTCCCCACTTTTTCTTCTATTAGTTTCAGTGTATCTGGTTTTGTTTTAAGACAGAGTTTCTCTGTGTAGCCCTGTCTGTCCCGGAATTCTCTCTGTAAACCCGGCTGGTCTCAAACTCAGAGATCCACCTGCCTCAATATGTATTTATTTATTTGTGGGATTTTGGAGACAAGGTTTCTTTGTACAACCCTGGCTGTTCTGGACCTAGTTCTGTAGACCTGGCTGGTCTCGAACTCATAGAAATCTGCCTACCTCTGCCTCTTGAGTGCTGAAATTAAAGGTATGTGCCACCACCACCTGGCTACAATGTTTGTTTGTTTGTTTGTTTGTTTGTTTGTTTTAAAAGGTGAATGAAGCCTAAGAAATAACAGTGAAGTTGATCTCTGGCCTCTACATTCATAAGCACATGTAAGCACATGTGCACACACATACGCACCTGCACATGGGAACATGTACACACACAGAGGAAAATTAAAGAATGGTATAGAACAGTGCTCAGCTGTCAAGAGCACCTTACTGTGCTTACAGAGGACCCAGTTCTGTGCCCAGCATCCACATGGGGGTCCTACAATTGTCTATAACTCCAATTCCAGGGGAGCTGATGCTCTTCTCTGGCCTCTGTGGGCACCAGGCATGCACATGGCACACAGACATACATGCAGGCCAAACACTCCCACAGAAAACAAAATATATCTTTAAAAAAAGAAGAAGAAGAACAGAAAGGGAACCTGATGCCTGGAGGGGTAAGCTAAGATAGACTCATTGCTAGGTAGGACCAAATGTCTCCCAGCCCTGGCTGGCTCTTCCCCAGCTCCCCCCAACCCCGATCCTACAGAGAAAGTCCTGTCACACATCGGGTGTCACTCCAGGAGGCTCCTGGGAGACCACTGACTCTGGAATCCTTCCCCTCATTTCTTGGTTATTTTCTCTCAGGCACCTGGGATTTAAGGCTGACAAACCAATGCACAAAAGTCTCCTGAGGTCAGGAGGCCTAGAGGTACCTCTCCTTCATGCTACAAGTGTCAATAACTCTTCCTGTCCCACTGTCACTCCCCGTGACCATGACGGGGACTCATTTCCTCATGAGCTGCCTGGGCTATTTTCAGACAATTGTTGAAAAGCAGGTCTCAGGCCACCAGCCAGGGCTGCCTCCCTGGGCTTCTGTTTGACAGCCAGGGTTTGCCTTGTACTAGAGACTAGCTGCCCAACAGGTCTCAGGTGTCAAGTGCACAAGCTGCTGGGTCATCGCTGTCTGACCCCACCTCTGCTCCTAGAGATGGAACCTAGGATTTCTCATATTCTAGGGAAGTGCTCTACCTCTGAGCCACACCCCAGCTCCTCACTGGGGGATTCTAGGCAGGGGCTCTACCTCTGAGCCACACCCCAGCCCCTCACTGGGGGATTCTAGGCAGGGGCTCTACCACTGAGCCACACCCCAGCCCCTCACTGGGGATTCTAGGCAGGGGCTCTACCACTGAGCCACACCCCAGCCCCTCACTGGGGGATTCTAGGCAGGGGCTCTACCACTGAGCCACACCCCAGCCCCTCACTGGGGGATTCTAGGCAGGGGCTCTACCACTGAGCCACACCCCAGCCCCTCACTGGGGGATTCTAGGCAGGGGCTCTACCACTGAGCCAGACCCCAGCCCCTCACTGGGGGATTCTAGGTAGAGGATCTACCACTGAGCCAGACCCCAGCCCCTCACTGGGGGATTCTAGGCAGGGACTCTACCACTGAGCCACACCCCAGCCCCTCACTGGGGGATTCTAGGCAGGGGCTCTACCACTGAGTCACACCCCAGCACCCTCTACTTTTCAAGTCATGAAAAACTGGGAACAATATATCATTTAACAAATACTTTGGAAAAAGTGAGCCCTGAGACCATGACAAACACTTTACTGACTGAGCCACCTCTCTATTCCAGACCTTGGATTTTTGAGACAAGGTCCTGTTATGTAGCCCAGGCTGGTCCAGAACTAAGCTCTTTCTCCCTCAGACCCCTCAGAGATTATAGGCATGCACCACCATTCCTGGCTCATGGGCCTCATGCAGCAGGGAATTTAATTAGCCTACCTTGAGCCCTCTGTTAGGGGTATTCTTCCGCAGAGGAAATCCTGGACATTTCCCTGGACTACAGATAGGCACCAAGCTGCTCTCTTGAGGGACACAGGTATGTTGCTGGCTTATAGCTCTGAGACCCAGGTGGCATGAGGCTTCTGAAACAGAGAAGCCAATTCTAAATTTAGTGGGCAGAGAGGCTAGGAAAGGAACAGCATGTCCAGGGCATCCAGGGCACTATTCCAGACCTCACTACTATGACGCTTCTCAGCAGCTCCCCTGAGTACCCATTTGACAGGTAAGTAAACTGAGGCCAGAGATAAAACTTACATAATATTACACAGCCGGTAGGTAACTGGTGAGCCTCATCTCAACACTGGACATTCTGTGCCTTTATATGAGCCCCTGAAAACTAGGCCCTCTCCTGGATAGGCTAGTGGCATTGAACATAGCCATGAGGAGACACTAGAGGGAGATAGTTCCAGGCAGCCTGCAGTTTATTCCAATTGCCCTCAGATGTCACCTGTTACCAGTAACTAGCTGCCTGACTTTATTAGACAGAGTTCTCTGGAGGAACGGAATGGAAAGAATAAATCTATATATCTATGTCTATCTAGATGTGAAGGGATTTATTAGACTGTCTTACAGGTTTTCTTAGTTTGGGTTTTACTGCTGTGAACAGATGTTATGACCAAGGCAACTCTTGTAAAGACAACATTTAATTGGGGCTGGCTTACAGGTTCAGAGGTTACAGTATCATCAAGGCAAGAGTTTTGCAGTATCCAAGCAGGCATGGTGCAGGCAGAGCTGAGAGTTCTACATCTTGTTCCAAAGGCAGCTATGAGAATATTGGCTTCCAGGCAGCTAGGATGAGGGTTCTTAAAGCCCATACCCACAGTGACACACCTACTCCAACAAGGCCACACCTCCTAATAGTGTCACACCCTGGGCCAAGCATATTCAAACCATCACACACCAGCTAGCCCAACAACGACTGTCTACCAACGGAAGTTCCAAGAATCCAGTAGCTGTTCAGTCCATGAGGCTGGATGTCTCAGCTGTGACATGAGAATACGAATATGCCAGGAATATGAAAAACGCCAGCGAAGGAACAGACGACTAGTGAGTATGAGGCCAGGCAGCCAAGAGAGAACACGCTTCCTTCATCCATGTTCTTTACATAGACTGCCAGCAGAACCTGTGGCCCAGATTAAAGGTGTCTCTTTCCACCTGAAAAGATCTGGATTAAACTGGGTGCTAGTGGTGCACACTTTTAATCTCAGCAATCAGGAGACAGAAGTAGGTGGATCTCTGTGAGTTCTCGGCCAGCCTGGTCTTCAAAGTGAGTTCCAGGACAACCAGGGCTACAAAGAAAAACTGTCTCAAAAACCCAAACCAAACCAACCAAACAAAAAGATCTGAATTAAAAGTGGCTTGCCGGGCGGTGGTGGCGCACGCCTTTAATCCCAGCACTTGGGAGGCAGAGGCAGGCGGATTTCTGAGTTCGAGGCCAGCCTGGTCTACAGAGCGAGTTCCAGGACAGCCAGGGCTACACAGAGAAACCCTGTCTCGAAAAACCGAGAAAAAAAAAAAAAAAGTGACCCTTCCCACTCTGAACGATTTACTTAAGAAAAGAACAAGCCCTCACTGGTGCACCCAAGCCAGTGGGTTCCAGTAAATTCCAGATGTAGTCAAGTAGACAACCAAGAATGTTCATCACAGGGACCCAGTGGCCTGGGGACAGTAATAAAATGATTGTTTCAAAGCAGTTGTGGTGGCACAGTTGTGTCACTGGAAGTGGAGGCAGAAGGGTTCCAAGTTTGAGGCTATGGTGTGCAGTCCTATCTCAAAAACAAACATAGAGGCGGTAAAGATGGCTCAGCGGTTAAGAGCACTGACTGCTCTTCCAGAGGTCCTGAGTTCAATTCCCAGCAACCACATGGTGGCTCACAATTGTCTGTAATGGGATCTGATGCCCTCTTCTGGTGTGTCTGAAGAGAGTGGTAGTGTGCACACATATATAAAATTAAAAAAAAGAAAAAGAAAACATGAACAACAACAACAAAAAAAACCCAAATACATAGAGGCTAGAGAAATGGTTCAGTGCTTAAAAGCATGGCACACATATGTGTGGGTACACATGCATGGTGAGGTGGGGTGGGGGCCGGCTGAGATCAATGTCAGGTGCCTTCCCTGCTTGCTTTTCTTCCTTTCTTTCTTCTCTCTCTCTCTCTCTTCTCTCTCTCTCTTCTCTCTCTCTCTCTGGCTCTCTCTGAGACAGGGTTCTCTCTATGTAGCCCTGGCTGTCCTGGAGCTTGCTATGTAGACCAGGCTGGCCTTGAACTCCGAGCTCCTCCTGCTTCTGCCTCCCCAGTGCCGTAACTAAGGATGTGCCACCACACCCAGCTCCTCTATCTTTACATTTTTTTAAAAAAATTTTTTTAGCCAGGTGTGATGGCACACTCCTTTAATCCCAGGACTCAGGAGACAAAAACAGGTGAATTTCTGAATTCAAGGCAAGCCTGGTCTACATAGTGAGTTCCAGGGCAGCCAGGGCTAAACATAGGGAAACCTGTCTCGAAAAAACAAAACAAAGTCTTTACTCCTGGTGGATGATGGTCATAGGTCACGGGGGAAGGGTGGGTTTGATACACCGGCAGAAGTGTACAACCTGCCCAAGGTTGTTGGAGAGGGAGCGGGCTGTACAGCAAGGAAGGGGAGACAGATAGGAGCTGGTTACATAAGTGGTCAGAGGACAGCAGTGGTCCTGAGGGAAGAGGTTAGCTCCCCTTTCGATGTAACGAATGAAGCCCAGGCTTTTTACACGCCAGAGCTTCCTGGGCGCTCTGGCCCTGCTGTGAGGACACCTGACAGGGCCTATCTTGGCATGCCGTGTGGCGCTCCAACAGGGATGGGTGGCAGCGGGTGCGGAGGCTTTGCAGGCATTGAAGCTGGTACCACAGAGAGGGAGAGAGGGAGACCTGCTGCAAGTGGTGTGGGCTAACCTGGGGATGCTGGGTCCATACAGGGAGCCACAGAGCCCCTGGGACACTGTTCACCACCAGGCATGGCAGGGCAAGGCTCAGGCTGGCAGATGGGGACAGCTGCTTCCTGCCACTGGGGCAGTTAGACCACAGCAGCTGCAGGTCTGCACCACTATGTAGGTTCTGGGGGACTCTTTGCCCCTTCCCCAACAGGTCCTCAGTGAGACTCAGGCTGCTGGCTGGGCCCCACTGTCACTGGGTTAGGATCTAGTGGAGTAAACAGACTTCCCATCATTCTGTTCATTTTTTGCTTTTGTTTTGGGTCAGAGTCTCTCTATGTGGCCCAGCTCTCCTGAAACTCATCAGACCAGGCTGGCCCCAAACTCACAGAGATTCACCTACCTCTACCTCCTGAGTGCTGGGATGAAAAGTGTATGCTACCACACTGGCTCATCTTTTTTTTTTTTTTTTTAAATTGAAATTTTATTTATTGTTATTGTGGGTATGAGTGTACATGGTGTGACTGCACGGGCACGCATGCCACGGCACACGTGTGTAGGTCAGAGGACAACTTTGTAGAGTTGGGTCTCTCCTTCCATTTCCACGTGTGTCTGGGGATTAAACTCAGCAGTTAGGCCTGCTCTGCAAGCTCTTTCACCTACTGACCCATCTTCCTAACCCTGACCTCTGATTGTCATTGCAGCCCTGGGGTCACAGTAAGAAAGACCCTAAGCTGCAAACATTGACAGGAATCAGGAGGCATGCTCCTGGGACTGAAGACTCTGCCAGAGCGTTCAAACACATTCTTTATTCAGCCCACAAATGTTTAATATACATCTCGGGCTTGCTGGCACCAAGGAGGCTGGCCATCATAGGGACAATTTAGTAAGGGTGCTTGAGGGTCTTGGGCTTCCAATCCTAATTCTATGACCTTGGAATGTCTGTCTGTCTGTCTGTCTATGTGTGTATACATACACTCAGACATGCACACACACATACTTAAAAACACACATATATATGTATACATAAACGTATACATACACACACACACACACACACACACACACACGGTCTCAGGGCCATGTTTGGAATTTTGTCCTTGTCCTAGCAGCTGGACAACCTGTCCAGATAGCACCGAGAAGAGAAAAGATCTTGGGACTTGGAGATAGGAGACTGACAGCACCTGTCCTGACAGTTCTTGTCTCCATACAGAGGGAGGTACCCAAGTCAGGTGAAATCCCGAGGTCGTTGAAGGAGGCCTTCCGCATCCCTGACTTTAGAGCATGTCACTGATGGATCAATATGAAAGTACAACTTTCAGACAGGCATAGGTACCGTCCATCCAGCCTCCGGCCGCCAGAGGGCGGTGCAAACACTTCGTACGTTCTGCCTGCCTCTCTTGTCTCTTCCTCGCCTTCAGGTTTGTTTTACTTCCGGTTGTGTGGGAAATCAGCGCTCGGGAGGATCGCAGATCAGTTTGCACTTCCGGAGCGCTCGTGCTGCGGGTGTGCTGGATGATGCTCCGGTGGTGAGGGGCCTTTGCACCCAGGTGAATTCTGCTCCCTGCGGTGACATCCGTCTCCGCGGTCGGCCTTGTGTGCGCTGCACTTGGCCCCGTTCTGTGACCCCGGTAGGCGGCCCTGGGCACTCTGCCCAGTGGCCCCGTTGCGAGGGATGAATGACTGAGCGAGCGAGTGACTCCCGCCGCCTCCTCCCAGGTGACGGCGCTTCGTCAAGGGGCGCCCGGGCCGCGGGGAGGATGAATCGAGCTAAGCCCACCACTGTACGGAGACCCAGCGCGGCCGCCAAGCCCTCAGGTGCGTCCCTGCGCGCGGCGACCGCGAGACAACCAATGAATGGGTTCCTTGCAGGCCGGCACGGCCACTGAAGGGCTCCTAGGAGACATAGTTAACTTGGGACTATTGAAGAGCGTAGGCATCCAATGCAGTATTCTTGCAGAACATGGTCCTCCAACCCGGGGTCCATACATACATTGCTGCCCTGGGGCTCCTAGAGGACAAGGGCATCCTTGCCTGCTGAGCATCTGGGAAGGACAGCGTCCCTGGACCAGAATCACAGTGCCTGAAGCCGGATAATCTAGACTGGCGTCCTAAAGTTTCTTCTTGCTAACTGTGTGACACTGGCACATTACCTAACTTCTGTCTTTATTTGTAAAGCGAAGGTCATGCTTTTGAAGAAACTCGGTGAGAATTAAGTAGATAGTAATTATAAGTTACAGATGGCTTAGTTTCTAGTCAGCACTGGATCAGCGTCAGCCATCACTTGCTCTGCCAGGGTGTTGTTGAGCCCTCTCTGAGGATGGATATCACAGTTGTGGGTTTTCTTTTCCTCTGCAGGGCACCCTCCCCCTGGGGACTTTATTGCTCTGGGGTCTAAGGGTCAGGCCAATGAATCAAAGACAGCATCCACCCTGCTGAAGCCAGCCCCTTCTGGACTACCTTCAGAGCGCAAGAGAGATGCTTCAGCGTCTCTGTCTGGGGCCTCAGCGCTGACCGGCCTCACTAAGCGCCCCAAACTGTCCTCCACTCCCCCACTGAGTGCCCTTGGACGTCTGGCTGAGGCCGCAGTTGCAGAAAAACGGGCCATTTCGCCATCGATTAAGGAGCCATCTGTGGTGCCCATTGAAGGTAAGGTCAGACTGCTAACTTCCCCAGAGAGATTCCTTCATCCTGTCCATCACCCCAATGCCCATCGGAGCCACTTCCAGCCTGGTTCTGTTAGCCCAGCGGGGTCTTGGCTCCCTGTGGGCTCGCTGCCTGGCATTGTGAACAGATACACCTCCCATTCCCACAATGCTCCTGGCTTATTCCATCATTTATCTGGCATGTCTGTGGCCTGCTCTGGGTTGTGACAGCACTGTTCTAAACTCTGCTGGGGGAGGTGTGCCGACTGGTGGCACCCAAGTGGTTCTAGCCTGGTTTCAAGTGGAAGAGGAACCTTTGCCCACTGTTTCTGCCTCCAGGACAGGGAGCATTTTGGTGCCACTTTCCAGGTGGAAAATAAGTCCCAAAAGTACCAAAGAGACCTTAGAGCGGAGATGACTGTCCCTGCGGCTGTGCAGGTGTCTGACCTTTCCCTGCTTCTTGTCATTTATCCTATGATTTCTTTGACAGTGCCAGGATTGAGCCTAGGTCCCAGTGCACAAGACGCAAGTGTTGTAACCACTGGACTATACAGCCCGGAGCTCCTCAGTCACTCAGCTCCATGATGCCTGGCACACATTGGCTGTGTGGCAGCCTCTGAGCACCTAGAATTCCAGAAGCAGACACCACTGTCTTCATGTCTGCTCAGAGCCTTTTCTAGGGGACTCCACGCTGACAGCCAAAAGGGACAAGTATCTTGTCCTACAGCCTTTAATAAAGCTGTATCTCATCAAGCTACATTATCTGTCGATGCCGAGATGTCATTTGAAAGGCTCAGAGCGTAGCCAGGCATGGTAGTGTAGGTCTGTCACCTCACCTGCTTGGGAGACTGAGGCAGACAGATCAGAAGTTCAAGGCCAACCTCAGACACGTCTTTTTTTTGTTTGTTTGGTTTTTTTTTGGTTTTTTTTTTTGGTTTTTTGAGACAGAGTTTCTCTGTATAGCCTTGGCTGTCCTGGAACTCACTCTGTAGACCAGGCTGGCCTCAAACTCAGAAATCCGCCTGCCTCTGCCTCCCAAGTACTGAGATTAAAGGCGTGCACTGCCACCACCTGGCTCAGCCACTTCTTAATAGGACCTTATCTCACAATAAAAAAGTAAATTGAGGGCTATGGATATAGCTCAGTGGTAGACCCCTTGCTTAGAATCCCCCAGTGAGGGGCTGGGGTGTGATTCAGTGGTAGAGCCCCTGCCTAGAATCCCCCAGTGAGGGGCTGGGGTGTGGCTCAGCGGTAGAGCCCCTGCCTAGAGTCCCCCAGTGAGGGGCTGGGGTGTGGCTCAGTGGTAGAGCCCCTGCCTAGAATCCCCCAGTGAGGGGCTGGGGTGTGGCTCAGTGGTAGAGCTCCTGCCTAGAATCCCCCAGTGAGGGGCTGGGGTGTGACTCAGTGGTAGAGCCCCTGCCTAGAATCCCCCAGTGAGGGGCTGGGGTGTGGCTCAGTGGTAGAGCCCCTGCCTAGAATCCCCCAGTGAGGGGCTGGGGTGTGGCTCAGAGGTAGAGCCCCTGCCTAGAGTCCCCCAGTGAGGGGCTGGGGTGTGGCTCAGTGGTAGAGCCCCTGCCTAGAGTCCCCCAGTGAGGGGCTGGGGTGTGGCTCAGCGGTAGAGCCCCTGCCTAGAGTCCCCCAGTGAGGGGCTGGGGTGTGGCTCAGTGGTAGAGCCCCTGCCTAGAATCCCCCAGTGAGGGGCTGGGGTGTGGCTCAGCGGTAGAGCCCCTGCCTAGAGTCCCCCAGTGAGGGGCTGGGGTGTGGGTCAGTGGTAGAGCCCCTGCCTAGACTCCCCCAGTGAGGGGCTGGGGTGTGGCTCAGTGGTAGAGCCCCTGCCTAGACTCCCCCAGTGAGGGGCTGGGGTGTGGCTCAGTGGTAGAGCATCTACCTAGAATCCCTCCACAAGCGCTTGCCTAGCATTTGTGAAGCCACGGGTTGATGAAAAAGGCACAGACTCAGGTGTATGGTTTCTGGGAGCTCAGAGCCTCCGTGTGCCCATGTGTGTTGCCTCTAGTTGTCCCCTGTGTGTCACCTCTGCTCTCGTCCCTCCCTAACCTGAACCTCCTGTGCGGTCAGTTCTGCCCACGGTGCTTCTGGATGAGATCGAAGCCGCCGAGCTGGAGGGCAATGACGACAGGATCGAGGGAGTGCTGTGCGGCGCCGTGAAGCAGCTGAAGGTGACAAGGGCCAAGCCCGACAGCACGCTCTACCTGAGCCTCATGTACCTGGCCAAGATCAAGCCCAACATCTTCGCCACAGAGGGTGTCATCGAGGTAAGACTGACCACTCCCCCCGTTCACTCCGCCCGCCTTAGACCTTCCGCTGTCTCTGTGGTGCGGGACATCTCATGACAACTGTGACTTTACCTTCCTTCCAGGCCCTGTGCAGCCTCCTACGGAGGGACGCCTCTGTCAACTTCAAGGCCAAAGGGAACAGCCTCGTGTCTGTCCTGGCCTGCAACCTTCTCATGGCAGCGTACGAGGAGGACGAGAACTGGCCTGAGATCTTCGTGAAGGTGAGTCGCCTCTCGAGAATCTCAGTGCACAGAGCGCTGAGGAAGGGAGGGTGCTGGAGACCAGTACAGGACAGGGCTGCAAATGGAGGCTCCCCCTGTGCTCTTCTTCCTCCGTGGGCGTCGATGATGCAGGCCTCTTGCGTGCCTGCTCTGGGTACCTGTCTAGCATCAGGCAGGGTCCAAACATGATTCACCGTAGGTATACATTGAAGACTCGCTGGGTGAGCGGATCTGGGTGGACAGCCCTCACTGCCGCACCTTCGTGGACAACATCCAGACAGCCTTCAACACCAAGATGCCCCCAAAGAGTGTACTGCTGCAGGGGAAGGGGCACGCAGTGGTGGTGAACTTGGTGCAGGTAAGAGATGCCAAGGTCTCTGTCAGGTTGGGCCAAGGGCATCACCTTCCACATCCCTGGGAGGAGGCACCCATTAGCTCCTGTGGTCCCTGCAGGCAGCAGCCCCCACCCCTCCCTCACGGAAGAGGAGGATAGTCAGACGGAGCTGCTGATTGCCGAGGAGAAGCTGAGTCCCGAGCAGGAGGGGCAGCTCATGCCAAGGTAGGTGGGCGGACAGCCCCAGTCTCAGACGGCCAAAGGGAGGGCATGGGAGCTGGCATCCTTCCTGGCCTCCTTCCCCCCCTCTGGCCTAGGTACGATGAACTCACAGAGAGCGTGGAAGAGTATGTCCTGGACATGCTCCGTGACCAGCTGAACCGGCGCCAGCCCATCGACAACGTGTCCAGGAACCTCCTGCGGCTGCTCACAGCCACCTGTGGCTACAAGGAGGTGCGGTTGCTGGCCGTGCAGCGGCTGGAGATGTGGCTGCAGAACCCCAAGGTACTGTGAGTTCACGAGGGGGGGGTCTCCTGGGGGATTCTGGGCGTTGTGGTTGCATGCTCAGTGGTCCTCCTGGCCTCCCTGCAGTTGACCAGGCCAGCGCAGGACCTGCTCATGTCCGTGTGCATGAACTGCAACTCGCACGGGTCGGAAGACATGGACGTCATCTCTCACCTCATCAAGATCCGCCTCAAGCCCAAGGTGCTCCTCAACCACTACATGCTCTGCATCAGGTATGCGCTCAGCCGGGCCGTCAGGCGGCGAGACGGGCCAGTGGGCGGCAGGGCCAGCCTGTCCTGTCCCCCCTCACCTGCTTGGCTCTTGTGTCCAGGGAGCTGCTGAATGCGCACAAGGACAACCTGGGCACCACCATCAAGTTTGTGGTCTTCAATGAGCTCTCCAATGCTCGAAACCCCAACAACATGCAGATTCTGTACACGGTGCTGCAGCACAGCTCTGAGCTGGCGCCCAAGGTGGGCATCCTTCGTGTGGGACAGGCCCCTGGGCTTGTGTCTAGTCGAGGCTTGGGGCCTGTGGAGCATCACGGGGAGAAACAAACTCCTGGCTCTGGGCAGGAAGATCCGTTGACTTCTGGTTTCAAAGCCGTCCTCGAGAGCTAACACCGTGGAGCAGGTGGCGCTGGGTGGTGAGCCTCCCAGCCTCCGGGCTCCAGCATGGTGTAGCCTCCTTAGACGCGGTTTTTCTAAACCAAACAGGCATCTCCACAGCCCTCCAGCTCTGGCCTCGAGTCCTGGCTTGTGGGTACCAGGTCTGGCATCTCTCCATACCCGAGAAACACTCTCGTCCTTAGCAAGGAGCCAGACTGTTACATTAGGCTCTGCTGTATCTTCTTGGCCGCACCCGACAGTTGCCTTCTCAGCTCAGAGTTTTAAGAGAATTAGTTGGGTAGTTGCAGACCCCGAAGGTAGCTTTGGTGTTCGGTGTTCTCTGAGCCCAGGTGGATGGAGTGAAGCGGGCTGAGGTATCTGGCAGCATCACTGCCAGCATCTCCATCCCAGTGCTGCCACTTAACCTTTACCCTGGTCAGAAGAGGACTGGCTACCCTCCTGCCAACTGTCAGGAGAGTGAAGTACAACATGGTTCCTTCCTAAGAGTTCACATCCACAAAGGGGAGACGGCCCTCCTCCTCTCAGGACAGGCAGCCCAACATGTGCTGTGGGACCTTGTCCAATCCTACCCCGTTAGCTGCTGAGTTGTTTGGGAGGATTGCTCTCCTGGGGAAGGCTTTCTGCAGGTCCCAAGTGAGGTGCTTGGCATGGTGTCGGCAGGGGTGGGGTATGGAACATGCATGTACTTGGACGGCCATTGACCCCAGCCGCCTGTGGCTTCCCTCTCCCTAGTTCCTAGCCATGGTGTTCCAGGACCTGCTGACAAACAAGGATGACTACCTCCGCGCCTCGAGGGCCCTGCTGCGTGAGATCATCAAGCAGACCAAGCACGAGATCAACTTCCAAGCCTTCTGCCTGGGCCTCATGCAGGAGCGCAAGGAGCCACAGTACCTGGAAATGGAGTTTAAGGTGCCCCGGGACCCCGGTCACTGCCTCCCGCTTCGTAGTGTCCTGACACCGAGAGGTTCCCCTTGTTCCAGGGATGGCCAGCGTGCCAGGGTTGTGTACAGATGCGGGCTCGGTGGCTCACACATCCGAGTGTGAAGCCAGTCAGTGCTGCTCCATCCCTCGTAACGATGGGGCAGGGCTGACCAAGCTGGGGAGCTGGTGACCCCAGCGTGGATGTGGACTGAGGAGTTACTTGGGGGATGGACAGAGCACCCCAGTAAAGGTCTGATTGACTCGGGGTGCAGAGCAAGATATGGGGGGGGGTTTGCTGAGAGCAGACTGAGTCACGGAGGCTGGGGCACCTCGAAGGTGCTGGGGCAGGATGGCGGTCCGCCCATGGGGAGAGGGTTTGCTCTGTTGGTTGGGTCCCCTCCCAGTAGCCTGATGAGGATCCAGAGGCCTGCTTCTGTCGGCTCTTCTCCCTGCATGGTGGTCTCTAGATGTGGGAACAAACTCTTAAGTACTTTGTGTATCCATGTGTGCTGTGCACACACATGCATGCATCCCTATGCCACATGGGACCTTGGGAAGGGCCCTCGGTCACGCCAGCCTTGCTGCTCTGTATGCCCATAGGAACGGTTTGTGGTTCACATCACGGATGTGCTAGCTGTGTCCATGATGCTGGGCATCACAGCCCAGGTGAAGGAGGCTGGAGTGGCCTGGGACAAAGGAGAGAAGAGAAGTAAGACTCTGGGGGGACCTTCAGCCGAGGATGTAAAACCACATCCCTGAAGCTGAGTCCTGGAGACCGAGGCCAGGGTGGGGGTGGGAGTGGAGGTCCCGGCATGGCTGCTGGAGGAGGCGGAGGTTTTCCAGACGCAGTGGTTCCCTCCTGCCATCCGATCGAGAGGATTGTCTCTGCTCACTGCAGGCATCCTGTTGATTTTTAAGGCCTAAAGTTGGGTAACAGGGAGCAGGGGTGGTCTCCATAGTGACTTGGCTTGCTTGAGTCCATGGCTGCAGGGTACCATGAGCCTGTTCACCTCCCTAGACCTCGAGGTGCTACGCACGTTCCAGAACCAGATCGCGGCTATCCAGCGTGACGCGGTGTGGTGGCTTCACACTGTTGTCCCCTCCGTCAGCAAGCTTGCCCCCAAGGATTATGTGCATTGGTAAGCGGCAGGCCACCCCTCAGCCTCACAGTGTCACCCATGTGGGTCCCCTCCAGATGGGAGCCCGTTAACCTCCGATGCAGCCATTGGCCACACGCCCTTAGAGCGCTGACACTGGTCAACGACGGAGGGATCCTGAGCCTGAGAGCCACCCATGAGCCTCCACTCCTCACAGAGCCCCGCTGACCCCCTCTTGGTCACTAGTGGCCGCAGGTGGCTCAGGAGTCGGGAAGCCCAAGCACTTACCCGTCACTAGCTTTGCCGGAGTGGTCCCTGCGGGGTGCTGGTGGGGTGGAGGCTCTCTTACACAGCTGTACCCTGACTGACACCTGCTCTGTCCCTGCAGCCTCCACAAGGTGCTCTTCACCGAGCAGCCCGAGACCTACTACAAGTGGGACAACTGGCCACCTGAGAGCGACCGCAAGTGAGGGCTGGGGTGGGCAGGGAGCCGGAGTGCAGCCTGTGGGCACATGCGTAGCAGATGCTGGGCGGGTAGCCCCGCCTTGCAAACCCCGTACTGTTGTTCACCTGCAGTGGTATCTGCTTCACACTCCTGCCTCTTCCCTGGTCACACCCCCAGGCAACTCCTCTCCTCTCCCACTCTGCCCTTCCTGGACTGACCTGCCGTCCCCTCCAGCCCTCCGGTTACCTGTGTGTTCTGGGACACCGCCTCTCCAGTCCTGCTATCTAGTCTAGCCACTGCTGTTCTGTTGTACAGCAGGCACTCAGCCTACCTACCGTGGCTGCCACATTTCCCAGCTGCTCACCAGGGGTTGTGTGCAGCCTGTCCATCGCTCTTGAATGAGTGACTGTGGGCTGAATGAGGCAGTGGCTTCCCACTCTCTCCCTAGCTGTTAAAGGCCGGGAGCTAGTGTGTGTTCCTCATGTGGGCCACTAGAGTAAGGACGATTATACCCGAGGAAAGGTGGACTGGAGTCTGGCCAGTGGCCACAGGAGAACCCGGTGTCTCCTCACCACCCCGTCTCCCAATGTCACTTGTAGTTTCTTCCTGCGCCTCTGTTCAGAGGTCCCCATTCTGGAGGACACGCTGATGCGGATCCTGGTCATCGGGTTGTCCCGGGAGCTTCCTCTCGGCCCCGCAGATGCCATGGAACTGGCCGACCACCTTGTGAAGCGGGCCGCAGCCGTGCAGGCCGATGGTAACACCCCTGGCGCCTTGCCCTTCACAAAAGCGAGAGGTGGCACCATCCCAGCTCTCTCATGCCCTCGCTGTCCTCAGTTCCTGCCACCTGAGGGCCAGGGTCTTGCATGTCCCCAGTTTAGCCTGTCATACACTCACACGCCATCTGTCCCGGTCTCTCTTCCCACTTCCTGCTGCCCACGGACGGGGCTGGGCCAGACTCGGGAACCCAGGCTTGTTTGGGTTTCAGATGTGGAAGTTCTGAAGGTGGAACGGATCCAGCTGATAGATGCGGTTCTGAACTTGTGCACCTATCACCATCCTGAGAATATCCAGCTGCCCCCAGGGTAAGGCTGCAGCCCAGCTCCCGGCAGGTTGGCCTGTCCACCAGCAAGGCTGAGGGAGAGCCGGCTCCCGGGGCCCACACCTGCTTCCCACTGTTCGTCTGTGTGAGACGTTGCTTCTCCGGTAGCTTCTTTTGGGGGGGTGTCTTTGACTTTGGGGACTTTTCTTTTTGGTTATCTTTTCTTTTGGATGGTCTCTCATTACTGTGTAGCTCAGGTGCCTCAAAACCAAAATTCACCTGCCTCAGAGTCCCGAGTGCTGGGATTAAAGGCATGCACCGCTATGCCTGGCTTCTTTAATTATTTTTTTCTCAGCACTAGCAATTGGACCCAGGATTTTATGTGTACTTTGCAAACACTAGCACTGAGCTATACTCCAAGCATTTTTTTTACTTTAAATTTTTGTTTTTCTGTGTGTGTGTGTATGAGAGAGAGAGAGAGAGAGAGAGAGAGAGAGAGAGAGAGAGAGAGAGAATTCGAACGCAAGTTTCTAGACCTGGTGGTGGGTATCTTTATCTGCTGAACCATCTCTATAGCTTTTTTGGTTTTAAGCCATGTGTCTGTGTGTGTGTGTGTGTGTCTGTGTGTGTGTGTGTCTGTGTGTCTGTGTGTCTGTGTCTGTGTGTTTGCGAGTATGTGCACTTCAAGTGTTTGGTTTTTTTTTAATTTCAGTTACTTTGTGTGTGTATGTATATGGATGTATATGTATACATATATGTGTATGTGTGTATATGTATGTACGTACATACGTACACATATACATACCAAACATTTGGGTTCTGGGGATCAGACTCGGGCCCTCAGCCTTGATGGCACCAACTGAGCCATCTTGCTCACCTGTTTTTTGAGCTGGAGCCCCTTACTTTTTCATTAGTTTGGTTGGCTAGGAGGGCCCAGGGCTTGCTGTGTGCACATCCTAGCATTAGGATTACACACGTGTACCACTCTGTCTGGCATTTATATTTAGGGTTCTAGGGAATAGAACTGGCCTGGCCTGAGCTCCGGGCACCAAGCTCACACTGTCGCTGCCCCTGCCTTCCAGGTATCAGCCCCCAAACCTTGCCATCTCTACCCTCTACTGGAAGGCCTGGCCCCTACTGCTGGTTGTCGCTGCCTTCAACCCGGAGAACATCGGTGAGCTGTCCTGGCCGTGGAGATAGATCATGGGCCAGCCTGCAGAAGCACCAGCTAGGGGTGCGGGATGGGGGTTGGGGGGAGGGAGGCTGGTGAGAGTGCTTCAGGCGACTTCCTGTTCTCCAGGCCTGGCCGCATGGGAGGAGTATCCCACCCTGAAGATGCTCATGGAGATGGTGATGACCAAGTGAGTGCGCGAGCACCCTCCAGCTCAGGGCGGGGCTGCACAGGGAGCACCCTCCAGCTCAGGGCGGGGCTGCACAGGGGAGCACCCTCCAGCTCAGGGCGGGGCTGCACAGGGGAGCACCCTCCAGCTCAGAGCGGGGCTGCACAGGGGAGCACCCTCCAGCTCAGGGCGGGGCTGCACAGGGGAGCACCCTCCAGCTCAGGGCGGGGCTGCACAGGGGAGCACCCTCCAGCTCAGGGCGGGGCTGCACAGGGGAGCACCCTCCAGCTCAGGGCGGGGCTGCACAGGGGAGCACCCTCCAGCTCAGGGCGGGGCTGCACAGGGGAGCACCCTCCAGCTCAGGGCGGGGCTGCACAGGGGAGCACTGTTTATGCCGTCTCCCTGCTGTCTGCCTCCTGTGTGTTCACTGGTCTCCGCTCCTTCCCTCGGGCTGGGCAGTGTGCCTCTCTAGCCATCACCGTGGGAAGTCAGGGGCAGGGTGACAGGGTCTGTGCACACATGTTGGGCAGCTCGTACACTAAAGACCGGGGAGAGAGCAGAGTGGATGTGGGCCTGGCCCATGGGGAATGCAGCATGTCCACAGCCATGGCCACCTGCACAGTGGTTAGCGTAGGTGATGGCGCCCCGTCATTCCTGTACTGGAGCTGGTGCGGGTCGGGGTGAGGAATGCTGCTTGTAGCAGGTCCCGCTCAGCCAGGCAGCACCTCACAGAGCAGTGGGCTTAGGTCGCAGCCTAAAGACATGACATTGTGGGGAGCAGGCTTGTGTGGCAGTGATACTGACGACCAGCTATGTGCTGTCACACGGGGAACTAGTTGTGTGTATGGTTGTGGCACTGGGCATGTGGCCGTTGTGTGGGATACTGGGTGTGCGGTTTATGCCTGGGAGACATGGGACATGGTGGAAGGGACTTCAGGAAACAAACTTTTAAGCATGTAAACGGGGAAGTGTTCATGCCTCACAGAGAACTGTGTTTCTGTGAGGCTTTCATGAGGAGCAGGGGTCCCATGGAATATGATATGGTGTCACATTGTGTGGTAGAGGAGGTGTCCTGGACACTGGAAGTCTGATAAATACCCAGTCTCCATACTGAAGGTGTTGTCACGCTGTGTAGAGTGCCTGTGCTAGGTTCCTGGAGCCCATAGCCACTGGGGCTTAACTGGAGAGCATGGTTGCTGGCCCGGCAGTCAGGCTGTGCTGCAACCTTTTCTCCAGTAACTACTCATACCCACCGTGCACGCTGACGGACGAGGAGACGAGGACGGAGATGATCAACCGTGAGCTGCAGATCTCTCAGCGGGAGAAGCAGGAGATCCTGGCCTTCGAGGGTCACCTGGCCGCTGCCTCCACTAAGCAGACCATCACCGAGAACAGCAGCCTCCTCCTGTCCCAGCTAACCAGCCTGGACCCCCAGTATGCCACCCTCCTCGCCCCAGGTGTGGGTGGAAGGGAGATGAGGGTCAGGCAGAGCTGACCTGGCTTGTCCGCACTGCCCCAGCATGGTGTCGAGCTCTGGAATCGGGCCTTAGGGTGCTGGGGTTAGCATGGTGTGGATGTCTGGAATCGGGCCTTAGGGTGCTGGGGTTAGCATGGTGTGGATGTCTGGAATCGGGCCTTAGGGCGCTGGGGTTAGCATGGTGTGGATGTCTGGAATCGGGCCTTAGGGCGCTGGGGTTAGCATGGTGTGGATGTCTGGAATCGGGCCTTAGGGTGCTGGGGTTAGCATGGTGTGGATGTCTGGAATCGGGCCTTAGGGCGCTGGGTTAGCATGGTGTGGATGTCTGGAATCGGGCCTTAGGGTGCTGGGGTTAGCTTGGTGTGGATGTCTGGAATCGGCTGGGGTTAGCATGGTGTGGATGTCTGGAATCGGGCCTTAGGGTGCTGGGGTTAGCATGGTGTGGATGTCTGGAATCGGGCCTTAGGGCGCTGGGGTTAGCATGGTGTGGATGTCTGGAATCGGGCCTTAGGGTGCTGGGGTTAGCTTGGTGTGGATGTCTAGAATCGGGCCTTAGGGCACTGGGGTTGGTTGAGCTGTTTGGCCCTTGGCTGCAGGACTGGGACAGTGTGGCTTTCCAGTACTTGCACCCAGTGTTATATGTATGGCCTCCTGACTCGTGTCCCCTGTGACACACAGAGGCCCTCCCCGGAGGCCACCCCCTCACATCCTGGACCAGGTGAAGGCCCTCAACCAATCCCTGCGCCTTGGGCACCTGTTGTGCCGCAGCCGTAACCCAGACTTTCTCCTGCACATCATCCAGCGCCAGGTGAGGCCCGCCCTGGGAGTGGTGGAGGAGCATAGGCCAGGAAGGTTCCGGAGGTTTCCCCACAGGCAGAGTGCACTGGGAGGACCAGCGAGCACTGTGTCCTTGTGGGCTGATGGTGCACAGACATGTTGGGTTCAGATGTGTGCTGACTGCCGCAGGTTGGCACTTGCCCTGCAGAGGGCACCCTTGAGCCTCTGCAGGCCAGAGGTTTCAGGGCACAGGGCTGGGTCTCTATTGATACACTCAGTCTCCCTGCTGCCCACACAGGCCTCCTCCCAGTCCATGCCATGGCTAGCGGATCTGGTGCAGTCCAGCGAAGGATCGTTGGACGTGCTGCCTGTGCAGTGCCTGTGCGAATTCTTGCTGCACGACGCGGCAGACGCCACTGCCTCAGGGGAGGAGGACGATGAGGGCGAAAGCCGGGAGCAGAAGGCCAAGAAGCGACAGGTATGGGATCTCAGCCATCCAGCCCACCAGCTCTACCCAGCAGTGGCCCTGACAGTTCTTCTTGGTCCACAGAGGCAGCAGAAACAGCGGCAGCTGCTGGGCCGCCTGCAGGATCTGCTGCTAGGCCCTAAAGCAGATGAGCAGACCACATGTGAGGTGCTTGACTACTTCCTCCGCCGTCTGGCTCCTCACAAGTGGCCTCCCGGGTGTTGGCCATGAAGGTGAGTGTGGCCAGATGTGTGAGGGACTTGCTGTGGCTGGGGGAGTGTGTGTGTGTGTGTCCTGTGGATTAACAGAGCCAAACACATACTACTTAAGTGCTCTACCACTGAGCCACACCCCAGCCCCTCACTGGGGGATTCTAGGCAGGGGCTCTACCACTGAGCCACACCCCAGCCCCTCACTGGGGTATTCTAGGCAGGGGCTCTACCACTGAGCCACGCCCCAGCCCCTCACTGGGGGATTCTAGGCAGGGGCTCTACCACTGAGCCACACCCCAGCCTCTCACTGGGGGATTCTAGGCAGGAGTTCTAACTGCTGAGCCACAGCCTGGCTTTCTGTGTATGTATTGGGTAACCACTTGACTCTCCCAGACTTCTTAACTAGTTTGCTTGAACAGAAGGGACAGGTGTGCTTGTCTAGGAACTAGGCTCTGCAGGAACTGGAGCCCTTTGTCTCTTGTCTGTGTCTCCTTCCCTGGGTGACATACTATAAGGGTGGTTTAACAAACTCCAGCTTACCATGTCTAGAAAGGTGGTGCCTGCCAAGCACTGGGCTGTGACTCAAGCTCTCAATTCCATCCTTAGCACCAAAGAAAAAAGCTTTGAGCAACTATTTCTACGCTGGGTATGATGGGCAACCTTGTGATTCCAGCATTCAGGATGCTGAGGTGGGGCTTTCCAGGCCAGTCAGCTACATAGTGAGTTTGAGACCAGCCTGGGCTACAGAGTGAGACCTGCCTCCAAAAACAAGCAAGGTTAAGGAACTTAGCTCACACTACCTTTCTTCTCTAGGTTATGGTGACAACGGGAGCTAGCTGATTTTCTCACCCAGGAACTTCCGTGCTCTCCGTGTGGGGCTTGAGGGAACAGTCTTGGGTCTAAGAGTAGACTGGGCCTGCTGCATGCAGGGCAGGCGGGCCTAGCTTTATGCGTGTGTGAACCTGCAGGGCTTGTCACTGGTGCTGTCAGAAGGTGGTCTTCGTGACAAGGAGGAGAAAGAGCCCCCTATGGAAGAGGACGTCGGGGAGGCAGACGCGCTGCAGGGCTATCAGTGGCTTCTGCGGGACCTGCCCAGGCTGCCCCTGTTTGACAGCGTGAGGACCACCACTGCCTTGGCTCTACAGCAGGTGTGGAATGGGCTAGGCCAGTCCCGGGAGGAAGGGGTAGTTTGCACACTGCCCCAGGACCCGTCTCAGACATGTGTCCACCCTCCCCAGGCCATCCACATGGAGACTGACCCCCAGAGCATCAGCGCCTATCTGATCTACCTGTCCCAGCACACTCCGGTGGAGGAGCAGGGCCCACACAGCGACCTGGCCCTGGTGAGGGAATTCTGGCAGGCCCAGATGGCTATGTCACCCGATGGCTGGCTGTTGGGCTGGTGACCAAGAGTCGAGGTGGGGCCACTGGTGACCAGAATCTTGGCGCCTCTGACAGCCCCTGTCCCTACTCAGGATGTGGCCCGGCTGGTCGTGGAGCGCTCCACCATCATGGCACACCTCTTCTCAAAGCCCTCCTGCAGCACTGCCTCCGACGCTGTACTCAGTGCCCTGCTGTCTGTGTTTTCCCGCTACGTGCGGCGCATGCGCAAGAGCAAGGAGGGCGAGGAGGTCTACAGCTGGGTGAGGGCCGAGCGGGTCGGCAGCTATCTAGTGGGACGGGGCATTCAGAGCTGGGTGAGAGGAGAGGGGTGGTCTTCAGGGGCGGGCACGAGGTGGACTGAAGCAGGGTACAGGGTGGGTACACTGTCCACACCGTTATCAGCCCCACCATCTGAGCCACCTGGTGCCTGTCCCTCTGCCCTCTCTCACAGTCGGAGTCTCAGGACCAAGTGTTCTTGCGCTGGACCAGTGGGGAGACAGCCACCATGCACATCCTCGTTGTCCACGCCATGGTCATCCTTCTGACACTGGGCCCACCTCGTTGTAAGCAACTGTCCTGGGCTTTTCTAAGCTCGGCTTCTAGTCAGGATGGCCTGGGAAGAACCCTCTGGCATAGCTTGGACGTGCCCTTGCCCAGCACACCACAGCTGCTGAGTGCCGTGTGACTGCGCCCTCGCCCTCCCCGCTTACTGCTTAAGTGTCCTGTGCATAGCCGAGCTCCCCCCACCCGCCATCTGTAGGTTGACCTGGGTCTCAGTGTCCAAGTCCAGAGCCTGGGAACCTCAGGCCGAAAGCCCTCTGCTCAGTAGCCTTTCCTCTTATCCTGGTAACTGCAGCAGCTTCCATGCAGGTTCCCTGTGTGCCTAAGAGAGTGGGAAGGATGCAGATGTCCTGGCTGGGAATTCCAGCATATGGGTGGGCTTCACTGCCATGCTGAGAAAGTGCTTGTCTGGCGTGGAGTATGTCCACCATGTTATTGCCCTGAGGAAGGACAGCAGGGAAGGCTGTCCATGTTGTCTCATCTTGTTGGGTCCCCTGGGCTCTATGGAGCCAGAAACTGAACACACTGTGAGGGCAGGCAGCTTGTGCTACAGTTCTCTGGTGACCTTGGGCAAGAAGCCACGTTCCACTCCCAAACCCCGGCTGCCATAGGCCACAGTCCAGCAGACAGGGTGACAGAAGTTAGGTGCCCACTACCTTCTCAGTCCCCATCTGCACCATCATTGGAGCCTTTTCTGTTTCCCTTAAACCTCAGTTTCCCCCAACCCCAGCCCCCTCAGGAAGTATAGCCCTTGGTGGCCCGGGATCCTTCTTGGGTTCATGACACAGCTGTTCCCTGCGTCCTCCCTAAAGCTGGTGACGGCGAGTTCAGTGAGTTGCTGGACATCTGGTTTCCAGAGAAGAAGCCACTGCCCACAGCCTTCCTGGTGGACACGTCCGAGGAGGCGCTGCTGCTGCCCGACTGGCTGAAGCTGCGGATGATCCGCTCTGAGGTCCCCCGGCTCGTGGATGCTGGTACAGTGAGGCTGGGGAGGGGCTCTGCCTCATACCTGCTGCCTAGGAGCCTGTACTGACTTGCGGTCACACCTTCAAGGAGCTCTGAGAGCTCGGAGACCAGGCCCAGAGAAGAAAAGGCTATAAAATATAAAAGACCCTGCCTTTAGAGGCACTAGAGACAGTGTCAGGGCCTTTGGAGGGCATGTGGACCACAGGCAGCTGCACTGAGCACACGAAGGTCCCATCGGGCTGGATGCGTGTGCCCAGTTTGGGTCTCTCAGTCTGATCCTAGGCAGGAAGGGAGACGTCAGTGAGTGGCCCTGAGGACTTGGGAAGCCCAGTGAAGGACACACCAAGGAGCCTGGACTCTAGTGAGCCAGAGGGCCCTTGACGATGTCATTGCTTCAGAAGCCACTGGGGACTGCATGTGGTGGAGACTGGCAGAGCCAGGCCCCATGCTGGTGCATCTGAGAGCTGCCCCTGTAGGGCACGGCTGGCCCAGTGGGTCGCTGAGCATTCCCTGTCCACAGCCCTGCAGGACCTGGAGCCCCAGCAGCTGCTGCTCTTCGTGCAGTCCTTTGGCATCCCCGTGTCCAGCATGAGCAAGCTGCTGCAGTACCTGGACCAGGCAGTAGCCCAGGACCCCCAGACCCTGGAGCAGAACATCATGGACAAGAGTAAGCCCTGGGCACCGTGAGCTGGCAGCCCCCTGTGGCCGACTCTGGAGCTCTGAGACCGTGCTGTCCCCATCGTTACTGACTTGAGGTTGGAGGGAACCATAGGGTCCTCTGCTGGGAACCCAGAAGCTCCGCTCCTGCAGTCTTTGTTTTGTTTTTTGCCTTTTCAAGACAGTGTTTGTCTGTGTAGCCTTGGCTGTCCTGGAACTAGCTCGACAGGCTGGCCTCCAACTCAGAGGTCTTGCCTGCCTCTGCCTCCTAAGTGCTGTGACTAAAGGTGTGTGGCACCACTGCCCGGCTAGCTCCTACAGTCATAGAAAAGCTTGCTGGGCGTGGTGCGCCAGACCCTAGTCCTGTGTTTGGTGGATCGGCAGGCTGGCTGGCTTCTCCCACCCGCAGTGGTTCCCTGGCTGCTGTTTTGCAGATTACATGGCCCACCTGGTTGAGGTACAGCATGAGAGAGGCGCTTCTGGAGGCCAGACCTTCCACTCGCTACTCACGGCCTCCCTGCCACCCCGACGAGGTACAGCCCCCCGCCCCATGTTACTGTCTGAGCTGGACTGCTTTTGGCCTCCATGGTATTCCCTGGCTTGTGCCAGCCTTATTAGGGGAATCTTATGTGGGCCCAAGGTCCAGCTCTGCTTTCTGGTCACGGTCCGTGGCAGGACAGGGCCAGGAGCTTGTTAGAAAGTTTTGAGGCCACATGCTTCCTGTTTGTCTGCAGACAACACAGAGGTTCCTAAGCCAGAAAGCAGCCCTGAGCCCCCACCAGGCCAAGGCAGGACTCGGGCAGGGACGCAGGTCCCGGTGCTCGGCCCTGAGGACGACTTAGCTGCCATCTTCCTACAGGTACACGGGCTGCCGTGGGAGGGCCCCTCAGCAGCACCCCCGTGCATGTCTGCCCTCCCTGTGTGTACTACATACTCACCTTGTGTTCACTCCCCATGCTTGCAGTATGAAGTCTGGTTCTGGGTTCCCTGCCAGTCCCTGTGCTAGGGTGCTAGGCACCTCTGTCCTTCTCGGCAGCTCTTGGGGTGTTAGGCTCCCCTGCCACTCTTCCAGCAAAGATACCGGGTCCCTCATTTAATGCACTCGGGACTGAATCCAGTGGGCCTGAGGCAGGATTCACAGGGAGCCACAGGGACCCCGGGCCTCTGCGTTCTTACGCCTTCTGCTTTCCAGATCTTCCCACTGAGCCCGGATCCACGGTGGCAGAGCTCCAGCCCACGCCCCCTTGCCCTAGCACTGCAGCAAGCCCTGGGCCAAGAGTTGGCACGTGTCCGCCAGGGGAACCCCGAGGTGCCAGGCATCACAGTCCGCCTCCTGCAGGCCATGGCCACCCTGCTGAGCTCCCCGCATGGCGGCACCCTTGCTCTGGCTATGCACCACAGCCACTTCCTTTCCTGCCCGCTGATGCGCCAGCTCTACCAGTACCAGGTACGCTGGCACATGGGCTGGTGGGAGGGCAGGGCGCTGCGAGACTGGTGGCCCAGAGTGCATGGCTGTGCCTACTGTAGAAAACCTTGGGTATCTTCCCAACCCACCCTCAGGCCTGATGTTGTTCCCAGCATGCCTGAGGCCTCCCTTAGCAGGTCTAGATTTCCTGTCTTTAAGTGTAAAAAGCCAGCTACCTTGGAGCAGGGGCAGGAGCAGCGGCAGGGCCAGGGCCCCATCACAGAGGGTGAATGAGTGAGGCCTCTGTCACTCCTGTCTGCATGCACATGAGTGCATCTATGTGTGTGCACACCCATGTTTCTTCTCCGCTGTGTGAGTTACCAGTGAGATGAGGGCACGTCCCCAAGGGCTGGTATTTAAACCCTTCAAGGTCATCCCGGCATTTAAGAGACATGCTTTTGAATGGCAAGTGCAATGATGTTGGGTCCTGGCCCTGGCCCTCGGCCTCCGGTCTTGGGTTGCATACTACCCCAGGCAGGGCTGTTGGAGTCTTATGCCAGCGTGCTCACCTATGGCTGGCTGTCCCTACAGCGTGCTGTCCCGCAGGACACTGGCTTCTCCTCACTCTTCCTTAAAGTGCTCATGCAGACTCTGCAGTGGCTGGACAGCCCTGCTGTGGAGGATGGGCCCCTGCAGGCCCAACTCAAGTTATTTGCTACTCGCTATTCAGCAAGACGCAGGATCAGTGACGGTAAGCACACTGGGTGGGCAAGGACTGGTGGGTGTGACCGCGGTGGAGCCAAGCCTTCAGAGAGCCGTGTGGGCCTCTCAAAGAACAGCGCCTGGGCAGAGAGGCAGGCTGTGAGTGTGTGGGCAAACCAGAGCCATGGCATTGGTCAGATGGTCCATACCACACCTGCAGTGCGCAGTGGGCTCCTGCACCTGGCTGAGGCCCTGAGCTTCCACCACGACCTGGAGGTGGCCAACTCCACGGCACGGGCCATCATTGCCACCTTGAGGTCCGGGGAGAAGTGTACCGTGGAGCCCGAGCTCATCGGCAAAGGTACCATCCCCTCGCCCCTCTTCCCCACGTCCCCTTGCCCCTCTGCCCCACGTGGAGCTCTTGAGGATGGAGGCAGTGTCTGCTTTGGGGAACTCCGGGCTGTTGGCCTGCTCCGCTCATCCAGCCTTCTGTCCCGCAGTCCTCCGGGGCCTTATCGAGGTGCGCTCCCCCCACTTGGAAGAGCTGCTGACAGCGCTCTTCTCAGCCACGGCAGAGCCCTCCTACCCAAGCCCGGCCTCTGGGCCCATTGTGGTGGTGAGCTCCTTGCTGCTGCAGGAGAAGGATGAGCTCCTGGGCCCCAGCAAGCAGGAAGTGGACGGTGCCAGGTAACGGGGGGTGTAGCCAGAGGTGGGAGGGTGGTGGCTCTGCAGCCGGGTCTCTGCTCTGACCCTCTCTCTGTCCTGCAGCACGGAAGCCATGCGCCTGGGACCAGCATCCGGACTGCTTGTGGACTGGCTGGAGACACTGGACCCCGAAGTGGTCTGTAGTTGCCCTGACCTTCAGTGGAAGCTGCTCTTCTCACGGAGAAAGGTGACAGGGACATGGCCCAGTGCTCTCCCACACTACTGCCACTCCAAGCCCAAGGGTGTGGGGAAGTGGAGAAGGTGGAAGGGTATTGGCTGTGTGTTGTCTTTTAAACCCAGCCCTTGCCCAGGGCAAGAGAGAAGATGGCCAGAACTCAGGGCCGTGCCCTACATGGAGGAGGTGAGGAGATGGGCCCAGGCCAGGCCCTTTGCTGCTGTTTCCTGGGTGGCCCCACCAGAACATGGTCAGCTGATATGACTTTTCGGAACTGGTGGTCCCTGGGCCCAATTGAGATCACCCTGGCCTCTTTCCTCTCCAGGGCAAAGGCCATGTAAGTGCCCAGGTGCTCTCCTTCCGCCCCTACCTCCTGGCCCTCCTCACCCACCAGGCCAGCTGGTCTACGCTGCACCGCTGCATCCGTGTCCTGCTAGGCAAGAGCCGTGAGCAGAGGTGAGGCCAACCCAGACCCTTAGGAGCCTCTCGGCCTGGATACAGCTTTGTGTGAACCATGAATTGTGTTCCCTACATCTTGATTCAGGGCAGCATCTCCTGAGGGGTTCCTGTTGTGCTCAGCGCCTTGGGCGCCTGTGAGCCCTCAGCAAGAGGGCCAGTATCTTGCTTTTGGTGCCCAGCCCCTCCCATCCTCTTGGTGCATTTTTATCTGTGGAGAATTCGACTTATATCCATGACACAATACAGGAGGCAGGGGAGCTGTGAGAAGCTCCCCATCTACCCTGGGGGTCACTTGACTGTGACAGACCCGTAGTGTGGTCAGGGAGACGCCTGTTGTTCAGCCATTATGCTTGACCAGGGACTAGGGACTCCTCAGAAGGACAGTGATGGCCCTCTACAGAGGTCCCTTTTCTAGGAATTTTACCCTGGCGCTAGTGTTCAGAGGCCTGCTTGCTTCCCCCAGGCTCGACCCTTCGGCCTCTCTGGACTTCCTCTGGGCCTGTATCCATGTTCCCGGATCTGGCAGGGCCGGGACCAGCGCACTCCACAGGCATGTCTCGAGGCTAGCCCAAGCCCGTGGGTGGTGGCCGCACGTCCTGGGGCTGACCTGCAGCTTCCTGATTGCAGAAGCGGCGGGAGGAGCTTGTGCTCCATGTCCAGGGCCCAGAGCTGCTCAGCCTGGTGGAGCTTATCCTGTCTGAGGCGGAGACCAGGAGCCAGGACGGGGACAGTGCCGCACGCACCCTCATCCAGACCCGGCTGCCCCTGCTGCTTAGCTGCTGCCGTAGCAGCGGTGAGAGCATTGGAAAAGTGACCGAACACTTGACCAGCTGCATCCAGCAATGGGGGGACAGGTAGCTGAGTCCCCGCTGTGTCCCCTCACTGTAGATGACTGCTGTCACCTGGGAGTGGCTGAGCAAGCACATGGCCCTCCACTGGCCACACCATCCCAGTGACCCAGTCCCTCTGCCCTCTGTTCTTCCAGCGTGCTGGGCCAGCGCTGCCGAGATCTGCTGTTGCAGCTGTACTTGCAGCGGCCAGAGGTCCGGGTGCCAGTGCCCGAGGTCCTGTTGCAAAGTGAAGGTGCCACCAGCAGCAGCATCTGCAAGGTGAGGGGCACAGCCTGGTGGAGCCCTGCGGCCCACGGGGCAGGGGATGGGCGCTGCACCACATGAGCTTCTACGTTTGGTGTGATCTCCAGAAGGTCCGTGCTGAGCCTGCTACTGCTGCCGTGTGGTGTCCTGGGCCGTGAGGGGGATGGGGGCATGCAAATGGTGCATAAGCAAGTAGTCTCCCCCTCCCCTAGCTGGATGGGCTCATCCACCGCTTCATCACGCTCCTGGCAGACACCAGCGACTCCAGGTCTTCTGAGAGCAGAGTGGCTGATGCCAACATGGCCTGCCGGAAGCTGGCTGTGGCCCACCCCATCCTGCTGCTGAGGTGCGTGCTGTCACAGCAGCGGTTACTCTGTGGGGTCGGGGTGACTGGGGGAGAGGTGTGACCAGGGGCCTCCTTCTGCTGGCCTCCAGGCACCTGCCCATGATCGCAGCCCTCCTGCACGGCCGCACACATCTGAACTTCCAGGAGTTCCGGCAGCAGAACCACCTGGCCTTCTTCCTGCATGTGCTGGGCATCTTGGAGCTGCTGCAGCCGCGTGTCTTCCAGAGCGAACACCAGGGGGCGCTTTGGGACTGCCTGCGCTCCTTTATCCGCCTGCTCCTGGTGGGTGCGGGGCAGACTGTCCCCACTTTCCTCATCCCTTCTGCTCCTACAGGAGAGCCTGGAGCTGGGGCCAAAGCTAGGCCACCCTCCAGTGGCTTCCGTCCCCATGGTCTGGAGACCAGCTCTTCCCCGAGGCTCCTAAGCCCCAGTGCCTCCTGCCTGGGGAATCCCTTGGTGCCGAGCCCCATTGCCTGCTATTTGTTGGCATCATGTGCTCCAGTATATACATGATATTATGAAAACAAAAGCCAGGCCAGCCAGATGTCAGAGTAGTACACCTGCAGTCACAGCACTTGGGTGGCTGAGGCAGGAAAATTGCAAGTTCTGGACCAGCCTTGGCTATAATATTGTGAGGCAATAAATGGGTCCGACCCAGGGGCTGGAAGGAGGGCTTAGGGATTAGAGAGCGTTAGCTGCTCTTGCAGAGGAAGACCATGGTTTGGTTCCCAACACCCACATGGTGGCTCACAAGCATTAGAAATTCCAGCTCCAGGACACCAGGCACCCATGCAGTGCTCAGACATACAGACAAACATTCAGGCAAGACATTTGTTCAATAAAAACCAAACACTGGGCCCCAGTCAGGCTAGCTCTGGGCCCATGGCTGTCGTGGGAGTCGTTTGTTGAATAGAGGGTCTGAGGAAGCTCTGCCTTCTCTACAGAATTACCGGAAGTCCTCCCGCCACCTGGCCCCCTTCATCAGCAAGTTCGTTCAGTTCATCCACAAGTATGTGGCCTGCAGGCACCAGCAGCTGTGGCCTTCCTGCAGAAGCACGCAGAGCCCCTCCAGTGAGTTCCCACACCCGCAGGGGCTGGCCTGTGGCCCCACACTGGAGCCAGGGGGGACAGTCCAGACAGCGAATGTTCTGGTCTGAATTGCAACCCCCAGCCTCATCCCCACTCACCCCTCCTCTCACTCATCCCTCCTCCTCACTTATCCCTCCTCCCCACTCACCCCTCCTCCCCACTCACCCCTCCTCCTCACTCATCCCTCCTCCCCACCGCTTGACTGTGCACTTACCTGACCCCAGGCCCTCCTTCCTGCCCTGCTGCTTCTCCCTGCCTGGCACTCTTCCCCACCTGCCCTCCTCTGAAGTGAACCCATGCTTTCTCCTCAGTGACCTGTCCTTTGACAACAGTGACCTGGTGATGCTGAAGTCTTTACTGGCAGGGCTCAACCTGCCCAGCCGGGATGGGAGAACTGAGGAAGGCCTGGACGAGGAAGGTGAAGGCAGTCGGACAGGTGAGCTCTCAGGTGTGTGCAGGGAGTGCCCTGGTGGGGTAGCGGAGCCCTGAGACCTCATCTGTCTCACGCGTGTGCATGGTCGGTGCCCTGACCAAGCTGACTGACCAGAACCACCTTGTGGAAATGTTTGGTTCTGCTTCAGACATCATCCGTCTGGATGTTTCCTGGACGCTGCCTGGACAGGCTGGTCCTTAGGTCGAGGTCTCAGACCTCACTTGCCTGATGGTGGCTCGAGCTCCACAGGCAGGACACTATCCTTTGCTGACATAGTCGCTGGCAGATAGGCGATGACCCAGTGAGCCAGGATGACTGGAAGCCCGGTAGTTAGTGTAAGGAAACATGTGCCGTCTCCCAGGGCAGCCCAGCATCCTGAGTGCCACCGTCCTCGTGACATCCCAACAACCCCATACCGCCACGTGTACCAAGCACCGTGTGGCATCCTGGGTAGTGGCCAGTGTGCCTCTGGGATGAACATCGTCTTTCCGTGGAGACTGCAGTCTGGCTGGGCTCTCGGTGTTGAGCCGTCACGTGACCCTGACTAACCTTCCACAGACGAGCGTTCAGCCGGCTCCCTGCCCCTGGTCAGTGTCTCCCTCTGCACCCCACTGACCGTAGCCGATGTGGCTCCTCACATGAAGAGGCTGTCTCGGGGCCAGGCTGTTGAGGGTGAGTAAGCCACCTGTTCCTAGACTCCCTAGATCTGCGGAGCTGTCTGCTTAGGTAGCGCGATGGACCCCAAAGCATTGAGGTTCTTAAGGAAGACCCAACAGGGTGGCTGGAAGGTCTGTCTGTCTTCAGAGCAGAACCAGGGGTCGGGTAAAGGGGTGTGCTCCAAGTATCCACGTTACAGGGCGAGCCACTGGTCATGGCCTCCCTGGAGACCAGTGTGAGGCCAGATAGGGAGGGCATAGTCTCAGGGTAACCACTGAGCATGGGCCGTGGTTCCAGGTGCATCTTGGGTAGACTCTGGGGGACTCGGATGCCTGAGGACTGTCCCTTACTGTCTCAGGGCTGCTTGGGGTAGGTAGGAGGGTCCCCTTAGGTCCCCCTAGACCCCACGGCCTGGCCTTTTGCCCTCAGATGTGCTCGAGACCTTGAGTGACATAGACGAGATGTCTCGGCGGAGACCTGAGGTCCTGGGCTTCTTCTCGGTGAGTAAGGCTGGAAGGATCCCAGGTGGGGATCTAGAGGTGGGTGCTTACTCCACTGCCATGCAAGCTAGGCACTGCCCCAATCGGAAGCAGGAGGCCAAGTGGGCTGTCCCACTGCCCTGGTGGCAGTTTGGGAACAGGCGCTGCAGTTACCCATTAGGGTGAGTCCCCACAGTGACGCTCTTCTCTCACGTGAGCAGACCAACTTGCAGCGGCTGATGAGCTCAGCGGAGGAGTCCTGCCGAAACCTGGCCTTCAGCCTGGCACTGCGCTCGATCCAGAACAACCCCAGGTAGGTAAAGCCCCAACCTAGGGCTTGTCACCCCAAGCCAGCTGAGCCAGGCAAGAGGAGGTCAGGGCATACTAGGGAGCCAGGGCCTGGTCTCCTGGGCCAGAGGGTAATAACCCATGAACATGCCTCTTGCAGCATTGCCGCTGACTTTCTGCCCACCTTCATGTACTGCCTGGGCAGCCGAGACTTTGAGGTGGTACAGACAGCCCTCAGGAACCTGCCAGAGTACACCCTGCTCTGTCAAGGTGAGCCACCCCCCCAACCCCTCGCCTGCCTGCTGCCCTAGGAGGCACTGCTGGCCCACAGCTGTCTGACCGCAACTCTTCCGTAGAGCATGCGGCTGTGCTGCTGCACCGTGCCTTCCTAGTGGGCATGTATGGCCAGATCGACACCAGCGCCCAGATATCAGAGGCCCTGAAGATCTTACACATGGAGGCTGTGATGTGAACTGCTGCGGTCACCAGGATTCCCAGTCACACCAGCAAGCCTGCCCCGGGGTGGCTCCTCCCCGAGCCTCTTGAGGCTGGCCAGGGGCTGAGAGCAGCTCTCTCCAGCCATCGGCTGAAAGTCCTCTTGAGTACTTTGAGAACTCACCCTGCCTTTGGAGTCACAGGAGATAGGATGGAGAGCGGCTGTTCCGCCAGCAAGGCGCACTGAGGGCGGCTGAAATGAAGCATCAAGGGCCTGTGTGCTGTCTGCTGTCCTGTGTTGTCCCTGGCCAGTGTGTCTCGCTTCCTGTCCTTGGTGTAACACTTCCACAGTGTTGAGCAGAGGCCTGGGAGACTACCCTGAGCGTATCCACACTGGCAGCTGCCGTCAGTGGGATGGCCTGCTTGGCCCTAGGTTCATTGCCCCAAGATCAGCCAGGCGGGCAGAGTGGTCTCACTCTGAACAGATGATAGAGCCCTGTGGTTCAGGCAGGAATGGCCCTCATAGCCTGTGGTTCTGGGCAAGTCCTGTGGGTGGCCCCAGAAATGAACCACTGGTTCCGACCCACCATGGGGGCAGCAGCTGGTGTATGATGAACCATTCTGTGGCAGGCATTTGTCTCTGGTGGACTCATGCCCTCCAGGTTAGGATTGGAGCCATTCTCAGGGTGGCCAGAGGCCCTTCCTGGGAGTGCAGGCCACCTCCCCAGACTCCCTGCAGGGTGTCCCTGGTGGTTGGCTGTTCTATCTCTGGCCACCAGGGGGCAGTGTTTCCTTTAAAAAGAAAAAAAAAAAAAAAAAAAAAACCCACCAGCTCCAGATTCCCCAGAAGTCATACTGCCTCTGACAATGACCCCCATGGGCTACACAGGCTCAGATCCACAACCCCTGGTCCTATCCTGGCCACGGAGCCAGCTCTGCCTGCCCTCACACCTTCCAGAATGTATTGCTGCTGTGCCAGCCTACCATCCTTGAGTCTTCCATCAGCGGATCTGATGATGGGGCCCAATGGGCCAAGGCTGCCTTTGTCTCCAGTTCCTGGGGTGTTTTGGAGGACCAGGTTGGGCAAAGAATGAGGGACAGGAGCCAACTTCAGGTAGCCAGGTCCTCACCAGGCCTTCATGCATCCATTCAGAGCATCAGGCTCATGTGTATAAGTAGGCTGGCAGTGGTGGCCGTCTGGGTGGCTGGGGGCACCTGGGCACAGGGAGGTTCTGTGTGCCTTGCTTCTGCCCCTAGCCCTCACATCTCCACTCTCTAGCCTTCTGGCTTCTGGTCCAGGCTAGCTCCAACCAAACCAGGTCCCTCCAGCCCCCCAACACACACTTCTCTTGAGAAGTTGCAGGCCCTATCTGTGGCCCTGGGCTCTGCCCTGGGGGCCCATAAAGAGGGCCCCCTAGACTGGGTAGCCGCTCTTCAGTGTGAGCCAGTCCCATCCCTGCAGAGAGTAGACAGTTGTCCACACCACCCAGCATGGAGGCCACTGGCCCCCAGTGCAGGCCACTGTACAGTCTACTTCACACCCTCCCAAGTGGGAGCAAAGCCTGGCATCCAGGAGTCGGCACATACGCATTCCATCTCCTCGCTCAGTGCCCCGAGCCTGGGTCACTGTCCCTTGGCACATTGCTTGTCTTCAAGCACTGCCACTTCCGTTAGACCTGAAGTACACAGAGAGGATGATGGGAACTCCGTGATAGAAGAGTTAAGACTGGAGCTCGTGTCTGGATCATCACACCAGTGCCTGCGTCTGCCCCACCTCTCACCACAGTGTGTAGGGCAATGGGTACTGCAAGCACGAGGCTGGCTATGTGGGCAGATGCAGGAATCCTGGGCACGTCCCACATGGGCATCTAGCCAAAGCCTGGGGCTTAACAGTCCGGTCCTCTGAATTTGGGTCTTGGCTTGGGCTTCTTATACATGGCATACACATGTAACACACACATACACACACCAAGATGTGGTTTCTCTGTGTGTCCTGGAACTTACTCTATAGACCAGACTGGTCTTGAACTCAGAGATCCTGCCTGCCTCTGCCTCTGCCTCCCAAGTGCTGAGGATTAAAGACGTGCACCACCATTGCTCAGCTATGTGGCACTCCCTTAGTGCAGCAGAGACCCATGGCTCATGGACATTTAGGGCTACATGTGGGTTCAGGTGGCCAGAAGTAGATGCCTAGGAAGTGTTTGCTGCTACATCAAAAAGTAGCTGGGTACCCATCAGCTGCTCCCTCCTGTCACATACAAGACACTAGTCCTGGTGCAGAGAGACGGAGACTAGAGGCAGCAGAGCTCCCAGCCTAGTATCTTGTGCAGAGAGCAGGGGTCTGTCCACACCCAGTGCTGGGTCTCACAAGACAAGACAGGGTTGTGGGTAACCCTAGGTCCTGGATGATTTGGGTGTGTACGGTGTACAGGGTCATTCATCAGGATCATAAGGTTGGTAGTGGGGCTGGTATCTCCAGGTTTGTCTGGTCTAAGGACAGAAGCCTGAAGGTTGAGCCTGATGTCAGCCGGGGAATGAGACCCAGCTTGGGGTTGTGAGCCTGTCTGCTGGCAAGGGTAAAACAGTCAATCATAGCCTTGAACCTGAGCCCAGAGGGTCTGCTGGTGCTCAGCTGAGGCCACTCTCAAGCCTCCATTTCCCCTCATTGTGAAGGGCAGTACTCACACTTCCCACAAGGCTGCAGGGTTGAGCAGAGAAGTTGTCCCCATGAAATGCTGGGGGAGGGTGGGGACAGGTGAGGGGTGCCCTGTACTCCTTGCTCACTGAATAAAGATGCTAGTCTATGCCCCAGATAGCCAGCTTGCTGAGGCCAGGGCCTGGGGACCGGAAGGTCCCTGGCTATGCATGCACCGGCTGATAACTTCCATAGTTCCTGGGGACAAAAAAGCCAATGTGTCTCGAATTCAGAGAGGGTCACAGTGTAGCCTAGCTGAGATGAAAGGGCAGATCTACAGACAGGTCTGTGGTGGGGTGACTGCAGGGTCCCTGGCAGTGAGGGGCTGTCTGGTGGAATTAGGGTCTGCATAGTATGAGATGACAGACCAGGCTAGTCAAGGACAGACAGCCACAGAATGCAGACAGGCACAGGACCAGAGATCCCAGCACAGCCCGTGTGTCAGCTCCTAACTTTACCTCCTCCCCACCGTCAAAATCCCAGTGTTTGGGGCACCTGATAGACTGCAGGACAGCTCTGCTCCAGTTGGAGAACTGGGTTAGCAAACTGCAATGGGGCAGCAGTAAGTCCCACAGGAAACCCCAAGCTAGGCCCAGGGTCTTGCCAGCCCTTAGCCTCTTTCATTCTGAGGAGGAAGGAAAGACAGAGGACAGAGTCCCAAGCCCACCTGCTTCCCTGTGGCTGCCGCCTGGTGTAATTTGGGGCATGGTGTCATGTAATGAGCATACTTGTTTCTTGCCTCCTCCCCAAAAAAGCCTTTGGGGTTCATTTTCAGCTCTGGACAGCTGTGACCTTCACATGGAGACAGAGTTCTGGTCTCACCCCACACTTGCCCTAGCAGGGATACTCAGTCATCTTTTCTGCCTCATAGAGTGGCTCAGGGTTGTGTTTGTGGGTGGGCACCTGAGAACTGGGAGGTTCTGGGGATTCACTTTTTCCCATTTTCCCATTTCTCCCTGAGGGCAGCCAGGGACTCTGACCCAGTTATCCTGCCCAAGTAGGCTAGGGTCGTGCCAAGTGTCTAAAAGTTAGACCATGCCAGGAGGACTTCTGGAACTGAGGCCTCTTCCCTCCTGGGAGGTGATCTACTAGACATTCAGGAAGACAGGCAGGCTGGAGTAGAAGTCCTGGATCCCTCTGTTCACCTCTGCGCAGCTGTAGATCTGAAAGGACGGCTTTTCAGCTTTTGGTCCACTTTGGGCTCACTGGCCCGGTGGCTTACTAGAAGCATGAGAAGATAACATGTTGAAGGGACCTTAAGAAACAAAGACGAGTGTTCCAGGTAAGTTCTTCGATGCACTGACTTTCTGCTGGGGACACAGGACTCTCCGTGTCCCTTCTGAGCATGTGCCCAGAGAGCAGTCTGCTTCCTGTAGCTCCAGGAAGGGGGACCAGTTCCCAGGGAAAGGAAGGTCAGTTAGAAGCCATGCCGTCACTCAGATGTCACTCAACAAAGGTTCAATCCCACTCACCCAAGTTCATGGCCACCCAGAGAGTGGGTCTGGCTCAGGGCAGGAACCTCTGCTGCGCCCAGGGCCCCACCAAACCCTCAGAAGAGGGGTCTCTTGCTGCCATCCACGGCTCTGTACTCAGCTCCTGCTTGGGTCACATGTTCTGGGAGCAGAGGTTCTGGGGACAGTGCTGGGTCCCTGGCGTCCTCATCCCGGGTGGCAGGACAGCAGGGGACCACAGGCTTTTGCAAAGACCTCTGGGTGTACTGGGTAAGGTATGCCCCTCTGGGAGCTGAAGAGTCGCCTAGGAGGGTGGGTGACAATGGGGGGTTGGTCAGGATTTGGGCCTGCTCGATTCCCAGCTGGCTGAGCCCTCAGGCACATTTCTGAGCTACAGGGAGGCTGTAGGGGAAGAGTGTGAAATGCATGGTGTGCAGACACACCAGCTTCTGGTGCTGTGTGAACAGAGAGGAGGTGTGATTTGACAGGCCCACACAGCCAACAGCGCAGGCCAGTTCCCTCCATCCATGGGTCCTGCTGCCCTCAACACCAAAGTACTGTTTGCCGAGAGTGGAGGGCCGGGCCCTATTACAAGGGGTTCCTATCAATGGTATGAAGAGGATTAATAATGTATTTATAGCGCATCGTTGTGGTAGCCGAGAATGATCTATAAATGTGCGGTAAATGTTTTATAATGTTTTTGTAACCCGTTATAAATGATAAATGGACGACTCTAGATGCGGGATCAAATATTTATAACGCATTGTGTGCGACGCTGGCCTGCAACAGTTCAGGAAAGCCATTAATAATAAAGTGGATGGAAATGTAAAAGTTACGGGCATGCCCAGCAAAGCCATTTGTAATGAAATGTAAAATTTGGCTGTTGGAAGCAGCCCGTGGCCAAAGCTGGAGCTGTGGCCAGCGTTTCCCATCTCCTAGGGGCCAAAACAGGTGAGAGAGAATGTCCATAAGGTCATTCAAAGTAGCTAATGTACCCACAGTGGCCAGCTCTCTTCCATGTAGCCTAATCAATTAGCTAGCGGGCCTTTAAACAGGATTCCCGCCTGCCCTCCCTCTCCAGCTTGGAGCCACAGGGATGGTGGGCTTGGGTGTTAGGGGAGGACACTCCCTGTGGGTTCTGCAGGAGATCCGGATTGACACCTCCCTCCCGAGCAATCCAGACAACTCCGGGAGTAAAGTCACATTGAGAGCCTCTGGGCAGCATTGTGATGTCAAGGCTCTGACAGTCCTGCAGGAGACAGCTCACTCTGGGCCTTGCTGTCTGTGTCTTTTTGCCTGCTCATTTCCTGCCATCCTGGTGTCTCCCCTCATCAGCCCTGAGCCAACCACCATTTTAGGGGCACACTATGTGAGGGTACCCTCAGGGGCCAGAAGAGGGCACCAGATCCCTTGGAGCCGGGGCTACAGGTGGTTGTGAGCCAGCACACACCTCTGAGAGTAGCATGCACTTTACAGATGAGCCATCTCTCCAGCTCCCAGGGTAGCGTTTGAATTGACAGGAAAGAGACTTCCTTCTCTGTCCCTTCTGGGTCCTCGCCTCTTCCTCTGCTCCCTTAGGAAGATGTATCATAGCAGGGAAACTGAGGCTGGCCTGAAAGTCCCATCTCAGGCCAGGGAAGGCACTCAGAGCAAGATACCAACTGGTCAGGGCAGATCTCTAAACCCCTCCCCACATTGGGATAGGGCAGGGCTGGTCTTGGAACCTTGTTTGTTTCAGCCAGAGTGAAAAAAATGGGTGTGCAGAGGGCTGATGAGGCTGGGGCAGGGTGCTGTCCTCCCTAGCTCTCTCCCAAGTCACTTTCTAGTCCCCATCCAGCTGTGCTTTGCCCAGCCCTACCCCAGGGCCTTTGCATGCCTGGCCCTCTGGCTCTTCCTCCTTCTGAAGTGAGGCTGATGCACACATCCTTCAGGGCTCAGTTCCGACATTCTCTCCTTGGAGAAGTCTTCCTGGACACTTGTCCTGCCTACACGTGTGCTAGTGTGCCTCTCGTGACACAGATCCAGCTGTAGCCCCAGCTACTTTGTCCCCAAAGGTCTTTGCTGTCTGGCCCTTGGGAATCACACCACACATACACTAATGCACACACACACACACACCACTTACATATACACACATCACACATGTACCACACCAAACACTATACACACATCACACGTGTACCACATTCACACACCACACCACACACACACACACACACCACACACACCCCACACACACCACACCACACATAGACACACATACACCAAATATATGTACCACACCACTCACATATACACACATCTCACACACACACACACCACACCACACATAGACACACATACTCCAAATATATGTACCACACACACACACACACACCACACACACACTACACCACATCTATACCACTCTCACATATACCACACACATACATACTATACACACACATACATGCATTCACATACACACTATACACACATACACACACACAGACGTCACATACACATAAACACACACACTTGCACATATGCACACATGTACTCGAGTCTCCTAGGTGCCACTGAGTTAGTGACATGTGGCTAGTAATAAGGGCTTAAGTTGCCCTAAGGGAGCCAAGCTGAAGGGGTAGATTCCCCAAAGCTGGTGCCCACCCTCTCTTGGTGAAGACTCAGTCCCTAGCCAGCAGACTGAAAAGCTCTAGCATGCCTAGTGTTTGGGGACACAGCAGAGATCCCACAGACAGCTGTCCTGGCCACAGGGGCTGCTGTTACCACAGGCTAGACGGAAACTGTGAGAGGGACTTGGTTCAGTGCTAAGTACTGGCAGTGGCGGGGATGTGTGTGACTCTCAGCAAGAAGATATTTGGACAAACGGCTAACGGGAAGCGAGGAGCAAGGTCCTGAGACAGGAATGTGTCCCAGGCACAGCTGCAGAGGGGATGTGGGGAGGACTGGGACTGGGACTAGAATGGGACCAGAGATGGCATGTCCAAAGAGACAGACGGGGGCAGCCTGCTCCCCTTAGCAGTTTCCATAGAATCCCAGATATGAACTGGGAGAGCCACGGGAGTGGTTTGCAGGAGGTAGGTTAGGCCAGTGCTGAGGGCCAATCTCAAAGGTGTAGAGAAGAGGCCAAGAGTGAGAGGGCCTGTCATTCAGGCAGCTGACTGGAGCAGCGGCCCCAGCTATGCAGGCTGGGATTGGTGTTTCTGGGCCAGAGAATCAGGTCTTTGGTTTGAGCAACACTTAACTTAAGGTTGCCTGGGGCCATCTAGGATGCTGGGCTCAGGCCAGAGGCAGATGCCCGGGATTCATCAGCAGGAATGTGAGCGTAGGAGCTGGAGAGAATACTTGGTAGTTAGAGCACTTGCTGCTCTCACAGAGGACTGGAGTTCGGTCCCTAACACCAAGTCAGGTGGCTCACAACCACTGTCCATGACTCCAGCTCCAGGGGTTCCAGTGCCCATGGCATCTGTGGGCTCTGCACCAAATGCACAAACTCACACACCGAAATACACATGATTTAAACATAAATAATTTTTGTTTTGTTTTGTTATTGTTTTGTTGGGGTTTTTTTGGTTTTTGGAGACAGGGTTTCTCTGTGTAGCCCCGGCTGTCCTGGAACTCAGAAATCCACCTGCCTCTGCCTCCCAAGTTCTGGGATTAAAGGCGTGTGCCACTACTCCCAGTGTTAAAAATAAATGTTTAAAAAAGCTACAGCAAGCCGGGCTGTGGTGGTGCATACCTTTAATCCCAGCACTTGGGAAGCAAAGGCAGGAGGATTTCTGAGTTCGAGGCCAGCCTGATCTACAGAGTGAGTTCCAGGAAAGCCAGGGCTACACAGAGAAACCCTGTGTCGAAAAACCAAGAAAAAAAAAAAAAAAGCTGCAGCAGCAACAACAACAAAACCAGAACGTTCACCTCGAGCTGGTAGTGGGCATACACCTGTCATTCCAGGACTCAGAAGGCTGAGCCGGGAGTTTGAGGCTAGCATGGGCTACACAGCAAGACCTTGACTCAAATATACAAAAAAACAAAAACAAACAAAAAAAAAAAACCACTGAAAGGACTCATCTGAATTCACCAAGGGCAAGAGAGGGCAGGAACCAACCAGAGTTGGGGTAGGTGGACTCAAGGTGGGGCCAACAGCCTCAGGATCTGACCGTAGCCTGTCCCCTCACACAGAGTGGCCATGGAAGCCGCAGGATGGCATCCTCCAGTAGCAGATTCCTGGGCACAAGGAGAAGGGACAGGGATAATATGGTCTTGCTGCGGAGGGAGCAGGAAGGGGAGGGAACTTATCCATTATGTGGAAATGGGAGAAGCCACGGATTGTGAAACTGAAGGGTGTGAGCTATTTGGAAGCCCAGGATGGTCCCAGGAGACAAGCAGAGGCCATAGATTCATGCTGGGACAAGGGGACAAGGGGGACAAGGTAGGAGTCCCCTGAGTATTCCTTCGAGACTCCCAGTCTTGAGTACAATGGCACCTACAAAACAGTGGGGTGAAAGCCTGTGTTCAGCCTTCCTGTGCACACACGCACACACTTGCACAAGCATGCTTGTGTGTCCTGCAGTCTGGGCAGCTGCACAGTGGACAGTGTTGTACACAGCACATTCCCAGGGGCAGCCATGTGCTCCTCCACACGTGTCCCATGACTCGTACGTGGCTGCCTCTCCATGGCTCTCCAGGCTCAGCCTCCCTCACAGGTATGCCTGCCGTTCTCTCAAACCTTAGAACTTGGCCACCCAAGACATAAATCCTTCAGAAATGGCACAGTGAGGACAATGTTTGTGTGGGGAGGGCTCACACTTTTATCTCCTTTTAAAAAGTGTCTGTGTGCTTTCCCTGCATACACGGATGTGTACCTTGTGCATATAGTGTTGTTGTGTAGCGGTTTCCTCCCATCCTGCAGGCATGCGCCTTAAGACAGAAGGTGAACAACTCAGCGTAGCTTCCTGAAGTCCCTGAAACTGATGGGATTCACTAGGCCAGCCCCTCCCATCATTCTGAGACAAGCCAAACTGAAAAGAAGACTCACAGACTCCATCAGCTGCCTCGAAGTGGTGTAGACAAACTGAGTCATTTGGAAAGGACACTCTTCAGCCTGCTGAGCTGCCTGCAGGCTGTGCGACCCTCGTGACCCATCCCCCATGCTGTGATGGCTTTGGTGAAGCAGCTGTCTTTGAGTCATTTCTGATCCTGTAACCCCTTGTCCATATTTCCGTAACTAACCCCAATAAAGCTCTTGGGGACACCAAGTTGGACTTTGGTGGTGTCCATACTTTGGTCTGTGGTGAGCTTCCTATCTGAGGTAAGTAGACATGTGTGTCTCTCCAGGAAGTCATGTCACATGACAAGTGCACACTGATATCCGAAGAGGACATCGGCTCCCTGGGGACTGGGATACAGTTACAGATAGCAGTGAGCCTCCATGTGGGTGCTGGGAATCAAACCCAAGTCCTCTGGAAGCGTAGCCAGTGCTCTTAACCACTCACTGAGCCATCTCTCCAGCTCCTGTTATTTTACAGACTTTAAAAAGTCAAGTCCCCTGGAACTGGAGTTACAGACAGTTGTGAATCACCATGCGGATGCTACACACATAACCTGGGTCCTCTGCAGGGATGGAAATTAATCCGTCTTCTGTACTTTGTCTCTCTCATCTCTGTATCCCTACCTACTCTGTATTTCTTTCTCTCCTGTGTGTCTGTATCTCAGTCTCCCTGTGTCTTTGTCTCTCTGTCTCTGTCTTTCTCTCTCTGTGTGTCCCTCTGTGTCTCTGCCACTCTCAGATTGTAATTAGCAAATGTCCTAAAGGGTCCAGACACCCTGCCACCAACCAGGAGATCAATGTGAGCAAGAAAGAGTCAACTGTAAGCACAGGACCCTGAATCCATTGAGTGCCTACTGTGTGCATACTCCCTGAGGGGAGAAAGCTATGCTTTCCTTTGCAGTAGGAGACACCGAGGCTGAAGATAGTTGGGAAGGCAGTAGGTTTGATGCCCATTTTCCTGGCCTCCCAGGGCAGGTCAATAGCTTTGTTACCCCAGACAATGGCTGTCACTGACGGAAGCTGACTTAGTGAAAGCTGGGGCTAGGTGCCACCAGGGCAGAGGTGACAGGATGGGAAAAGGTTTCTCAGTCTGGGGCCAGAAATTACTCGGGTAGTAGAGGCTTCCAGTTGGATGGGAGAGCACCAGCTATGGTGCGAGAATGAGGGCTGGAGGGGAGGCAGGGAGGAGCTGAGAAGAGCACGGAAATGACTTCAGTGGCTCCGTGGAGCTGCTCAGTGGGCTCTCAGAGTCAGCTGGGGAACCACGGCCCAGAGGGAACATGGCAGGGTGTGTCCTGCAGAGTCACGATAAGCAGTGCTAGCAGGTTCTGGTGACCTATTGATAAGGTTCCTGGACTTTATTCAGAGGAGAGTTGGCAAGAGGGGCTTTTGGAACACTTAAGGGGTCTGCCAGGCAGACTAGGGTGGACTTAGGTGCTGAAAGAGGACATGGGAAGGCTCACAGTGGTGGGCAGATTGGGTGTTCTGGTTTGGGGGACTCTAGAAAGGCAGGCTTTATGAGGTGCTGGTGATGACATCATTGGTGGCCCCAGGACTGTCAGGAGAACTGTCCTCAAGTTCCTGTGGTGGCAGGAGCTGGGAGTGGGAGTGTGAGGAGGCTGGTCACACGGTGACCCTTGAGATGAGATTAGAACTCAGACCCTGGCATGGCCCTCCCTGCGTTTGCTTGCCCTTTCTCCCCACTTCTTGGCAGTTACCTTCCTTACCAGCTTTTCCGGTTCTTGTAACTGCTGCCCTGAGGGTCAGGAAAACCTGGTTCCGGACCAGGCTCTAGCTGAATGGGGTGTGATACTGCACTTTGTCCCCCTGACGAGAACCCTCAGGCAGGTCAGCTGCTTCCACTGGGCAAGGGTTGGGGCTATAATCCCAGACCACAGGCTTGTGTGCTCTTTGCGATGAGGCGCTGGCTTAGCTGGCTGCCCACCTGCTGGCCCCACACCTGCTGTCTGTACCCAGGTGCCTCCTTGATGCCAGCCCACAGCTTGGGCATGGAAAACCTGTTTTCACTCCTGGTAAAGGGTGTAGAGACACCACCTGGCTACAAGCCAGATGCCAGTTTTGGGAAAACACCTAGCTTCCTAAAGGTCCTGCCTAGACAGGCCCTGGGGCCCAGCTGGGAACGGCCAGTTCATACTGTTGGTGTCATAGTCCGTCCATCTGATGACATACAGATTCCTGAAGGGAAGGAGCAAAGCTGGGCAGAGGTGGCACGAGGCTTTAATTCCAGCAAATTAATTGAGGAAGAGTCAGGTGAATCTCTGTGAGTTTGAGGCCAGCCTGGTCTACAGAGTGAGTTCCAGGTTAGCCAGGGCTACACATTACATAGAAACCCTGTCTCAGAAACAAAACAAAACAACATTCAGGGCAGCCCCTGGCTCTAACTGAGGCTGGAGGAGGTGCTTTCCTTAATCACCCCTAGCCTCCTTGGAGGCTTTGAGGGAGGCCAAGAGTCTCCAGTCTCCACAGAGATGTCCAGAGAGTCCCCCTGCCCCCCAGCCTCCGTTTCCTCCTCTGTGAATGCAGAGGAATTATTCTGGTCAGCTTGGCACCCCTAAGGGTGAAGGGAAACCAGACAGCGTTTTAAAGTTTGAGACAGGGTAGCCCACCTCCATATATATCCAGGGGATGAGTTTGGATTTCTGATCTTCCGGCTTCTCCCGCTGAGTGCTGGGATTCCAGGTGTGTGCCACCATGCACAGTATCTGTGTGATGGGAAAGCATTCTACCCAGCAAGCCCCACCCCAGCCTCAAACCAGACAGCTTTGTAGACCCTGAAACAGGGATACTCCCTCTCAGAGGTTGCATTTACCCTAGTCTCTGCTTTTCCATTTGTCAACAGGCTGCCGAGTTACAGGCTGAGGCAGGAGAGTGGCAGCTCAACAGATAACTGAAGACCAGCAGAGGCAGCTTGGACTCAACTTTTTTTTTTTTTTTTTTTTTTTTTTTTTTTTTAAATAAAGGAAAGCTGTGGTGGGTTTGGGCTGGAGAGATGGGTCAGTGGTTAAGAGCATTTGCTGCTCTTCCAGAGGTCCTGAGTTCAATTCCCAGCAATCACATGGCAACACAACCTGCTCCAACTCCAGTTCTAGAGGCGCAGGGGCCTTCTTCAGGTCTCCTGGGGTACCAGGCACACAAGTGGAGCACAGATACACATTCAGGCAAAAACCGATGCACATAAGATTGAATTAAAAGAAAGAAAACCGTAGCTGGGGGTGTAGCTCAGCTGGTGGCATGCTTGCCCGGCATGCAGGAAGCCGCAGGCTCCATACCCAGCACTGCATAAACCAGGCATGGTGTGGTGCACAAGCCTGTACTCTGAACACTAAAGGAGGTGGAGGCTGCGGAATCAGAAGCACAAGGTCATCCTTGCTTATATAATAAGCTAGAGGCCAGTGTGAGTTACACAGAGGTCCGGGTCTTAAGGAAAACAAAAAAAGAAAACCCCGACGCCTATGCTGGGAGTCATGGCTGAAAGCCAGCCAAGGCGGGAGCCGACGCCCAGCCTACCGGGCCCCTATTCTCCAAGTCCCAGGAAAGAGGGGGCGTGGTCTTATGTGGGCGTGTCCTTTATGGGGCGTGGGTGTGGCCCGACTAAACTGGGCGGCGCGGCCGGAACAAGGAGTCTGTGTGGAGCTTGGAGCTGGTGGGCCCGGCCTTCAGAGGGCGTGGTCTTATGGGGGCGGGCCTGAAGAGGCGGGGCCTCTAGGGGGCGGGGCCGGCGGCCTCGCAGGCGGCTTCAGTGTGGGGCGCCGGTCTCCCGGCGCTCTCTTCTTCCAGCCCGGCTGGTGGTCTGCGGGTCCGGGCCTCCTCCGCGTCTCCGGCCCAAGCGGGGCCTGTGGCCAGTTCCTCGAGCCGTCAGTCCGTCCTGCCGCCCGCATGGCCGCCATCAAGGCCCTGCAAGAATGGTGCCGGCAGCAGTGCGAGGGCTACCGGGACGTGAGCATCACCAACATGACCACCTCGTTCCGCGATGGCCTGGCCTTCTGCGCTATCTTGCACCGACACCGGCCTGACCTTATGTGAGTGCTCTTTGAGCCCTCTGTCGGGCTCTGATGTGTTGCTGCAAACGGGAAACTGAGGCCACGCCTGCCTTGGGATCCGGGTCAGAGGTTTCAGACACACCCCTCTCAGATGGGTCACTCGGGGCAGGGCAGAGACCTGCAGGTACAGCCTACTTGGTGGTCTCCAAGGCTGTGGCAGGCAAGTAGCCTCTGTGCAGGCCACCAAGGGCAGCTGGGCCAGGGGCCAGGACGTGGGCTGTCCGGCGGCTTAGTCAGTGGTGACTCAGGGTAGCGTTCGCCTTCCCCAGCTCCCTGAGAAAGGGCAAAGGAGCAGCTCCAGGGGGTCTGAGGTCTGGCCCCAAGATCAGGGCCACTTGAGGCTTCTAGTGGGATCACTGTCCCTCCTGTAACTTGTCCAGGCACCTTCGGGAATCAAAGAGGGAAACCCAAGCCTTTTAGCATCTTAGAGTGACGGGGGACAATGGAGACTGGGCCACCGTCCTTAGAAGTTGTAGGAGAGGACAGGGATGGGGTGTTAAAGCCTTCTGTAAGAGTCTTGGCATAAGAAGTTGGGAAGCAAGCTAGCCCTGTCTTGTTGAAGTTCCTTGGCCCACAACTGGATCTGTTCTATCAGTTATTCACTTAGCAAACACATAGGCAGACTCTGTTACATGGACCTAAGTTAGGCTGGTGGCCAGAGTCCTGGAATGGGACAAGATCCCCTACAGCCCATGCTCTTCGGAGAAAAGCAATCTCCTGTACATGGTAGCTAAAGCCAGAGTTGATTGTTCTGGGAGTGTTTTCCGGGGAGGTCTTGAGGCTGAGTAAGGCTCCAGGCAGCACCTGTGGAGCCCGCCTCAGTCAAGCTTCTTGCTGTGCAGATGGGGAAACTGAGGCTCAGGAAAGGAAAAACAAACAAATATTGTTCAGGTTACACAGCATGTCAGGCAGAGCTAAGCCTGGTCCTATCAGACTCCCTTGTGCCAAGCTTTGCTCTGCTCAGGAAGTGGGAATCTTGAGCAAGAAGTAGTCTTTTGCCCTGTGGTTATGAAATACACCCCCCAGAGCTGCTTGGGAGGGCCCCATGGCATGAGCCTCAGTGACTCTCAGGGAGGTGGATGATGTGAGCTCAATGGGGCATCAGTCATATGGACTGGGAAGCTGAGCTTTGATGGGTGCTGGGCCAGGGCTGTGGACCTGTGAGAATGGACTTGGAATGCAAACGTGGGTAGTCAGGTTTCCCCGGTGGTGCAGGGGAGGCCGCACGATCCAGAGCAGCGAGCTTAGATGAGAACTATGACGAGTTCTCAAGTGGAGGAGACGATGGTGTTGGGTTTTGGCTGGCCTAGCAACCTCAGCTGGTAACTGGACCAGGACAGGGCCTTTGCAGATACGGGGTTTCCTCTGCTCTGAGGCAGGGGATGTGTTTGCTCGTGTCCTGACACATAGTTCCCACAGAGGAGGAGAGGAGGAGAGAAGGAGAGGAGGAGAGGTGTATGCAAAGAGGTGTATGTTTATTTATGCTTGTGTGTGTATTTGTGTGTGCATGTATATGCTGTCATGGGCAAGTGTTAAAGATTTGCTCATTTATCTAATGAGCGCCTACTGTATACTGTATACAGTAAGAACGTCTCAGTCCCCAAAGTGCAGGGAGCAACTTCCTGGTCTCAGAGACAGAAGTTCAAGGTGAAGACAGGGAACCAAGAGTCTGTGACAGGAAGGAAGCTGGAAGAAGAGATGCCTGCTCAGTTCCACTCAGGGACGGTTATCTCCACTGCTGACTTCCTTGCTGTCTCTCCCAGCTGGACTGATAGCTCCAGTCTCTTAGTTAATGCTCTATGGAAACCTGGAGGTGGTTACTATGTAGCTGGAGCCCTCCAGATAAGGGCATGCCGTCTGGGCTCGGTAGATGTGGTAGAAGTTTGGTAGGAACTTGTGTGCTTTGGAAGGTGTTTGAAGGTGACAGAAGTAGGAAGTCCAGAGATGGAGATGTGAACCCAGGGACACCCTGGAGCTCTCTGAAGCTGGGAGAGATAAGGACCCCTCCCCTGTAGCAAGTATGACCCTGCTACACCTTGACACTGGATACCTGGCCTTTGGGAATCTGGGGACAGGTATCCCTGGGTGTGGGCATGTGTGATAGCAGTGGTTGGAAAGGAGTGGGGGTTTTGGCAGGAATCACAATTATTGATGAGATTGTAGAGCAATGGTTCTCACCCTGTGGGCTGCAATCCTCTTGGGGGTGGGGGGTCAAATGACCCTTTCACAGGGGTTGCCTGAGACGTTGGAAAACACAGATAGGATTTATTAGCAGTAGCAACATTGTAGTTATGAAGTAGCAACAAAATAATTCTTTGTCTGGGGGTTACTACAACCGAGGTCTCAAAGGGTCACAGTGTTAGGAAGGTTGGGAACTACTGGTGTGGCTGAGTACAGGAGGAGGGACTTAGACCATGTGAATCCAAGCATTAGAAGCCCCCAACGTGGGCTGGGGAGATGGCTTAATGGGTAAAGGGGCTTGCCACCAAATCTGATGACCTGCCTTGGATCTGCAGGACTCACCCACATGCTGGGAGGAGAGAGACTGACTCCCCAAAGCTGGGATTTTACCTGCACATGTGCACAGTGTTTTATGTGTCTCCTCCTCCAAGTGTGTGTGTGTGTGTGTGTGTGTGTGTGTGTGTGTGTGTATTTAAAAGCTCCCAGCCTGTGTCCTGCCTGCCATGCTCTGACCCAGGTGGCGGGTGGGGGTTGGGGGTGGGGGATGTCTCACTGCAAAGTTGTGTAACTACCAGGAGGAGTGGAAAAGTATGTTGAACCACAGGTAGAGAGGGGCTGTCCTCTCTGAGGAGCCCCTCGGTCAGATCTTGGCAGAGTTGGGGGGCAGGTCCCGGTGCCCCAGCACTCTAGCCCACTTCTGAAGACCCTGTGGCAGCAGGAAAGTGGACATCCTGTCTCCTTGTCCTTAGCTTTGCCACCAGGAAGTCCTTCCCTTTGTCTGACCTCAGAGGTTCCTCCTGCCTGCTGAGTTTGCTTCCTGTGGCCCTTGGTGGAGCACAGCTGTGAGGGAGCCAGCCTGGGCATGGAGCCAGCCAGGTGGGGCCAGGCTGCAGGCTGTGAGTTCACGTGTGCTGTCTCTGTCCCTCCCACATCGTTAGGCCCATGGGTCAGAGGAAATAGGTTTACCAATGACACCACCTGGGCCAGCTCCTTGCCTCATGCCACATACCCCTGCTCCACCTCCCAGCCTGGGTTTTCCACAGAGTTTAAATAGGTGTCTGCCCACAAGGACCGTTTCCTCAATGAAGCCACCCTACAGCTGCCAGGCGAGAGCTGGGGAGCTACGCAGTCCTGCCCAGGCCAGCCCAGCCCAGCCCAGCCCAGCCCAGCCCAGCCCAGCCCAGCCTAGCCCAGCCCAGCCCAGCCCAGCCTCAAGTAGGGAGACACAGTGTGGCTGGCTTCCATGGAGGCTCTAGTTGGGCCATGGGTCAGAAGTGTAGGATCCTGCGGCTCTGAGCCAAGAGGTGGGGGAGGTTGCTTCAAGGAAGCCCCTACCTCTGGTAGGAGAGCCTTATGGGACCCTGGGCTTGAACTTGGGTTGTCAGAGCCTTTGCCTGATGAGCTGTCTTGCCAACCTGTTGTTCTCTCGCTACATCTTCTTGTTGTTTCAGACAGGGTTTCTCTGTGTAGCCCTGGCTGTCCTGGAACTCTCTCTGTAGACCAGCTAGCCTCAGACTTAGAAATCTGCCTGCCTGTGCCTCCCAAGTACTGGGATTAAAGGCGTGTGCCACACCATGCCTGGCATCTCTTGTTTGTTTTGTTTGTTTGTTTGAGACACAGTCTCATTCTATGTCCAGGAAAGCCAGGAACTTACTACGTAGATCAGGCTGGCCTTAAACTCCAGCTTTTGTCTTCTAGTGCTGGGACTGAGGTGTGCATTACCACATCTGACATCTTTTTCTTTGGTTGAACTGCTCTCATCTAGTCCAGGCTGGCCTTGAACTTACTATGTTGCCAAAAAGTGACCTTGAACTCCTGATCCTCCTGTCTCCGTCTCCCGAGTGGTGGGATTATGGGTATGCACCATTATGCACAATTTATGCAGTGCCAGGGATGGATGGAATCCAAGGCTTCATGTATTCTGCACCATGCCCCAAGTCCCAAGGTTGGGGTTGTTTATGTGGAGATAGGGTCTTAATATATAGTCCAGGCTGGTCTAGAACTCACTGCATAGCCTAGAGTGGATTAAACTTGGGACAATCCTCCTGCCTCAGGCAATGAGTGCCTGGGGTTATAGGTATGCTCCACCACACCTGCTGCAAAGCCAGAGTCCTGTGGACCCTTCTGGCTCTTGGCTATTGGTGGGGTGACCTGAAGGTCCCCAAGTTCCCTACAGCCACTGCTAGAAGCAGCAGGTGGCTGAAGTGGCCTTTGTAGGGATGGATGCCTTGGGTAGGTGCCTCTGACTCCATCCAGACTATAGACTCTCCTGGTCAGGGGTTCATAGGGTGTGCTCTATCCTGAAGCTCCCCTGGCCAGAGCTGAGAGTAGACCAGGCAAGGCCAGCTGACCTTCCCTCCCACACAGGATTCGGCCAGCAGGAAACTGCCTGGGCACAGAGGCCTTCTGTTCTCCAGCCTGAGGCCGGCTGCCCAGACCCCTGCCCCTGCCTCCAGACTAAAATTGTCCAGGACAGTGGGAGGGGACTGCTCCTTCCCTCCCAGGAGACAACCCAGCCTGGTGCTGGCCTTCCAGAGGCCTTGTTCCCTGTGCCTGTCCCCCAGGTCTCCCGGCTGGTCTCCCAGTCATCGGGCTTGTTCCTCTTGGTCTCACACTTAAGCTGAGCCCTTCTCTCCACTGCAGGCCTCTCTCCAAGCTGTCTCTCTTCTCTGCCTCTTGCCAGTGGGATTAACTCCAGATGTGCTGGGTTCGCCTAGAGATAGCATTGAGCTGGGAATTCCCCTCCCGGCCTGGTGCCTACCCCTGCATGGCTGAGTTTTCCTCCAGGAAATAAATGAACATGAAGTTAGCTATGAGGGAATTTAGAAAGGGCAGGGGGTGGGCAGGGACAATTCCCAACAAATCCTCTGAGGTCCTTAGGGGAGGAGGGGCTGGAGGCTGGCTTCCTCCACAGCCAAAGCTCACAGGGTTTGTGTTTGATGGGTGGCGGCCTGGTTGTCCATGCCTCGGGCTCTGCACCCATCCAAACACTGGTGGGTGGCTCTTTACTCCTTAGTTTTGTTTATTCTGTTTGTGATGAAATGGAATACAAGAGGGGCTGGGGGGAGGGGCATAGTCACTAAAATGCTTGCCTTGGAAACTCGAGGACTCATGTTCAGTCCCCAGCACCCATGTACAGAAGCCAGGATAGCAGTGTACATGTGTAATCCAGTGCTGAGGAGGTGGAGACAGGAGGCCCCAGGACTTGCTGGTTAACCAGGCTGTTCTAACTGGTAAGCTCCAGGCCCCCGTGAGAGACCCTGTCTGCAAAAGTGTGGTGGACAGCTCCCGAGAAATGACACCCAAGGTTGATGTCTGGTCTCCATGTATACACACAAGCTCACCTGTGCTCTCGGACAAAGGAATCTAACACACGGCACTGTGTGCCTGTGTCCAGCACGGACAGGGTGAGGCAGGAGGATCTCAAGTTCCAGGTTGGCTTGCGTGGTGTAGTAAGTTCCAAGCCAGGCTGAGCTGTGTGTTCAAGGAGACCCAGTCTCAGTGAATGTGAGGCTGACAGCAGGGAGTTGTAACTTTGTGGAAGAGACCAGCGATGTGGGAAGCCCTAGGTTCGATCCCCAGTACTGGAAAAACTTAGTGAAGTTGGAGGTTGGGGATGGGCAAATGGGCCTGGAGGCTCTGGAGAAGCTGCGTTTATGTCTCTGCTGGTTTGTGTACAGCCTGCTGTGCTCTCATGTCCTCACATCCTCCTGCCTCTGTGTGTGTCTCTGTCCAAGTCCCTCAGCACAGGGACACAGGCACCTCGGGTCAGGCTACCCCAGTGACCCCGTGTTCACTTAATCACATCTGGGATGACCCCGTCTCCAAGTCCAGTTATACTGGAAGGTGCTAGAGTACTGTGAGAGTGTGTGTGCCTCTGCACCTGCTCCTACACATGTCCCTGCACATGAGTGTGTGTGTCTTATGTGGCTATGCAAATGTGTATGTACAGGGCAGTGCTCCTTGGACACTGTGCACCTTGTTTTTATTTTTAAAAATTTTTAAAAGATTTATTTTATGTGTATGTGTGTTTTGCTGCATGTCTGTCTGTCCACCATGTGTACGTCTGGTGTCTGTGGAGGTCAGAAGAGCTTGTCAGATCTCCTGGAGCTGGGGTTATAGATGGTTGTGAGCCACCATGTGGGTGCTGCAAACTGAATAGGTCCTTTGCCAGAGCAACAAGTGCTCTCGACTGCTGAAGTCATCTCTCCAGCCCGGACTTGTTTTTGAGACAGAGTCTCTCCCTGGCCTGGAGCTCACCAGATAAGTTCAACTGGTTGACTAGAAAGCTCCAGAAATCCTTTTGTCCCCACCTGCCTGGCACTGGAGTTACAAGTTCACATCACCAACGCCTGGCTTTTTAACATGGGTTCTGCGCCATGTTAAACGCAGGTCCTTGCACCTTTTCAGCAAAGACTTTCTCAGCCGAGCCGTCTTCGGAGCCCCCCAGTGTAACTTTTCAGAGAGAGTAAGATTGGCGTTTTAGAGCCCTGCCACGCAAGGCTTTCACCGCCTGTCTCAGTAGGTAGAGGTGGATGACTGACCAGCAGAGAAAGGGTTTGATCGGTTTTGTCTTCCATATGCTGACCAGAGCTTGGAGTTTAAATAGAGGCAGGGTAGGTGTGAGAGGTCTGCAGCTAAGCAGTCCTGGCTAAGGTGGGGTCTGGTTAATCGTCTTAGATCTGGCTCTGCAGGACAGTCTGAAGAAGTCCTCATTGTTCTGGGGCTGCACTGGTTCTTAGTAGGCAACTATCCTCATTAGGGGGCGGGGAGTGTCTGTCGTGTGACACTCTCTGTTCTCATAATGCAAGAGAACTGCTGGTTTAAGGCAGTGCCGTATGCTGTCCTGTGTTCCCCATTCCTCTTCAGGAGAGTCAGGCTCTGAACTGGAGGGAGGGAAGCTTGATCATTAAGGGTGGGTGCAAAGAGATTCCCGATTGGCAGTGAGTGTAAAGGTAAACCCACACATACCTGGGAACAGCTTCAGAGAACTTCTGTTTATTGAGGGGAACAAAGGCTATTTAAACCTTTGGGGGGTTAAGCAGGGGCTATTGGGGTGAACATCATTGGCCAGGGCCAGGGTGCCTGGGACGCCTCATTTGCATGAGGAGGAATTCTAGGTGCTGCTGGATATGACCTTAAGAGGATACGTGACCGCCTCTGGTAAGACAAGGGTGGGGGATACACGGCTACGTGCACCAGGACACGCAGGCCCCGGGCAAGGGTGAGCAATCCTACTCCTGCCGATCTCAGGACGAGATTTCCGGGGTTTGGACATGCTCTGACCCCGCTCATGCTCCAGGCCTATGCCTCCGGGTCCCAGGACTCTCTGGCCCCACAACCATAGAGTACTGGTTCTCAACCTTCCTAATGTTGTGACCTTTTAACACAGTTCCTCATGTTGTGGTGAGCCTTTAGGTGGCTTTGGGGTCTAGAATAGGACTGTCAGAGTTGACAGTAGATGTATTGGTTTTAGGTCTTCAGCTGCCTTGTATGGAAAGTAGATAATTATCCCCAGATTTTAGACAGATCTATCTAGAATGATTATTACGTGTGTGTGGAGGTACACACACAGGTGATTGGCTCAGAGTAAAGGAGGGGGTAACAGGAAGGAACAAAGGTGGAGGTGCCGGGCCTCCTGCTCGTAGTCATTGCATGGGCCTGGGTAAGGAAGTGGCCCATTTTAGCAAGAGCAGCTTCCAGAATGTAGCACGGTGGTACATGCTGGTAAGCACAGCACTCAGGAGGTAGGGGTAGGAAGATCAGAAGTTCAAGGCCATCCTTGACTACTGTCTTAACTCGGGTGTCTGTTGTGATAAAACGCCATGACCACAAGCAATTTGGGGAGCAGTTTTAACCAGTGTTCTATTGCTATGAAGAGACACCATAACCACATATCTCTTATAACGGAAAGCATTTACTTGGGACTGGCTTACAGTTCAGGGGTTTAGTCCATTCTCATCATGGGGAAAGGACATGCAGGCAGACATGGTGCTGGAGGAGCTGGGAGTTCTACATCTGAATCCAGAGGCAGCAGGAAGAGAGACACTAGGCCTGGCTTCAGCATTTGAAAGCCTAAAGCCCAGTGACACGCCTGCTCCAGCAAGGCTGTACTTCCTAATCCCTGTCAAGTAGTCCCACTCCATAATGACCAAGCATTCAGATATATGGGCCTGTTGGGGCCATTCCTGTTCAAACCATCACAGGAGGAAAGCACTTAGTTAGCTCATTCTCTCAGTTCGCATGGTCACTGAGGGAAGTCAAGGCAGGAACCTGGAGGCAGGAACTGAGGCAGAAGCCGTGGAGGAGTGCAGCTGACTGGCTTGTTCCCATGACATTCTCTGATTTCTTATAGCACCCAGGACGACCTACTCAGGGTGTGTGTGTGGGGTGGGGGGGGACACAGTCCACAATGGGCTATGACCTACAACATAGTCATTAATCAAGGAAATGTCCCACAGGCTTGCCTCTAGGCAATCTGATGGAGGCATTCTGTCAACTGAGTTCCTCTTCCCAGATGACTCTGGCCTCTGTCATCAAAACTATCTAGCGCCGGGCAGTGGTGGCGCACGCATTTAATCCCAGCACTTGGGGGGCAGAAGCAGGCGGATTTCTGAGTTCGAGGCCAGCCTGGTCTACAGAGTGAGCTCCAGGACAGTCTGGGCTACACAGAGAAACCCTGTCTCGAAAAACCAAAACAAACAAACAAACAAAACTATCTAGCACAGTTACCTAGGGAACCTAGCCTGGGCTAGCTCAGCCCTGGCTCAAACGAGAGCTTGGAAGTAGCTGCTGTAGGTAAGCAGTTTGGAGTTTGATGCTAGAGCCTTGATGCTTTCCAGGAAGCTGGCCATGAAGGGCTTCCTGCAGGGGTGGTCACACCCCACTTGGTGGGCTCAGAACTCCAAGGCATGGTTTACACCTGTAATCCTAGCGCTTGGGAGATAGAGGCTGCAGGATCTGGGGTTCAGGGGTATCCTTGTCCACACAGGGAGTTTGAGGCTATTCCTGGCTATGTGAAATCCCATCTTAAAATGAATAAAGGAGCCGGAGAGATGGCTCATTGGTTAAAAAACATTGGCTGCTCAACCAGGGGTTCAGTGTCCAGCACACACGTGGCGACTAACAACTATCTATCTTTCCAGTGCTCGAGGATCCAATGCCTTCTGGCCTCTGAGAACACTGCACATGTGTGGTACAAAGACATATGTGCAGTCGAAGTACTCATACACAGAAAATAAAAATAAGGACAGACATCTTTAATCCCAGCACAGAGGCAGGAGGATATCAGAGTTCAAGGCTAGTCTGGTCTACAGAGTGAGTTCCAGGATAGCCCAGACTACACAAAGAAACCATGTCTTGAGAAACCAAACCAAACCAACCAACCAACCAAACCAAACCAAACCAAACCAAACCAAACCAACCAACCAACCAACCAACCAAACAAACAAACAAATAAGATAACTAAATCTTTAAAGCATAAATAAATAAAGCCACATACAAACTCCAGGGCCAGAGCGATGGTTTAGTGGGTAAAGGTGCTTTCTGCACAAACCTGGTGAACTGAGTTTGAGCCTCAGAATACACATACAAGTGGAAGGAGAGAACCAGTTCCACAAAGCTGTTCTCTGATGTCTGCACAAGTGCTGCAGCAGGCATGTCACTCTCCATGTCATGTGTTTAATAATGATGATGATGATGATAATAATAATGAGAAAGTATTCTAGGGTAGTTCTGATGGACAACCTTGTTAGCACATTTAGTCAGCCTCAGCAACTCAGGGACAGAAATGGTGCCATCTGTACCCCATGCCAAGGGAGACATGAGCTCAGGCCATGGGAAAGCAAAGGCATACACATGTCCACTTGGAGATCTGGGTGTCCTCAGGGGACCCTGGCAAGTGTGTTAGGCGGAGACAGGGAACAACTTAGTTTGAGGCTGTGTCAGTGGTGACTGGAGGGACTGGCCAGGGTGGTTCCGTGTCGTCATGGAGACCTCTTAGGCCCCATGGGCTCCCTGGGTGGACAGGGTGGAAGCAGGAGGCCGGCAGCCACCTCTTCCTCCTCTGTTTGGAAACAAAACACAGCTTGTTGTCCGGCCTCCTAGCAGTAGACATTTAGGTCAGTGACCCTGGGCTCCAGAGAAGGGCTTGTGGTTTCCAAGTGGGTGGGGGATGGGAGGGACCGGTGTGGCTGGAGGACTTGTGGGTGCAGGCTAGACACTCACATGCCTGTCCTTGGACAGTCTAGGAACACCCGACATCTGGGGACAGGCTCCGGTGGATGGAGCCCACATAGGTGCATGGTGTGGCTACCCACACTTCCGGGGGCCGCTGTTGTCATTTGTTGGCTCACCTCTCACTGTGCGGGTGGTCTTGGCATATGGGATGTGTTATTGGAGGTGGTCCTGGCCGGAAGTGCTGAGAGTTTCCTGAAGGGCCGGACAGCTGGCAGCTGGCTGGCTGGGCTGAAAGCTGAAGGAGGGAGGGGGCACACTATAATCCTCCACCCCACCATGTTGCAGGACTGGTAAGTCTCATTTTAGTTGGTCTATAAAATGGGCATACAGCCTAGGCTTCTGAGAGTCTTCATGACTTAGAACTGGGTAAAGCTTGACTTCTGCTGGTGGACTGGCTTCGGAGCCAGGCCATCTCAAGTCGGGTGTCTATAGGCACCAGAACCTTTCCTCTTTGTTGTTTGAGACATGCCTGTGTACTGGGGACATGGTGGTCTCATCTGGCCAAGCAGTGTACTGAACAAGACTTAAATTTGGGGCTGGGATGGAGCCCAGTGGTACGAGGTGTTTTTAGTGTGGGTGAGCTCTGTCCCCAGACCCTCAGGGAAGGAGGGAGGGGGAGAAGGGGGGGAGAAGGAAGGGGAAAGGGGAGGAGGGACTGAAGAGATAGCTCAGTTGGTAATGCATGCATGAGGACCTGCGTTCGGGGCCCAGAACCCATGGATAAGGGCAGGTAGAGGCGTGCCTCTGTAGTCTCAGTGCTGGGGTGGTGGTTGGAGGAGGAAGATTTCTGGGGTTCCCTAACTGGCCCTCCCAGCTGAATCAGTGAGCTCCAGAAGAGCTCCTGAAGGCGTCTCAACAAGGTGGAGAGTGATTGAAAAAAACACTTGATACTGACCTCTGACCTCCACATGCACCTGCACACAAATAAACATGCACACGCACATAGACGGAATGCAGAGAATATAGCACAGTAGTGACATGCTTAGCATGTGTGAGGACCTAAACTAAATTCAATTCCCAGCACCGCCACCAAAAAAAAAAAAAAAAAAAAAAGGTGGGGGTGGGGGTGGGGGGAGTTGGGCTGACTCAATGGGCAAAGGAGCTTGCTGCCAAGCCTGATGAGCTGGGTTCAGTTTGGATCCACATGGTGGTAGATGGGACTCTAAACCTGCTCTAACCTCCATACACATGCAGGGTACACCAGTGCCGGTTCAATAAAGCCCACTGGCTAAATACATACAATGTAGCCAAATAGAAAGATAAAAACCAAGGAAAAGAAAAAAATTTCAGTCTTAGAAGCTGTGTGCTGTCCTCACTGCCAGGGAAACTGGGGTCCCAAGGGAAGTGGCCTGCCAGAGGCAGACTAAGAAACAGGACACGGTGTCCAGTCAGAGACCCTTCCTCTGTGCCAGGAAGCTTCCCCAACAATTTAGGTCACTCAAGTGGCAGCAGCTGTCTCCTGAGACCAACAGACCGCAAGTGGATGGATGGACAGTCTCTTCAGGCAGCTTCCCCTGGGATGCCAGCAGGCTCTGGCTGACCTCTCTGGTCAAGACAGGCCTGGGCAAGGCAGCTTTCAGGTGGGCCATGGTGTGTCTAGTTGGGGCATGCCAAGGCTTCTTATGGCATGATCATGGAGTCTGGAGCCCTTCCAGGGACCGGTGGGGGCACCTGGTGGACACCAGGTCACACCTCCTGCTGAGTGCCCTGAAGCCTCTCTGCACTCCCAGTGTCCAGCCCACAGGACCTGTGAGCCTCTAGGAACTATTTGTTTATGAGCAGGTCAGAACAGCGCCCTCTGCAGGAGGTACTGTGAAAATACATGTGCTGACCAAATTGAAATATGGGCAGAGTCACTGGCTAGTCCAGTGGCATGACGTATGTCAGCTTTGTTTTCTGCCTCAGGGCCTCTCATGTTCACCCCACATTGTCCTCTCTCCATTGAAAGGGATATGTTCTGAGCTGTATCTTGGCTGGACCACCCTGGACTGGTGGCTATACCTCTCTGGTACTTCTGATACCACTGGTACTCTTGTTACTTCTGATGGGGGCAGGAATGGCAATCAAGGGATAAGCCTCCTTAGGGGCTGGAGGTGAGGACTGAGCTGGGAACCCACTGTAGGTCACCAGTGCCCAGGGGACCCACTGTGGGTCGCCAGTGCCCAGGGGTCCTACTGTACTGATACTTGATATGTATGTAGACCAGGCTGACCTTGAACTCACAGAGATCCTCCTGCCTCTGCTTTCTGAGTGCTGGGATTAATGGCATGCACGGTCACACCTGGCTTGACACAGTGGTTTTTCTTTTTCTTTTTGTATGATTGATTGGTTGTTGCTGTTTTGGTTGTTGTCTGTTTGCTTGTTTGTTAAGACAGGGTCTCTCTGTGTAGCCCTAGTCATCCTGTAACTGCTCTGTAAGGCAGGCTGGTCTCGAACTCAGAGATCCACCTGCCTCTGCCTCCTGAGTGCCACCACCAACAGGCTGCTGTTGTTGTTGTTGACACGTGTTTTTATCTTTCAGAAACTTCAGTGTCCTCCGGAAGGAAAACATTTACGAGAACAACAAGCTGGTGAGTTGGGCTGACGCTAACTGTCCCGTCCTGAGTCCTCTGCCTCAGGCCCTCTTTATGTCTGAAGGACCACTGCACCTCAGTGGAGTGAGCCTCCCACTGGGCTATCCAGGGCTCCCATTCTGGGGATTTGGCCAGTTCCAAGCTGGGCAACCTGAGTTCTGAGAGCAACTTCTGATCTGGGATCCTGTGGCATCCAACCTCCTTGCCTGTGCACGGCCTAGCTGATCCACCCAGGGCAGAGCAAGGCCCCAGGAGGTTGTGGGAGAGTGGGTCCTGGTGGTCTTGGGGGTGGACAAGACCACTCCCTGGTCTCCCTTGGAGACCACCTCCCTTGGCCCCTTGGTTTCAGACCTAGTCTGTACTTCCATTGTGCCAGCCTAACTCTCCCCACTACCAAATACACTCTACTGTCCCTTGAACTGACACATATATGTCCTTACTCTGAGCCAAGCAGGGTCTGCATGGGCCCCTGACACAGGCATCTCTTGGGAGAACTGACTCAGTAGACACGAGATGATTCGCCTGCCAAGGCAGGGTAGCCTCTGCTACTTAGTTATCAAGAAATAAAGTTAAAGACTCAGTCCTGGGCCGAGCATGGTCGCTTTCATCCCAGCACCGAGGGCTGGGATATAGCTCAGTGAGTAAGCTGCTGGTGGAGCAAGCATGAAGATCTAAGTTCAAATCCCCAGCACCCACGTCACTTCCAGATGAGTGGGACAGCTGTCCTGTCATGCCAGCGCATGGGAGTTGGAGACAGAGGCGCTCGAGAGCAAGCTGGCTAGCCACACTAGCCGGTTGGCTAACCTTGGATTCAAGTGAGAGATCCAAATCAATGCTTAAGGTGGAAAGTGATCAAGAAAGACAAGGATGCCAACCTCTGGCCTGTGCATGCATAGGTACATAGCTCACACGCACTGCATGACATGCACACCCACACACATGTGAACATGTGTGCACCCCCCATGCATGTTAAAAAAAAAAACATAAGGTAGAGAGCAATTGAGGAAAACATCTGTCCTTGATATCTGGCTTCCACGAGTGTGTACATGTATCTGTACACACACGCACACGCACATACACATGCACGAAAGAGTGAGTTCCTCAGATGGAGTGAGCCTCCCACTGGGCTATCCGGGGGTCCCCATTGCCGGGACTCACAGCCACGGGTGGCCGAGGCCAGGATAGCTGGAATACCGCTCTGCTAGCACTGGGCGTGAAAGGGGAATTTGTGTTTAAGGAGATGAGGCTGGGGTGCGCGGAGGCCTTGTTGGCAGGTCTGAGGATACTCTCAGGAAGTCATCCTGGGTAGAGTGACTGCATGGCAAAAGCCCTGGGGCTGCAGAGTGCTGGGCAGGACATCCTGCAGAGTGATGGGCCTGGCTGGATGAAATAGTGTCTTGAAGCAAGTGCACAGGATTGGTGGAGACAGGACTTTGGCCTTTCCCTCCAAGCCTGTGAAACTAGATTCCCGGAAGCATGGACCTAGAGGCTCTCCTGCCCCAGACTAGACATGAGAAAGGAGTGTCTGCTGAGGAGGGCACACAGAGGGCACACATGGTGCTCAGTGGGAGTGGCCAGGGCCTGGGCCTTCTCTGTGGGTCAGAGGAGATCTGAGATTTGGTCTGAGTGTGGTTTGGGGCCCTAGGGGACTGCACACATGGGAGCAGCGTAGAAACCCTGACTTGGCATCTACACGAGGCCACACAGGCCTCTGGACAAGGAGCCCCACTGAAGGGAATTACAGGAGTCACCAGGATGTCATGTGTCACCATGGGTCAGGGCCGTGACATCAGCGTCTCTGTCCTGGGCTAAAGGGAGCTGGCGGAGCTTTACATTTTTTATTTTTTAAGATTTTTATGTATTTTGTTTTACAGTACCAACACTTGAACTCTGGGGCTGACATATACTAGGCAGGGGCTCTACCACTGAGCCACACCCCAGCCCCTCACTGGGGGAGACTAGGCAGGGGCTCTACCACTGAGCCACGCCCCAGCCCCTCACTGGGGGAGTCTAGGCAGGGGCTCTACCACTGAGCCACACCCCATCCTCACTGGGGGATTCTAGGCAGGGGCTCTACCACTGAGCCACACCCCAGCCCCTCACTGGGGGATTCTAGGCAGGGGCTCTACCACTGAGCCACATCCCAGCCCCTCACTGGGGGATTCTAGGCAGGGGTTCTACCACTGAGCCACGCCCCAGCCCCTCACTGGAGGATTCTAGGCAGGGGCTCTTGAAGTCCAGGCTTCATTGCCCCCCTCTGTTAGGGGGGTACTGATGGCCCAGGAGTAGTTCTTTCTATACTATCCACTGATTTGCACCCCTATCCAGGCCTTCCAAGTGGCTGAGGAACAGCTGGGCATCCCAGCCCTGCTAGACGCTGAGGACATGGTGGCCTTGAAGGTTCCAGACCGGCTGAGCATCCTCACCTATGTGTCACAGTATTACAACTACTTCCACGGCCGGTCCCCAAGTGAGTCCCCATGCAGACGGGCCCTCCCTTGCCAAGGGGCATAACTCAGACTCCTGACACTGTCAGGGCCACCAGTCCATGCTGCAAGTAGCCCTTGCCCATCCTCAGTCCTCATGGCCCAGCACTGAGCCTGGGGTGGGCAGTGATGCAGGGAGGTACCTTTCTGAGACTACACATGTGGGTCCCTAGAGATGTGTCTGTTACCAAGGAGACCAAGGGCCTTTGTGCAAGTGTAGAATGAGATCCATTGGCTCCCTTATTCTCCAACCTAGACCTGCCAGGGAACAGTCAGCCAGGCTTGTGCCCACCCCTGTGCTCCTAGATGCCCATCTCAACTCCCAAGGGCTTAGCCAGCTAAGGCTGTGCAGTGTCTAACTGACCAGTGGAAGCTGTGTGGCCCAGGCAGGGAAGGCCAGGGCGGGGCAGGCAACCTGGGTCTTCACCCTGTCCTGTGAGTGGGAGCTTCTTGGCTTCCCATACAACATTCCTCTTACAGCTTTAGAAATCTCCGGAATCCCCCTGGGCTGAGGGCCAGCCCCGAATGGTGGTTTGGAGACAGAAAAGTCCCTTTCCGTGACCCTAGATGGGGTTGTCAGCTAGGAGACGGGGTGAGGGCCAGGCCGCGGTTTTCTGGGAACAGTGTGCCCTGGGGTTGCCCTTCTCCAGCTCTGCACCCACCAGCTGTCCTTGGAAACCCATGCCTTTCACTGTGAACACAGGGACCTCTTAGAGGGTACAAGCTCTGAGTGGGACCCGCCTGAACTCTGTTTCCTGTGTCTCATGCCAGTTGGGGGCATGGCTGGCATAAAGAGACCCTCATCAGACGTGACTGAAGAACTTCCTGGAAAAGAAGGGCCCGTCCCAGCCTGCCAAGTTGCCCTCGCCTGCTCCAACCCAGAGGTCACCACTGTCCCCAGCTAGGACAAACCCTGTGGTTCAGAGGAATGAAGGTGGCTCAGAGAGACCCTCCCCAAAGGCTGTAAGCATGTCTTGATTGAGTGGGCATTGTAGGGGTATGTATATCCCAAAATGTATGGCTGTGTGGGATTTTCCCTTAGGGGACCCCTTCCCATGATTTGTATCCAGCACATCCACTGAGGTAGTTTTCTTAGGCTCAAGTTCAGTGTGACAAGTTGTGATTCCATAATACAGATGGGTAAACGAGGCACAAGAGGGCATCCAGGTGGAATGGAGCTGGAACCCTAGACCTCTCCTGGCTGATTAGATTGTTGTCCTCTTTCCTGGTTGGGAAGGGACACTGGGTTGGACCTTTCTTCCCTGGTTAGCGTGCAGTGCTGAGCTTGAGTGCCCCTGCTGTCCTTAGTGGTTACTACAGGTTCCATGAAGCCAGAGCAGGGCAGCTGGGATCAGAGGGAATTTGGTCTGATCCCAGAGGCTGGTGGGATGTCATAAGGTACAAGTTTGTCTCTAGCCTCACAGTGGGTCTCCAGCATCTCTGAAATCCAGTCTCCTGCTCTCCAGCAAGGCCAGTTTAAAGGTCTGGGTGTGTAGCATGCCCATGCCCTGGCTAGTGGCTCTCCAGGGTCTCACTCTCAACTGTAAAGTGGGATCTATTGTCACCTCTGGGCTGAGGGGGGAGGCTGAGATGTCAGCTGCCTCTCAATGGCCCCTGACACCTCCCTGCAGGCTCTGGGGACTGCGGGAAGCTCCGTCAGCAGCATCTGTGGGTCTGTGGCAAACATGTTCACCTTGTGCAGCGGCACCTGGCTGACGGGCGCTCTACCACCGGAGCTGCTTCAGGTATGGCTTCCCGCTGCATGTTGGGGTGTATCTTTCTGGTCACACGCTTTCCCTGGCTCCCATGGTTCTCCCATCTGTCTTCCACTGGTGACAGTACTGTCCCCTCGGGGATGTCCCTCTAGACACCCTGACTCAATCTCTGTTGTCTTCTCAGTCCTTTGCATTGGGATTTTTTTTTACCTTTGTGACCCTCAATAATCTCCTTCCTGTCTCCAAGAATCTTCTGGATGTGGGGGACAAGGAGTGACTCCTATGTCCATCTTCTAGGAGCTTGGTGGTACACTGTGTGGTCTTTACGTGTGCACGCAGGTGGTGGCATGTTTGGGCTCTTTCTGTGGTGTGCATATCCTCCTGACAAGCACAGCAGCGGAGGCTGGAAACCACAATGATTAAAATCACTAAGGAGCGTTTGCTGGATGAGTCAGCTACGGCGGGAGTGGGTGAAGGAGTAGGGCCGTGTGTGACTTTGGCAGAGCGAAATGAATGAGGGGGTGAATGAGTGACTAAGCAAGAGCCCGGGCTCTGAATCTCCTGGCTTCCTCCCGCAGGTGTAAACAGTGTTCCAACACGCTGCACTCAGGGGCCTACCGTGCTACGGGAGAGCCCGGTGTCTTCGTCTGTACCCACCACAGCTCAGAAGTCACCTCTGTGAGCCCCAAGTTGTCCAACCTGGCCCCCAGGAAGCCAGCGGTTGCCACTGCAGATAGCAGGCCAGTCGGTGTCTCACAGAAGGCTCAGGAGGCAAATGGAGAGGTGACACCACTGAGGGCCAGGACAGCGCCTGGGACGTGCTGGAGGCAACACGACTGCCAAAGGTTTTGTCCAGACGGAACTTAAGCCGTCAGCTACCTCCCGCGTCCATGTGGGGAGCCCTGCAGGGCCCAGGCTACCCACAAGCGCAGTGGCCACTACTTCTGTCAATAGCAAAGCCATCACCCATGTGACTAACAACTCCCCAGTAGGATGGTCATCACCTCCCCGGAGCAGCACAGCAAGCTTCAGCTCACGTCCGGTTGTATCCCCAAGTGCTCTGGACACTCACCTATCTGTTCCCCAAGGCCAGGCAGTCTCAAAAGGTGTTAAGACTCAGCTCAACTTGAGCACAGACTCTTCAAGCACAGCAGGCACCCCGGCCTGGACCTCCTCAGCCTCTAGGACACAGCAGGCCCGAGAGAAATTTTTCCAGAACCCTTCCCCGGCCCTAGCCCCAGCCAGCAGCAGTTCCGCCAACAGGGTCCCCATTGTGGTGACTGCCTCCACAAGCAAAGTCACCACTGTGGTGACTGCCTCCACCAGCAAAGTCCCCACTGTGGTGACTGCCCCTACCAGCAAAGTCCCCTCTGTGGTGACTGCCCCTACCAGCAGGGTTCCCACTGTGGTGACTGCCCCTACCAGCAAAGTCCCCACTGTGGTCACTGCCCCTACTAGCAAAGTGTCCACTGTGGTAAATTCTACTAATGGCAGGGTCACTATGGTGGTGAATGCCCCCATCGGCAAAGTCTCTACTGTAGTGAGTGCCACGGATGGCAGGGTGCCCACTGTGGTGAATGCCCCACTGGTAGGGTCCCTGCTGTGGTGAATACCTCTGCCAGCAAAGTCTCTGCTGTTGTGGATGCCCCTGCCCACGAAAGCAGCCGGGAGCAAGCACTAAGTGTCCTTAGGAAGGCCCTGCCGGGGCTGACAGGCACTGGTACCCAGGCGCCAAGCAGGTAGGTGGGAGAAATGTGGGATGTGGCTGTGACCTGCCCCCCAGGACAAGGAGAAGTCTGTCTCTCTGTGAGGCCCCCTTCTCCTTATCTGGGAAGTGGAGTTAGGGGACAGGAGTGAAGGGCATGATGGTCTTACAGACATCGGTGGCTGCAGGCGGCTCACACCAGACTGGTGCTCCTGAACCCTTATGTCTGTCTTGTGGACAGGAAAAGGGGCGGGGAGCCATACTGCCTGGCTCCATGCCTTGTGTGAATGGAGCTGAGTCCTGAGGGTCCTTTGTGCCTGGCACAGTGACCATATGGTGCAGATCAAAGGGGAGCAGTCACCCCCACAGGACAGCTTCAGTGATAGAAACATGTCCTGTGGCCCTGTGCTCCATTTGCCCTCCAAGGGAGAGTCCTTTCACTCCCTCAACATCTGGAGTTTCCAGGCATCCTTTGGTTGCTGGCCACCTCTCTCCATCTCTGTCTCCATTGTTTCATGGATTCTACCTTCTCATCTTTTTTTCTTTTGTAGAGTGTTGGAGATGGAACTGAGGGCATGTCACATGCTAGGCAGTGGCTCTACCACTGAGCACACCCCAGCCCCTCACTGGGGATTCTAGGCAGGGGCTCTACACTGAACCACCCCAGCCCCTCACTGGGGGATCTAGGCAGGGGCTCTAACCACGTCTGGGATGGGCTCACACGAGCACACCCCAGCCCCTCACTGGGGATTCTAGGCAGGGGCTCTACCACTGAGCCACACCCCAGCCCCTCACTGGGGATTCTAGGCAGGGGCTCTACTACTGAACTACACCCAGCCCCTCACTGGGGGATTCTAGGCAGGGGCTCTACCACTGAGCCACACCCCAGCCCTTCACTGGGGGATTCTAGGCAGGGCTCTACCACTAGCCACACCCCAGCCCCTCACTGGGGGATTCTAGGCAGGGGCTCTACCACTAGCCACACCCCAGCCCCTCACTGGGGGATTCTAGGCAGGGGCTCTACCACTGAAGCCACCCCCCAGCTCCTACTGGGGATCCTAGCAGGGGCTCTACCACTGAGCCACACCCCAGGTCTCTTTAAACATTTGTATGATGTGTGTTGGGGGAGGACATGTCACAATGTCTGTGTGGAGGTTAGAGAACAATTTATGGAGTCCGTTTTTCCTTCCACCTTTGTGTGGGTTCTGGGGATTGAATTCAGGTTGTCGGGCTCTCAGGGACAAGTGCTTCTATCCCTTGAGCCATCTTGCCAGCCCAGTGCTGGTGTTTTTGAGACAAGGTCTTCTGTATCCCAGCCCTCTAATTTACATGATGACCTTTAACTGCAACTCCCCTTGCTTCCCCTTCCCCAGTGCTGGGTTACAGGTGTGCACCATCACACCTGCGTTGTTGGTCTCTTGTAACATTAGTGTTGTGGGTGTGACCACTGTATTCTAGTGTGACTGCGTTATAATGTGGTCACATCTACTGATCCTCCCCACCCACTCTTTGGGTTTTTTGAGACAAGGCTTCTATATATGTGTAGCCCAGGCCATCCTGGAACTCACTCTGTAGACCAGGCTAGCCCCCAATTTAAGATTGGCCTGCCTCTGCTTCCTGAGCCTGGGATTAAAGGCATGCACGACACTTTTTAAAAATAAGATCACACCTCAAGATCCCTAGCGACTCCCCAGTAGATGTGAGTTTTTGGGTACCCCAGTAGTCCCAGTACAGCTGTCTAGTGAGCTGGGTTGGTCCTTGATTTCCAGGTGGGACATTGCTGGTTTCTAACTGCCTGAACCCATTCCCATTTGTTGCCCAGAGGCTCCTGAGCTGGTTCTAGGGTCCGGGGGAGATCAGGGGCTGCTGTTCCTGGCTGTGGTAAAAGGCTCTGCAGAGTAGGCTTGGCAGAGCTTGGAAGGTGCCACGTGTTAGCTAGGCCCCATGTACCTGCATGTGTGTTACCTCAGGGAATTCAGGTAGTCCAGAGCCATGCATCCCAGGCAGGGGCTGGTGGCTGGCTAGACCGTTCAGCCTATGAGTAACTTAACACTGAAGCAGTGCAGACCAGCCTGTGGCCCCAGGTAGGGCTGTCCGCAGTGCTTCAGCTGGCACCCTGCACCATGTGTTATATATTTGGGGAATATTCTAATCCCAGTGGACACGGGATTTGATAGTATAAAACAGCTAGCAGTACAGTCAGTGCCACGAGCAGATGCTCTGGGCCGTTTGTCCTAGGGTAGATTGCCCACCGTTCATTGAGGTCACTGTGAAAACTGGCTTCTTGGGGGGGTGACTCTTGGGTTGGCCCGTACCTGATGCCCACTCCCTTCTTGACAGGTCCTCCCCAGCCACTTCCTCTGTCCTGATCACCCTGCCCAAGATGAAGTGCCACAAAAAGGTCCCTCAGCCAAGCTGTCACATTCAACCACCCAGGCCCTCAGTCCTGCTTCAAAGATGGAGCCCACAGCCCCACCGACTATGGGCAACACCCCATGGACGTCTGTATCACTCCAGGCTGGCAAAAAGAGCCCGGGTGTTTCTCCAGGGGTTGGTAAGACCGGCGCTGGCTCCAGGCCACAAGCAGAGGTGGCAGTAGTCAAGGGTGAGGGTCCTGGCTATGGGACAGGTGTCCCTGGGGTCTGCCACTCCACAAGTGTCGCTATGTCTCTCTGAAAGGTCTCCTGGGTGTCTGCTGTTTCATGGCTCAGCTCTCCGGACCCATAGTTCTCTACGGGTCTTCATCTGCTGCCCCTACATGGCTGTGGCCAGTGTCCCCAGGGTCACACCGTGACCCTTGTCCCAGATTCAGATCTAAGCCCAGGCCACTGTGCTTTCTGTCCTTATCTGTGTCCCCAGGGTGCAGAACGAGGCCCTGACTAGGAGAACCCGCTCTGCATGCCTCTGCCTTTTCTGTGGGTGTCTAGGGAAGTGGGGCTCAGGATGCACCACAATGGTGTCTTTCTGTAACTTTCCCTTTGACCGAATTCCCTGTTGAATCTACTGTTAGGTGTGTGCTAACATGACTACGAATAGGTAGCCACACCTAGTCATTCCTCATCACACCACACATCAGAGAGCCAATCCACAGGGCTTCCCTTCTGTGTCAACACCCATCTGACAGATTGGAAATTGAGGCCCAGAGAGGGGCAGTGATTCCTTCAGGGGTACATAATACAGTAGCCAGGCTAGGAGCTCCACTTCGGTCCTGTGTGGGGAGCTGGCTCTGAGGTGTCCAAGGATGCAGTTGGCTATAAAGAGACTCTCAACTGTCTCACCTACTCAATCTGTTTCCTACCTTCAGGTCCAGGCCCCACCTCTCAGGAAGGCCAAGAAGAGGGGCCAGAAGGATGGAGGGCCCGGCTGAAGCCTGTGGATAAGAAAATCCCTGCTGGGAGGTGAGCAGGGGTTGGGCTCAGTGGCAGGGCCACACCTGTGCCTGTGGGTCTGCAGGATGAGCTGAGCCAGCACACAGCAGGTGCCTAATTAAGTGTGTGTGGGAGCATGGCAGTGTACATGTGGGAATTGACATAGCTCTGGCTGGCTTGGACCTTTCAGTATCTGTAGAAAAAGTTGGGTCATATTAGCTTGGGTATTCTAGGACCCTTCACCTTCCAGGTGATGGAGACAGGGTGACAGGGACATCTCATCTCAGTGGGATGACTTAAGGGATATGGATGAATCCTGGGTAGCAGGTGTGTCACACCAGGGAGCTTGCATGAGCCTGACTTGGGGTGGGTGTCAGCGTAGCTGGTCCCTGTAAGCCTGAGGTACCCTGCCCTCACAAGGAGCATGTGGAGATCCACAGCCCTGTGCCCTAGGGGTGGAAGCAGGGAGGTCCTGGGATTAGAGGCCAGGATGATGTAGGACTGGCCAGGTGGCTTCCTTCAGACCATGAGGACCTTGGATATAGGCATATGGCTTTGAGACAGACTCCTGGCTGTCCCCATCTGGGCTGTGACTTAACTTTATCTTCCACCCAGGTCTCTGGAGCAAAAAGAGCCAGTCCTGGCAGAGCCGAGGGCAGGGGACACTTCCAGAAAACCCTCCAGTAGTTCTGACTCCAGCGTCCATATCACCTTGACATCTGTTCAGAGGACACCATGCTCAGCTGGTTCCAGGCCCAGCCTTGTAGGTAATGCTTGTGGGAACTCAGACATGTTCTTGTATGTATTCCAACTGGGGTCAGGCAGAGGCGCTGCTCAGCCAGAGGGGGTGCCTACGAAGGGTATGGATGTGTATGCATGTGTGTTCCTGGATGGGTTTAATGTGCATCCATGTATTCAGGCACAAGATATGTATGTGCATACATATGGTCATGTGTGAGACATGTCTATGGACATATGTGTACATACATGTTCAGACACAGGATTTATGTATGCACACCTATTTGGATATGGGGTATCGACAAGTACATACATGTGTAGCTATAATAAGGTATGTGTGCATGTGTGTTGTCACATGCTGGATAAATGGGCACTCATGTATTCATGGAATGTATGTATATGAAGTATGTTCAGGTATGGTCTGTATGTGTGCACATGTGTGTTCAGACATAGAATGTATGTGTGCAAGGCATGTTCTGTATGTGTGTACATGTATGTTCATGCATGGGATATATGTGTGTGAGGCATGTTCAGGCTTAGTCTGAATATATGTGTATGTATGTGTCAGGCATGGATGCATGTATGTATATGCATGTTTACATGTGCCTGTAAACACATACATATTGGGTTATGTGCCATCTATGGGCCCCTTCCAAGGTCACATTATGTGATGTCGGCAGCACTGGCTTTGTAGATCTGTTGGATGCTGCCTCCCTGGGAGGAAATGGCCAGTCTGGGCAGGACAGGGTGCTACCTTGGGAGGTACATGGCACTGTGACACTGGCTGTCCTGGGACAGTAGAGGCTTAGAGTTCTGGCTCCACTCAGTGCCAGGGCTTGGACCAGCAGGCTCGACACATGTCTTCACCCCCACCCACCTTTGTGCTGGCAGCCCCCTCTCCTTCTTCATCATACCGCAAGAGACTAGCTGTCCCTCTCAGCCTCGATGTCTCTGCTGATTGGCTCCAGCCAGATCTCAAGAAGCAGGAAAATCGGACCAGGAGCAGTAAGGAGGAAAGACACCCACCTGGGGGACAGCAGGTCAGTTCTAGGGATGCCATTCTGTTTGGAGGGGGCAACCCTGCTGGGATTCACAGTCTAGAATAGAGGGGTCAGGCTATGTTCAAGCCATGTTCAAGCCACATCCAGGTTGTCTGTTTTCCAGAGAGGTCTGCAATCCTAGATCTTGCTCCACCCAGTGAGGCTGTGACCTCCCCAGTGAGGGTGAGTAAGATGGGCATCAGGGGCCAGCTGGGCCTTGCTCCTCTGCTTGTGTTCACTGTTCATTGGTCTTCCAGCTGCACCCCAGCTATATCCCCCAGGAGGAGCTGCAGAGACAGCTGCAGGACATTGAGAGTCAACTGGATGCCCTGGAGCTCAGAGGTGTTGAGTTGGAGAAGCGCTGCGGGCAGCTGAGGGAGGTGAGCAGCTTGGGGCATGCTCCTGCCAGTGGCCATGCCCAGTTGCTGACCACGTACAACTGATGGCCACACTTTGTCAGCTTTCCATGCCTCTAAATGGTTGGCCACGCTTCTACTGGCTGGACACCTCCAATGGCTGGCCACACCTCCAATGGCTGGCCACACCCCCAATGACTGGCCACACCCCCAATGACTGGCCACACCTCCAATAGCTGGCCACACCCCCAATGACTGGCCACACCTCCAATAGCTGGCCACACCTCCAATAGCTGGCCACACCTCCAATGACTGGCCACACCTCCAATAGCTGGCCACACCTCCAATGGCTGGCCACACCTCCAATAGCTGGCCACACCTCCAATGGCTGGCCACACCTCCAATGGCTGGCCACACCTCCAATGGCTGGCCACACCTCCACAGGCTGATTATACTCTATAGTTGGCCATGCCCGTACCCCTGTTGGCAAGTCATATTCCCATAGGCTGGCCTTACCTACACTGAATGGCCACGGCCACATTGGTTGACCATCCATTGCTGGTTGCTGACCTTACTGATACAGGCTGACTCCATCCCATACTAGCTGCAGACTGGTCATGCCCAGGCAGGCTGCAGGCTCTCCTGGGTATCTCCAGCTAGCTTTCATACGATTCCAGGCCTGCCCTCTCTGTACTAGTGTGGGTACCAGGGACTCTGGCTTTCCTTACCCCAGCTGTGTCTCTCCACAGATGCTTCCGAGGATGGCCTCATGGTGGACTGGTTCCGTCTTATTCATGAGAAGCAGCTGCTGCTGAGACTTGAATCGGAACTCATGTACAAGTGAGACCCCCGCGCCTTGTGGTGCCCTGCCTGGACCACCTGGTGGATGTGGTTGGGACATCCCGGTCAGGCTGAGCCTCGCACATGTGCGTCCTGCAGGTCCAAGGACCAGCACCTGGAGGAGCGGCAGCTGGACCTCCAGGGTGAGCTGCGCAGACTGATGGACAAGCCAGGTGCGTGTCTGTCCCCAGGAAGCCTGGCCTGAGAGCCATCCGCCCATGTGCCAACTTCCCCGTCTTCTCTGCCCTGACCTGTGAGAGTCCAGTGGTGCTATGGCTGTGACTCAGCCACGAGGCTTATGGCTTTTGTTCCTGTGCTTCTGGCTGTGTGACCTCAGACGAATGCCTTAGCTGTTCTATGACTGAGTGTGATGATCTTCAAAGTAAGAGGCTTGCAGTGTGCTCCCCCATGCCCAAACAGCTAATGTCAGCACCTCCAAGGGGATAACATGGGAGGGGCACTTTAAGTAATAGGAACAGCCTTCCCACCACATCCTCCTGGCTGTAGGACCCCTGCCTCAACCTTTCCTAGTAAAGACAGAGACCACAGGCCCCACACTCGGGGGCTCATTCCTTGATCTGGTCCACTCCGTAAGCTTTCCATGCCTCTAAATGGCTGGCCACACCCCCAATGGCTGGCCACACCCCCAATGGCTGGCCACACCCCCAATGGCTGGCCACACCTATACTTTATAATATATTCTCCAACGGAGGAGAGCAACACAGGCGTTGGGGCTCTTCTGTCCCTGAAAAGAATGGAGCTTCTACTAAGGGCAGGCTGTCTCCACAGAGGGTCTGAAGTCCCCCCAGGACCGCCAGCGGGAGCAGGAGCTGCTGAGCCAGTACGTGAACACCGTGAATGACCGAAGTGACATCGTTGACTTCCTGGATGAGGATCGGCTCCGGTGAGGGACAAGGGACTACCCTCTGGGGAGGGTAGACTGGGGTCAGAGCTGCTCCTGGGTGGCAGGCTGTCTTTTACTTAGTGAAACCTAGGGTATATTACACAATAGGATTCGGGTTTTTAGGGAGGCTAGTCCTCCCATGGGGCTGCTTCTTACGGCACTGCCCAGCCCAGCTCATGAAGGAAATGGCCCATCATTCAGTGTGACAGCCATGAGTGGTTAATAGTCCGCAATCTTGAACAGTGAGCCTAGCATGTCTTTTTAAAATAAAAGGTGTGTTTATTGACTATTTTATATGTGTATTTATGTTCCTGCAAGAATCAATGTGCACCACGTACGTCCCACTGCTGTAAAGGCCGGAAGGGGGCATCGATCTCCCTGAGACTATAGTTACGGGTGGTTGTGAGCTGCCATGTGGGACTGACTGTGGGTCTTCTGCAAGAGGAGTGAGCACCCTTAACTGCCGAGCCATCTCTGCCACTGCTCCCTAATACCTCACTGGGGGATTCTAGGCAGGGGCTCTACCACTGAGCCACACCCCAGCCCCTCACTGGGGATTCTAGGCAGGGGCTCTGACACTGAGCCACACCCTAGCCCCTCACTGGGGGATTCTAGGCAGGGGCTCTGACACTGAGCCACACCCTAGCCCCTCACTGGGGGATTCTAGGCAGGGGCTCTACCACTGAGCCACACCCCAGCCCCTCACTGGGGATTCTAGGCAGGGGCTCTACCACTGAGCCACACCCCAGCCCCTCACTGGGGGATTCTAGGCAGGGGCTCTACCACTGAGCCACACCCCAGCCCCTCACTGGGGGATTCTAGGCAGGGGCTCTACCACTGAGCCACACCCCAGCCCCTCACTGGGGGATTCTAGGCAGGGGCTCTACCACTGAGCCACACTCCAGCCCCTCACTGGGGGATTCTAGTGTTGTATTATAGCTCCAGCACTGTTCTTACTTTATTTTGAGACATGTTCTTACTAAGTTGCCCAGGCTAGCCTTGAACTCACTCTTTGGACCAGGTAGGCTTTGAACTCAACTGTCCTGCCCCAGACTTCCAGGTAGTTGGTTATGACAAGCCTGCACCATCAAGCCCAGCTTAGTATTTAATTTTAGCCAAGTGCCTAGCGGAGTGTCTTCTGGTAGTTTCAAATCTTCTCCATGGTTCTGGATGTAGCAGGAGCCTGAGCCAGTTAGTGGTATCACATCTAAGTCGGAAATGAATGTGTGCATGCTTATGCTTGGCTTCTTCAGCTCTCCTGTCAAATGAGGCCCGTGTCCAGGTTACACAGGGTCAGCTTCTGTGTGACCCCAACAGTTTAGCGAGTGTCAGAGCAGGTGGCCTGTTACCCCCAGGTCACTGTTGGATGGCGAGGCTGGGGAGGGCATGGAGCTGCCTGGGAACAGAGGAAGGAGTGGAGTCTCTCTTATGAGGGGAAGTAACCCCAGGCAAGTAGGGCTGACTCTGATGTTGAGGTATAGAGAGAGTACATGTTCTCTGCAGTTCTCCAGGGCCCACATCCCTTACAGTCGTCCTGTCCCCATTCCAGGGAGCAGGAGGAAGACCAAGTGCTGGAGAGTATGATCCAGAACCTGGGTAATTATGGGGCACAGTCAGGGGCAAGGAGGACGGTCTTCCCAGCCTGGGGGTGGTAGGCCTCTCGTGGGAGGGGCAGCCCCACAGGTGGCAGGGAAGGAAACACAGCATCCTCATTGGGAACTTCATGGCTTTGTCCTCCCCTCAGGCCTCCAGAGGAAGAAATCCAAGTCCTTCTTGTCCAAGATCTGGTCCTCGAAGAGCAAAAGTGGGCAGGTGTGAGCTGCATATGGCTGGCACTAGGGCTGGGCCCTTCTCAGGAAGAGACTGGTGCTGTGGCTCAGGAGGGAGGCTTGGGGTACCAGGGCCCATGCCTCCCACTCCGGGTCCTTGTAACCTCAATAAAGACGTTGACCCTCCCTCATTTGCCTACGTATATCACTGTGCCAGGGGCTGGGTGCCTGTGTACCAGCCCTGAGCCTGTGTCAGGTGCTTTGGGTGGGCATTCATTTTCTGTCTTAGGTGCTTCTCTGTCGCCATCATAAAGTATCCTAGCAAGGCAGCTAAAGGGGGAGGAGTGTTTTTTTAGCTCCCAATTTCTAGTTACAGTGTGTAACTGAGGGAAGTCACAGTGCCAGGCTCTGACCACTGGTCACATCACATCCACAGTCAAAAACAGAGAAATGAATGAGTGTACACTTGGTGCTCAGTTTTTTTTTTTTTTTTTTTTCCGGGGTCGGGGGTGATGTTCAAGACAGGGTCTGTCTGTGTAGCCCTGGCTGTCCTGGAACTCACTCTGTAGACCTTGAATTCGGAGATCCTCCTGCCTCTGCCTCCTGAGTGCTGGGATCAAAGGTGTGCGGCACCACTGCCTGGCTCGGTTTCCTTTTAGATAATTCAGGTTCCAACCCCCAAGATGGTGCTACTCACCTTCAGGCTGGGTCTTCCCATTTCAATTGAGGCAATCAGGATATGCCTGCAGACCAACCTGATCTACAACAGTTCCTCACTGAGATTCTTCCCCACGACTCTAGACTGTGTCCAGTTGACAATTGAAGCTAATCACAATCCTCTGACCTGCGGGCCTGGGGTGCAAGATACCTAGGGTTGATAGGTTGATAGAGTCCCTAGGTGGTTGCAAGGGTGTGTCTTCTCAACGCTGGGCTGTGCTCTGCAACGTCGAAAGACCAGTTGGGTAAGAGAGGCTTGGGGGAGTCATGCCACAGCTAGGCAGGGCTAGAGAACAGCAAGGTGGTTGGGTGTGGCAGTAGGCTGGCTAGTCTTATGTCAGCTTGACACAGCTACAGCCATCTGAGAAGAGGGAACCTCAGTTAAGAAAATGACTCCATCAGATGGGATATAGGCAAGCCTGGAGGGCATCTTCTTTTTCTTTCTCTTTGTTGTTGTTTTTGTTCTTTGAGACAAGGTTTCTTTGTGCAGCCCTGGCTATCCTGGAACTCACCTCGAAGACCAGGCTGGTCTGGAACTCAGATTCTTCTGCCTTTGCCTCCTGAGTGCTTAAAGGTGAGCACCACCATTCAGCCTTAAGGCATTTTTTGATTAGTGATTGATGGGATGGATCAGTAGCCCACTGTGGGTGGAACCATCCCCTCAGCTTGTGGTCCTGAGTTCTATAAGAAAGCCGGCTGAGCAAGCCAGTAAGCAGCACTCCTTCATGGCCTCTGTTATCAACTCCTGCCTCCAGGTTCCTGCCTTGTTTTGGTTCCTGTCCTGATTTCCTTCGCGCTGTGGAAGTGTAATCCAAATAAACCCTTTCCTCCCCAAGTCTCATTGGTCGTGGTGTTTCATCACAGCAACAATAACCCTAACTAGGGAATTAGTACCAGTCGTGCTGTGACAGACCAGACCATGTATTTGGGGGAGGATTGTTTAAAGACTTTGGAACTTTGGGCTAGAAAAGCTATTGAGTTGAGATCTCAGTGAGCTGTTCTGTGGGAGCTTGGAAGAAAAGAATGTTAAGCACAGTTAAGGCAACGGGCACCTGGCTTGTGAAATCTCAGAAGTCTGGGAGTCGCTTAATTTTTCTCTTCCAAGCCAGCACTGTGAGACACCAAGAGAGACCACTGGGGAAGGTTCAGCCTTGGTGACAGTTGACGGCCCAGGACTCAAAGGGTCATGCAAAGAAGTTGAGGCTTGGCACCATGAAAAGAGCCTGTGAGAGGCTATTGGTGAAAGTGGGGCCCAGTTGCAGCAGAAGACCCCAGCACTTTGGGATGACCCCCAAGAGCAGCAGCAGTCATGGAGGGGAGCTGGTCACGGCCCAGAGGACAACAGCTGTGTGTGCTGTAGATGGCCAGGACGGAGAAGTGACCCCAAACCCTTTGGAGGAGCCCAGAAGATAGTGAGTGAATTTCAGATATTGGACCTTGAGTTATTTACACTGTTGGAATTTGGTTTTACTTTGATCTGATTGAGACTGTACTTCCCTTTTGAAATAAGAAAGTATTTAACTTGTTTTTTTAATTTTATTTTATAGGAGCCCACAACTGAGAGACTTTCGATTTTAAAAGAGACTTTAGACTTTTAAAAGAGGCTGGAATTTTTTTTTTTTTAAAAAGAGATTGATTTTTTTTTTTAAAGTGTTTGAATTTGTAAAGGCTATGGGACTTTTTTCACTTCTAAAATGTTTTATGGTGTGATGTTTCTATCCATGTGTGGTCTTGGGGATGAGCAAGAGAGGAAAGCTTGAGGCTTTACAGTGAAGTGTCCGTGTGTCAAATGGGTCGGTTGTGCTGGATAGTTTTATGGCCCACACTTAAGCCAAGCTACAGTCACCTGAGAGGAGGGAACCCCAACTGAGAAAATGTCTCCATGCCGTGCACAGTGGTGCACACTTTTAATCCCAGCACTTGGGAAGCAAAAGCAGGTAGATCTCTTGAGTTTTAAAGTTGCCTGGTCTACAGAGTAGGCTACAGGGTAGCCAGAGCTACACAAAGTATCTCGAAATCTCCACACAGCTCTACAAAAAAGAAAAGAGAAGTTTAAAAAAAAAAAAAAGCCTCCATCAGATCAGGCCATAGGCAAGCCCGAAAATCTCACTCTTCTGTCTTTCTCCTTTCCTTCTTCCCTCCCTCCCTTCCTTTCTACCTTTTTGTTGTTGTTGTTGTTGCTTTGTTTTATAAGACAGGGTTTCTCTGTGTAGTCCTTGCTGTCCGTCCCTGGAATTTAGTCTGTAGACCAGGCTGGCTTCAAACTCAGAATTGTCTGTCTCTGCATCCCAAGTGCTAAAATTAAAGACATGTGCCCCTACCACCTGGCTGTAGGCATTTTCTTAGTGATTGATTGGGGGGTGGGCAGCCCATGGTGGGTGGTGCTATCCCTCAGCCGGTGGTCCTGGGTTCTATAGAAAAGCAGACTGAGCAAACCATGAGGAGCAAGCCAGTAAGCAGCACCCCTCCATGGCCTCTGCATCAGCTCCTGCCTCTAGGTCTCTGCCCTGCTTGAGTTCCTGTCTTGACTTCAGTGATGGACTATGGGTGTAGAAATGTAAGCCAAATAAAGCTTTTCCTTCTCATGTTGCTTTGATCATGGTGTTTTATCACTGCAATAATAACATAGCAGTGTGGCTCTGGCGCTCCAGGACTTCTCTTGTATTAAGGACACAAAACTTAGAGGGACCTGGGCCAACCTAGCTGCCCCTCCCACCCCCCTTCCCCAGTTCCCCTTAACCAACCATTGCAGTTCAGCCTCTTGACCATCAGGGGAGGCAGACTGGCACACACCAGGGCTAGGGCTACTAGGAGGTGCCAGGAGCAATTCAGCTTTACAGATAAAGTGATCCTGTAGGCTCAGAGAGGCTCTGCAGTTCCTGGAAGTCACACAGCAGGCCAACTGCAAGTTGGAGGCTGGAACTCAGGGGTGGATGGCTCTCTGAGCTGCTGGGCTGTGTCGTGGTGGTGGGGGCTTCATTCCCATGGATAACCTAGCAGGTATGTATATGGAAGAAGGGCCGGGACACTGGGCCTCCACCTGTTATTGGGGCTGCACTCCATAGACCCTAGATGTAGCTGTGGGATCACCAGCAGTGCTTGGTGCTTGGGAACCTATAGGATGTCCCCGGATCTGACCCAGGCCTGTGTGGCATCCTTCCTGCTCCTGTATGGAGTTGGGTATGGGGGTTCTTCGGGAAGGAGCTGTGTCCCCCACACTCATGTCCACATTGGTTTTCAGCCTTGATGACCAGAGGCCTCTGAGAGATGTTCTGGGCTTTGGGGAGCAGGTGGGAATGACTGGCTCTGGGCTCTAGTGTCTGTAGTAGGAAGAAGGGGCGGGGAGGTGAAGCTGAGGGCATGTAGTGACACACTATGTCTGGGCACAGGGGCATGGCCCTGTCTTCACAGGGCTTTTCCTCCCTGTGGTACTTTGTCGCGTCCGCCTTGGCCCGCAAGTAAGACGCAACACGGTAGGATCCTTCTCAGTTGGCTTTAATCCAGGAACGGCTCTTGACATAGGAATGGGGAACTGGACGGGGGACCTGGACCAGGAAGGGAAGGGAAAGGCCTGGACCCCAAGCAGCAGAAAGGAGCTGCTTATATAACTGCCCTAGGCGGGCTGGGTGATGTGTCCTCCCAGGATAGGTTAAGCTGCCAATACCTTATTAGCATAACCCCGCTCCGAAGGGGCACGAGGCCGACGCATGCTCAAAGGACTTGTTTACCAGTTTCTGAGCTGGCCACTCTGGAAGCCAGCTGCTTACATTGTCAGGTGCTGGTCATAAACACGGCTGCCTACATCTCCCCCTTATTTATTTATTAAATTTGAATTAGGTTACCTCTGGACCCTTCAGACCTTAGGCATCCCACACCCAAGCATGCTTGAACTCATTCATTAGGTGTTTGGTGTGAGGCGATTGAAAGCACACCTAGAAGGTCGCCGCTAGCGCAGCAAGTCAGCGGTGGAAAACAGAGGTCCGAGCCCTTGTGCAAAGTGAAGGCATTGTAATGGGAAAGTTTATATTTCTGCCATACCCGCCTTCGTGCCTTTTTTCAGGGAGAGGTACATTTGGCACAAAACCTCTATGCACTCGGACATGCTTTCAGAGAATCTATCTCAGGATTGAGAACATCTCTAGTCGAGGCGCTCCTCGTACTCCCCGCTTCAGAAAACATTGAGGTGATGCTGTAGGAGCCTCATGAGTGTACACCTTTGGCAATGGTCAAGATGGTCAGGATCTAGGGATTATGCCTGGATGGCCATTACCAGGTCCAGAAGGCTCCCTACTATGCCTCCCTAAGGGAGGCCAGCCAAATACCTGGGGGAGTGCCTTCCTCCATGGCAGTCAGCGCCTGATAAACAACAACCTTATGTCCTGCATGGTCATGGCACAAATGACACAGAAACCAAAGGCAGAAACCACATCCTAGGAGAACAACAGCTCCCAGATAAATACTCCCGCTCATTCTTTAAAGAAAATTGAGGGCACCCTTGACCCAAGTGGTGAGCCCCTCCAAAGTAGAGGGATCCAGGCGGGTGCCATTCAGGGTAGCGATCTGCAATAGGAGCCTCCTGGATAGGTACTCGTCTTCTTTCGACCGGTTTCCTTTCAGGTACTCAGACAGGAGACGACTCTGATTGAGAGACTGAGAAGAGTTATATACCAAAGAAATAATATACAGTCCTGAGAGAGGAGACGCAAGAAAGCTGAATAGGTTTATATCTAAACAGGTATTAAGGTCAACCTCCACCGTTACCGGTACAGAGGTAGGTAGTCTGACAATAAAGGCAGTGTTATTCCTGCCTTTCCAGCACTCTGCATTTAGTAGAGTTCTTTGGCAAAGATATGGTGGCATTGTAAATCATAAATAGCATGGTGATGCTTAGGGAGTCATCAGTCCGGTTCGAGGCGTCCCCGAATCTTGTGACGATCCCAAACTTACCTGAACAAGCACGTTTCTCAAAACCTCTGCGTCAACTTTACTATCTGCAAGGGGATCCAACCAAGCAGATACATTGGCTAATACAAAGCGCAGAGTTTTGATTTTTGCAAAGCATACAAACACAAAAGGTAGAGAAAAGGTAGGAAGGACCGGGGAGTTAGAATGGACCGGCATAGGCACTGGCCAGGTGCATGTCGCGGCCCACAAAGGTATAAAGTTACCCGGTATCCATAGCAGTACTGTAAATGGATTTCCAGTCAAGATAAACTGGGAAGGCTATACGCACTTCCTTCCAAGTCTGAGGGCAGAATGAACATTGTGTCTCTGAGGACAGACTGGCCCGAGGAACCTCCGCATAGGGAGGCGGGCCTAGGGGCGGAGCTGTGGGCGTCTCCCAAGCAGGTGGTTTAAGCTTCTCCGCCCCATGTTTGCCTTTCCTCCGCCTAGAGAGGGTCACAGACTCCCTTTCAACTGATAGGTTCTCTTGATCCTCCTCCATCTTTTCTAACTTTTCTTCCTCCTCCATCTTGCCTAAGTTCCCTCCTTCCTCCTCAACTGAGCTATCGGAGCTGGAGGAACTCTCTGTCTCTAAATCTTTTGTGCTAGGATAGATGTTGGAGGCCCTTTTTCGTCCTTTATTATTTTTTTTACACTTATGTCTTGGACAATGACAATTTAAACAGAAACAAAGACTACATACTAGGAAAAACATAATTACGACACCCAGACCGACCCACACCTGGTCTACAACAAACACAAACATGATACTTCTAAGGTTTCTCGTGATTCAATTGCCACTTTACCATGGACCTATGACCACGGACCTTATGACGCCGCTTTTCCGCGGACCTTGTGATGGCCCTACTCACTGGGCACTTTCTGTGACGCCGCTTTAACCGCGGACCTTGTGACGGCCCTACTCACTGGGCACTTTCTATGACGCCGCTTTACCGCGGACCTTGTGACGGCCCTACTCACTGGGCACTTTCTATGACGCCGCTTTACCGCGGACCTTGTGACGGCCCTACTCACTGGGCACTTTCTGTGACGCCGCTTTTACCGCGGACCTTGTGACGGCCCTACTCACTGGGCACTTTCTGTGACGCCGCTTTTACCGCGGACCTTGTGACGGCCCTACTCACTGGGCACTTTCTGTGACGCCGCTTTACCGCGGACCTTGTGACGGCCCTACTCACTGGGCACTTTCTGTGACGCCGCTTTACGCGGACCTTGTGACGGCCCTACTCACTGGGCACTTTCTGTGACGCCGCTTTACCGCGGACCTTGTGACGGCCCTACTCACTGGGCACTTTCTGTGACGATAACTATACCTGTACCGCCGCCGTTCCTAGCTGCTGAGTTCTGAATCCAACGAAGGTGAAGTCCTCAGTTTCCCCGGACGGGCCACCATATGTCGCGTCCGCCTTGGCCCGCAAGTAAGACGCAACACGGTAGGATCCTTCTCAGTTGGCTTTAATCCAGGAACGGCTCTTGACATAGGAATGGGGAACTGGACGGGGGACCTGGACCAGGAAGGGAAGGGAAAGGCCTGGACCCCAAGCAGCAGAAAGGAGCTGCTTATATAACTGCCCTAGGCGGGCTGGGTGATGTGTCCTCCCAGGATAGGTTAAGCTGCCAATACCTTATTAGCATAACCCCGCTCCGAAGGGGCACGAGGCCGACGCATGCTCAAAGGACTTGTTTACCAGTTTCTGAGCTGGCCACTCTGGAAGCCAGCTGCTTACATTGTCAGGTGCTGGTCATAAACACGGCTGCCTACAGTACTTCTTACTTCCTCTCCCACTGCCAGGCCCCTGTGACTGCAGTCAGGGGGCGGGGCACACTGCACATGCTTGCTGGCTCCCTACTCCCGGGTCTCTGGGTAAGTCTGCCTTTCTGTTCTCACAGTCGGTCCTGAGTGCTGTGTTCGGATAGAGCTCTGTTTCCTGATGTCTGAGGTGGAAGATCTTGAGGTCTGGGGGCAGAGGGAGATCATTTCTTGTCCACTGTGGACCTAAGATGCCAGAAGAGTGCCTCACACACAATAGGGGCTCCTCTGGTACTTTCTTTTTACTTAAGCAGTCTTTAATGAAAGTCGTGGATGGAATGCGTCTACTCCTGCATCTTCTTCATCGCTTCTTCTATTTGCCTTTCTCCTGTCCTCCTTGTGGGGACTTAGCTTTCCTTACCAGGATCTTCTTGTGGTCCTTGTCCAGCGTTAGCCTGGTGATAGCCACCTTGCTGGGGTGGATGCCCACATGGACAGCTGTGCCATTAGCCTTTCCCTGCTACACTCGATCGATGTGATGATGTGTTTCTTCCTGTACACTTGGACCACTTTGCCAATCTGCTGGCCTTTTGTAGTGTCCTCGGACAACCTGGACTTCACCGTCCATTCAAATGGGCATAGACCGAACATTATCCTTTTGTCTCAGTTCTTTGGGAAGAGGGGAAGATATGACCTTCCTCCGAATGTGAGACAGTGCATTGAAAATGCGTTTGTGGTTCTTGCTTCAGTCAGAAGTCATGAAGGGATTGAATGTCATTTTGGCGGCTGCAATCCGGTAACGGTCATAAAAGGTCCTCTGGTATTTTCTTAATGAATGAATGAGAGAATGAAGAAGACTTGTGTCTTGAGCCATCAGCTGCTTTTTAAGCCTCAGAGGACATCAATGCAGCCAGTGTCCACTGACACAGTGACAGACCCTGGGCGAGCTTGGCCATGCACCATCTTGCCGTGGGACCTTACAGTTGTACCCTGGTGCCAAAATGGGGTAGATGAAGGGTAAGAGAAGTGAGACAAGTTCCCTCAAGGACTCCCTGAAAGCATCTTGGAGCTGGGGACCATGCTTAGAAACCAGGGCTGAGGGGTGCTGTGCTAGCTTATCTGTTTCCCTTTCTAGCGTGACTCCGTCCTGCTTGCACGGGTGCTCAGCCATAGTTAGGTGTGGATGCCCCAGTGTGTGAGGCCCCTGGGAAACACACGAAGGTTGCTGGGTGTGTTTAGGACTTCAGTGTTTGATACTTTCCATCTGCACTGGGAGGTGGACAAGAATTCCGTGTTCACTTCGCATCTTCCTGGAGGCTCTTCCCCCATCCAGGAATTGGGTAGCCAAGAGACAGGAGTCAGATCCTTCTGTGCTCTGCATCGTGTGTCCCATCCCCTGACCCCCACTGACTGCTTTAGCTCCCGTGTGCCCCATCCACTTGAAGCCCGGCTCACCTGGCCTGCCTCAGATATTTCTTTCCCACCAGCCATACATACCAGAGATCTCTGGTGGTGCCTGCGGTACGTGTCAGGAGCCTGTTGCTGGTCTACTGAGGTGTCTTCTCCTTGGGATGGGTTTCACTGGGGAAGCGCAGCCCTCTGTTCTCAGGTTGGTGTTTGGGGTCTGCTTTAATCTCCCAGGTGACTGGAGGTGACAGAGATGGTTATAGCCTGAGTGTGGCCATTAAATGTCCAATAAAGAAAATCCCCATACCTTTATCTGAGGCAGTCAGCACTCTATAAACACTGCTGTAATCCAACTGAGGGTGCGGCCTGGAGGGCACCTTTACCTCATCTCAGGTTGAAATGACATCATATTCTCTTAAGTTAAAAAGCAAGAATCTATGTTTGCTTTCACACGGTCATGTAAAACTTAAATCGATGGTTTTCGAACATTAGATACCCAGTATGGATCATTTTCAGCCTTACCATTCAGGAGGAAAAACTTTCCAGAAAGGAGCGGTGGGTCTGTAGATGGAGATGTGAGGTGCTGGGCTGATGCCAGGTGAAATGGGTGTGCTCATGTCAGTACAGGCCAGGTGCCTGAGGCCAGGGAACCACTTTTGAATTGGTGTGTTGATATTTAATTGTCCTGCGAGTAGGGGCTTGTGGCACAGGCCCTTCATCCCCACCAAGATCTTAAAGCTTACTCGGGCAGGTCAGTGAGACATTGTGTCAGAATCAAAAACTGGCGAGGAAGACCTGAGTTCAAAACCCAGGACCCACATGATGGAGAGAGCCAACTCCTACAAGTTTTCTGATATCCATACATGTGCCATGGCATACAGACTCATGGGCTCATACAAACTTTCATAAATAAAGATAGAAATATAATTAACTCTAGCATAAAAATGTAAAAGAAACACAAGCTGGGGTGCATATAGGTCATATATAGGTCAGGTAGAGCCCCTGCCTAGAATCCCCCAGTGAGGGGTTGGGGTGTGGCTCAGTGGTAGAGCCCCTGCCTAGAATCCCCCAGTGAGGGCTGGGGTGTGGCTCAGTGGTAAGCCCCTGCCTAGAATCCCCCAGTGAGAGGCTGGGGTGTGGCTCAGTGGTAGAGCCCCTGCCTAGAATCCCCCAGTGAGGGGCTGGGGTGTGGCTCAGTGGTAGAGCCCCTGCCTAGAATCCCCCAGTGAGGGGCTGGGGTGTGGCTCAGTGGTAGAGCCCCTGCCTAGAATCCCCCAGTGAGGGGCTGGGGTGTGGCTCAGTGGTAGATCACCTGCCTAGAATCCCCCAGTGTGGAGCAGGGGTGTGGCTCAGTGGTAGAGCCCCTGCCTAGAATCCCCCCAGTGAGGGACTGGGATGTGGCTCAGTGGTCCTGCCTAGAATCCCCCAGTGAGGGGCTGGGGTGTGGCTCAGTGGTAGAGCCCCTGCCTAGAATCCCCCAGTGAGGGGCTGGGGTGTGGCTCAGTGGTAGAGCTCCTGCTTAGAATCCCCCAGTGAGGGGCTGGGGTGTGGCTCAGTGGTAGAGCCCCTGCCTAGAATCCCCCAGTGAGGGGCTGGGAGAATGGCCTGGTGGTAGAGCTTTGGTCTTTCATGGGTAAAATTTTCTGTATTCCAACTACAGCATCATAACATACAAAACTGCTTTAGTTTCTAGCTTTCCCAAACCCCAGTCCTGGCAGCTTGAGGGTACTTGGCTGTCTTTTGACATGTGACAGATGACAAGGGACATACAGGTTAACCACTGCTGATGGGTAAACAGAATTCTCAGTGTCCAGTGGCATGGGACAATGGCCACTGGCCACAGGTGGCTGTTGAGAGCTGAATTGTAGCCAAAGGAATAAAGGTGTGCTGGGAGCTGTAAATGTGATGCTGGGGATTGTACCCAAAGCTTCTGGGATGCTGGGCAGGGCTACCACTGATCCACACCCCAGCCCCTCACTGGGGGATTCTAGGCAGGGGCTCTACCACTGAGCCACACCCCAACCCCTCACTGGGGGATTCTAGGCAAGGGCTCTACCACTGAGCCACACCCCAGCCCCTCACTGGGGGATTCTAGGCAGGGGCTCTACCACTGACGCACACCCCAGCCCCTCACTGGGGGATTCTAGGCAGGGGATCTACCACTGAGCCACACCCCAACCCCTCACTGGGGGATTCTAGGCAGGGGCTCTACCACTGAGCCACACCCCAGCCCCTCACTGGGGATTCTAGGTAGGGGCTCTACCACTGAGCCACACCCCAGCCCCTCACTGGGGGATTCTAGGCAGGGGCTCTACCACTGAGCCACACTGCCAGTCCAATTTGTGGGATTTTGAGAACACTCAGCGGAAAGAATGCAGCATCTGGGTATAGTGGCCCACATGGCACAGACTTTTAGTCTTATGACTGGGAAGCAAGAGGCAGATAGATTGCTGTGAGTTTGAGGCCAGCCTGGTCCACAAAGTGAGTTCCAGTATAGCCAGGGCTACACAGTGAGACCCTGTCTCAAAAAAAAAAAAAAAAAAAAAAAAAAAGAAAGAAAGAAAGAAAGAAAAAACTACCATTGGTACTTACTTTGCATTGAAATGATTCAAATGGTAATATTTTAGGTAGATTTGGTCAATGGGAATTTTAGAATTATACCTATTGAGTGTGGTGTATGTGTATGTGTGCACATGTGTGAGCATGTGAGGTCAGAGGACAACCTGGGAAGTCTCTTCTTCCTTTCCACCATCTTGGTCCCAAGGATCACACGTCTGCAGGCTTGGTGGCAAGCACCTTTACTGGCTGGGCCATCTTGCCAATGACTTCACTAGTGTTGGCTTGCTTTGCTTTTAATTTTTTGAGACAAGATTTCTGTGTGTCGCTTTAGTTGTCCTGGAACTCACTCTATAGACCAGGCTGGCCTCGAACTCATAGAGATCTGCCTGTCTCTGCCTTCTGAGTGTTGCCATTAAGGGTGTGCAGCATGCCTGCCCCGCCCTGCCCCACTCACTCACTGGTTTTTAAGGTATGGCTTTTAGAGAATTTCACATGGCTCTTCCCTTGTGGCTGGTGTTATTATCTGTAAGACCTGTGACTTCACCGAGTCCCTGGAAAAGATCTTTTCTGGGGGTGGCGCCTGCCTGGTGTCCCCTCAAATGCCCTTAGGGTATGGGCTCAGTTCCTTATGGGGTGCCTCTACTTGCTAAGCATTTCTGTGTGCCTACCCCGCCTCCTGTGACTGGGGCTGGGCTTCTGGGCACCTCCTGACCCTCACTTGTGTTCAGGGGGTTACATGGAACGTCACAGTTGCTTGTCCCTCCAGGCCATTGTGTCACCTAGGAGCTTGTCACAGGGGAGAGCGTGTCCTGTATCTGCCAATTCCATTGGTATCACTGAAAGTCCATGGACTCCCTCCCTTTTGGGTCCTTCCACCATCCATTGGCTGTCCATTCAGCGGGTCTTTTCTTTCTTCTTTTTTTTTTTTTTTTTTTTTTTTTCTGGTTTTTTTCGAGACAGGGTTTCTCTGTGTAGCCCTGGCTGTCCTGGAACTCACTCTGTAGACCAGGCTGGCCTCGAACTCAGAAATCCGCCTGCCTCTGCCTCCCAAGTGCTGGGATTAAAGGCGTGCGCCACCACTGCCCGGCTCAGCGGGTCTTTTCATCTTGTGGTTTTGTTTCTGAGATACAGTTTCACCATGAGCGCAGGCTGGCCCCAAACTCACCAGTCTCCCGATTCAGTTTAAGTGCTAGAATAACAGGTCCATGTCGTTTGACTCCAAAGAGTTTATCCATAATGGGTAGCTAGTTCAAATCCAATGGCGAATGTGAGACCCCTCAGGACCAGTCATCAAGGATAAATAAGGGGATGCAGGCAGTCTGGGAGCTCAGGGGCTCTATGGGAAATCGTGGGGGGCAGTGGAGCTCTGAGGAGGAGTAGGATGGCAAATAAGTGGCAAGGCCCCGGGACACTCAGAGGCCAGCTCCTCCATATTGGTGGAGTAGGTGTCATGGAAACAGCCATATGAGAGCTCCAGCCCAGTCCAGATTGTGTCTGAACGATGTTCTCATCTCACAGTGACCCTGACTGCCCTGTGGATGGAACAGAACTCTCCGAGGGAACCGAAGCCTGAGACTGTCAATCACATCAATCACATGACCTCACTACCCACCTATGTAGACTGCTTGCTTTTCATTGGCCAGACCTTAGTCACGTGGCCCTGCTTTACTTGATGAGGGTGGTCCCCTGTCGCCCTCATTGCAAGCTTGGTTCTAAAGGAAGACCCGATATAGACATGGGGAACAGACATGAGCCCCACTGCTGAAGAAATAAAAGTATTCTTTGGGGTTTAAAATAGCAAAAACTTGTTGTTCAGAATGGAGAGTTCTAGAAGTCAGAAGTCTGGGATGGAGGAGTCAGGGCCAGCTGCTCCGGGAAGGTGCTATGGAAGGTTCTACCTCTGCCAGTGTGGGGTAGCTCTCAGAATCCTTGGCTGTGGACGTACCTGCCCACGTGTCCCCCTGGGAATCCTTCCCTGCACCAGTGTGTTCCAAGTCTCCCTCTGGTGTGGAAGCCAGCCGTGGGACTGGGGCCCCTGACGCCCAGGACATCTCTGCCAGCCAGCCTTGTTGGGGGTGGAATGTGAAGTGTGCCCCTGAGGCTCCTGGTTGAGAGCCTGGTTCCCAGCAGATGGCACTGTTTCGAAGGAATTGAAGCCTGGATGCAGGAGGTAGATCACTGGGGGGCGGGCCTTGGAAAGTTAAGCCCGTCCCTGCTTCCTGTCTTTCTCTGCTTTCTGGTCCAACACTATGCCAATAGTCTCCACCCGTGGTAGATAGGAACTGTGAAGTTGTTGTGAGCTTAAATTCATAAGTTATTTCTGCATGGTATTTTGGTCATAAGGGTACAGCGGCATGAAGTTACAAATACTCTTACTTAATTACACCTGCAAAAAAAACTATTTCCAAGGAGGAGGTTTGGGGTACAACTTCCTGTTCCTCGTATGGGATTGTATCAATCCCTTCCTAAACCTACAGTGCTTTACATCATGGCTGGGGAAACCAGAGAATATTCCCATGCTGCCCCGCATCAGCTGCCTCTTGTGGCTTTAGGAAAGGCAGAGAAAGGGGGTTGGGGAGGGGGAGGAGAGGGGAAGAGAGGGGGAGGAGGGAAGTAGCAGGAGCTAGCAGGTCAATGGCAGCCACTCTGAGCACAAGAGGAGTTAGGCCTGGCAGATAAGAACTCTGACCAAAGCTCCGACGCCAGTGGAGGCTAGAAGTCAAAGGCGTAACCGGACGAAGCCTGGAGGCTCTCATTTTCTTTCTTTCTTTCTTTCTTTCTTTCTTCTTTCTTTCTTTCTTTCTTTCTTCTTCTTTCTTTCTTTCTTTCTTTTTCTCTCTCTCTCTCTCTCTCTCTCTCTCTCTCTCTCTCTCTCTCTCTTTTCTTTTCTTTTCTTTTTTTTTTGGTTTTTCGAGACAGGGTTGCTCTGTATAGCCCTGGCTGTCCTGGAACTCACTCTGTAGACCAGGCTGGCCTCTGAACTCAGAAATCCGCCTGCCTCTGCCTCCCAAGTGCTGGGATTAAAGGTGTGCGCCACCACCACCCTGCTTGAGGCTCCCATTTTCTAAAAACTTCCCTTTATCTCAGCTGGAGGCCACCTGAGATATGGAATGCCATTATGGGATGTGGGACTCAAGGAGCCGCAGCAGCCAGATTCGTACTATGAGGGATGAGAGGGTAGATAAGCAGAGACTGGCAGGGAAAGTCCTTAACTGATACCCATGTTCATGTCCCTGAGCCATGAGTGAGGTGATCTGGAACTTTCTGCCATACATGGACATCTGGTTTGGAGAAGGAAATCAACCCAGAATTCTTTGAAGTACCTGGCAAGAGAATTCTGATAGGCTGGTTAGGCTTCTGCTAGTTTTATCCGTGTTGTACCATTCCTGTCTTCATAGACTGTGTGGTGATTGGAATATACTTGGCCCAGGGAGTGGGACTATTAGGAGGTGTGGCCTTGTTGGAGTAGGCGTGGCCTTGTGGGTGTGGGCTATAAGACCCTCATTCTAGCTCTCTGGAAGCCAGTATTCTGCTAGCAGCCTTCAGAGGAAGATGTAGAACTTTCAGCTCCTCCTGCACCATGCCTGCCTGCATGCTGCCATGCTCCACCTTGATGATAATGGACTGAATCTCTGAACCTGTAAGCCAACCCCAATTAAATGTTGTCCTTATAAGAGTTGCCTTGGTCATGGTGTCTCTTCACAGCAGTAAAACCCTAACTAAGACAGACTGAGCTCCCCAGAGAAGTAACCCTGACTCAGGCTGCACAGTCCCGTGGCCACTTGGGACGTCTCTGGGTTCCCCTCTATACTGTCCAAGAGTCATGCAGGCTCACACTGTCTCTTCAAGCAGGGAGGCTGCAGTTTGGGGACACACTGGCCATCCCCATATTCTCCGGGACAGAATGGCTAGGCTCAGCAGGTCTCTTTCTCTTACAATCTTCTCTGTCATTCTTCTTATCCATTATGGCTTCTGGAAGGATGAGAAAGGCTCAGGAAGTTCTACTTCTTATCTAACCAGTACAGAAGATTAGGGTGTTGCAGGTAGGGGCCACTCTGTTTCTTTTAGACTTGAATACTGGGTTGTGGTAAATGTTGGGGGGTGGGTGGAAGTATGGGGGTGTTCCCTGCCTCTCTTAGTTTTCTCTGCTAGCCTTTATGTAACATCCCCCACGTCCCAGTGGGTGAGCTGACAGGCAGGAACCTTGCTCTCTGAGGCCACTGGGGGAGGGGACAGTGCCAACTTTACCCTGAGGCCTCCACAGGCTTGGCATGGCTCCAGGTAATGGCCAGGTAGCTGGCTGTGAGCTCCCTTCCCTGGAAGTTGGGCGGGGTATGGGGGCTGGGGGGTTGTCCCAGGGGAGGCCCTGCACCACGTGACCCCCGTCAGCTGACAGAATAGGATGACTCAGCCGGCAGCTGTCGGCCCCTAGAAATAATGACAGAAACAATTAGCAACTCAAGCAGTAGCCTTTCCTTAATTATCTCCTCCGAGTTTAATTAACTAGCTAAATTATCAGCAGTAATGTAGGCATTAATTATGTCAAATTACAGCGTAAAACTCACAAAGTGTGGAAAACGTCAACTCAGCTAGCCTCACCTGCCAAGCGCAGTGGCGGGCGCCACATACCTGAGTGCTGCGACTGGGGGCTTCTGAGTAGGGGCCCTGCCAGTGTCCTGGGGGCCTGGGCGAGGAGCTCAAGCCTGGGGAACAGGGCAGCCTGGTCCCTGAGAGCTCGTGGGGCTGAGGCAAGGTCTTGGCTTGGGCAGGAGAGAGGGGTAGTATTCTGCTCCTTGGCCAGATGGCCAGGATATTGAATTATTAAATTATGAATATTAACACAAATCAGACACAAAAGAGGTAATAATTTTGGTGCCTTAAAGAAATAATTAACATAATTTTGATAAATTACATGATAAAGGGTTCTCAGAATGGAAGGAGATTTATCTTAATTAATATCTTGGACTGGCTTTGGAAAGTAGATGACTCCTGTGGGGATAGAGCAGGTGAGGCCAGGTGGCGATCTGGCCCTGCCTGGGACACACATTTCCCACCATCCTGGGGTTGCTGGAGGGAAGAGATGTGCCCTCAGGTGGGCGAGATCCACAGGAGCTATCAGCTCTGTGCCTTAGTTTCCCTTTCTTGAAGTCTGGCCAGCTTCCCCAATGTCTTCAGCTCTTGGCTATGTAAGATTATAAGACTTGTCTATTCCGGTTTTTAGGACACATAGTAAGTCCTACCCTTTGTCCAACCACTGCAAAAAGTGCGTGTGCCTTGGTCAAGGTGGCCTAGCTTTGGTCAGTCCGTCCCTGTGGATGTTCTGGTTGGGACAGCAGGGTCCCCAGTAAATTGTTTCAGCACTACATTCATGAAGGGGCTGAGCTGTGGCTTGTCCAGTCTGAGTGCTTCAGTCTGGCTTCCCTCAGGTGCAGTGAGCTTGGGCTGCATAGACTTTGAAGATTGTTGGCAGCCCCTCCCCCACCTCCCCATAGGTGCCAGCCAATTCTGTGGGGACATTCCCAACCATAGGCATGTCAGTGGGCCAGACACCTGAAGTGGGGGTTCCAGGGTCCTTCCAAGTCCTAGACAGTGCCCCCTCTCTTAGTTAGGGTTTTATTGCTGCGAAGAGATACCGTGACCAAGGCAACTCTATAAAGGAAGACATTTAACTTGGGGTGGCTTACAGTTCAGAGGTTTAGTCCATTATCGTCATGGCAGGAAGCATGGTGGCACATGGACAGACATGGTGCTGGAGAAGGAGCTGAGAGTTCTACATCTAGATCCGCAGGCAGCAGGAACAGAGAGTAACTCTGGGCCTGGCTTGATATCTGAGACCTCAAAGTCCACCTCCCAGTGACACACTTCCTCCAACAAGTGACATGTAACACTATGGGGGCATTTCTAGTTAAACTATTCTAGAAGCATGGCTTCCCATGACCCGGGACCATGGGTGTCTAACTGAGGAACTTGCTACCTGGAGGTCCAGGTTGAGTCAGGGCATACAGAACCACAAAGGCCCAGAAACTCTCTCTCCTCTCTCCCTCTCTTGATCCAGCAACAATGGCATCAAATAGGCCAGTAGATTCCAGGACCTTTGCACTGGTTGGTTGTACTGCCTGGGACTGTTAATTGCTCCCCGATCATTCTCACTGTCGATGCCCTGCTCAGCCCTGGAGTCTTGTCCTGTCTCATGTTTGCTTTCCCTCAGTCACCTTACACATTTGGTTATTGGTTTCCATTAGCCTTCTCAGGAAGACAATGGTCCATTCCCTCTAATGGCTGCTGAGTTTTGGAGCCCGATACTCAGTAGGTCTCGGAAAACTCATAGGTTAACATGATGTTTTCTGTGTTCTCAGACTGGTAGGTCTGCCACAGGCCTGGTCCCTAGGCTCATCAATCCATGTCTCAGCAGCAATACAAGTGCATGCCCTGCCATCATGCACCACGTGACAAAGGACATGTCACCTATGTGTATTACAGTGCATTTTCTGTGACAGACACAGGACATCCATGGGGCATGTCACACATTTGCCATACCACATATGCCTGTGTGTCACAGAGACCTGGCGTGGGGCACCTGGGATGGGGGTCACCAGTCTAGACCTTGCTGTATATTGGACAGAGCCCCAGATGCTCACAGAGGCCCCTGACCCTGGGTGGGGACAGCATTGGGATGCGGGAGTGACCTTCATACTGGGGAGCCACACCAGGAGCAAAAACAGATACAGTGCCCAGCCACCCCTGCCTGCAGCCAGGTGTGCTCTGTTTTCCTAGCCAGCTCTGCCAACCCAGACCA
>JAJTUV010001743.1:425000-562500 GCA_021653895.1 Mastomys natalensis | reverse complement strand
CTATCCGCCGTCCACTTGTTCATCTTCCTACTGTCCATCCACCCATCTACCTATACATCACTCACTAATCTATTCATCACTATTCATGCATCCACCCAGTCATCCACTGATCCTCCATCCTCCATCCCAGCTCCCACACCCGTCTCACTACCCACTCACCAACAGCTGTGTATAAGTCACCTGGCATCTGAATACACAAGGGCAGATGTGTGACTGAGCTCAGCCAGCAGACACACCTGTGCCCAGCAGAGCAAGGTGGGCAAGCATGAGCCGACACATCTGTGTGTGTGTGTCTGGACAGTGTCAGGCAAATGGTGAAGACACATCACACTCAGTTGTGGACAGAACTGACCACACCCACCCAGAGTTGGAGAAGAGCAGGCCCCACCCTGATTCTGCCGTGACATATGCCTGGCACAACCATCTGATGTTGGGCTGGGACTGGTGTTGATATGTTGGGGTCCATCTACCATGGTATGTACAGCCTGCTGCTTTGGGGTGCACAGGGCTCTTCCAAAATTCATTGAAGCCTCAGCTGCTGGCCCACATACAAATGTACTGAAGAGTCCCGCCGAGCTGCTCACTCAGGGGTATCCCAGCCAAGGGTTAAGCCTCTGTGTTGTGTGTGTTCTTCCTCCTTCCCCAGTGTGTGACCAGGGTCCTGGACCTGTGTCCATGTCTAAAGCTCTGCCTATGTGCTGACTCATGTATTGGAAGTCACTTCCCAACTGTCATCATAGAAGCCTCTATTTTTCTATCTTTAAAATGGGTAAGTGATGGCTGGGTGTGAGATGAACACCTTGCCAGCCATACTGTGGGCCTCTGAGGCTTGCTGGGAACTAGCCCATGGCTATCCTCTGCTCCAGGCCTACTCATCCATCCACCCACTGCCCCAGGCCTAGGTTTCCCAGATGAAGATCACAAGATTCAGAGAGGTTAACAACTACCTAAGATCACAGAGTCTGTTGGTGAGAAGGGAGCCATGTGTAACAGGGTCCTTAGAAGACGTGGTGGATGGGAGAGCCAAGACAGCAGAGACCTGGGGGCAGACAAGGAGATGGGGAGGCCCTGTCCAAGGTCATGCTTGTGAGTTGCAGCACCAAGCCAGGTCCGCCCCGCCCCCCAGGTGCAGCCGGAGTCCCGTCCAGCCACAGTTCTTGGCAGTTGCTTTCAACAACAGCAGGCTTTGCCTGGATCCAGCTGGGTTGGCACACGGGCCGGCACCATCTGTACCCTCCATCTGAGATGCCCGCCCTGAGTGAGACCGCAGGCGTGTAGGAGGGCTGTGGGCAGCGTTAGAGGGGAGCATTAGACTTCCTGCCAGGGACAGCCATAGGTGCTGCGGGACCCCACGAGGGACAGGGCCACCTCAGACCCAGCCCTGTCACAGCCTGCTTCTGCTAACCACATCCAGGGTGTGGAAAGAACATGGGGAAACAGACATTGTAGCTTCTATCCCATACACAGTGTGGGTAGGGAAACTGAGGCACAGGTGTCTAGAACTTCTAGAACGCCACGCAGAAAGGTTGCAGCCACAAGCCGGTGCCCTGAGACCGTCCACTTTCACTGACCTTCCCTCTCCCGACTCAAGAATCTTACAGCCCTCCCCTAAATCCCCCGACTTGGAAGGTACTTGGGACATCTCAGGATCTTGGATATGGAGACATGTCTGTGCTACTTCCTGGATATGGATAACAGGGTATGAGACTAGCATGGGTTTAACATTGTAATATTATTTAACTGGTGGGTGGCAGGGTGAGCCCATTTGGTTGCTTTCAACTGAGGTCATCTTAAGCTGCCTAGTCTCGCCTCGGCTTCTTAATCAGTAAAATGGAATCGACGAATGAACGGCCAAATGACACACTGAGAAGCCTTATGCTGGCTTTGCGTTTGGGCAAAAGCCCCCAAGTTCAGCCAGTTGAGCACCGCCGAGTGAGGCCGGCAGGTGGCGCTGCGGCGTTTCTAAGCGCACGGATCTCTGCGGGGTGGTGGCCCTGAGGCTGTCCCAGAGGCAGTGCAAGTGGCATGCTTCCCTAAGCCACCCCAGCGATGCCTGCATGACCGTCCAGGGGCACCTGGCTGAGCCACGCTGAAGAGCTGCATTAGGCTGTTGTGCCCCAGGTCTGCCATGCCTCATCTGGGGGCACGATGGAGATCTCGTGTCCTGGGCTCCAGGAGGCATCAGGAGAGAGCTGCGTGCTTGTTCTGAAGCCTGGCAGGAGGGCACTGACTGGCTTGCCTCAGATGCGGCCCGCAGAGCTGTGAGATCGCTGGCTCAAGCGATGACTTCAAGAGGTGCTCAGTGCTATTACTTCCGTGACTAAAAGTGGTGGGTACTCCCTTGGACAGTTGGTGGCCTCAGATGGAAGGACTCTGGATCCTGGTCCTCTTTAGACCCTTTGGTAATAAGTAATTTCTTCCTAAGGAGTGCGGCGTGGTATCTGGAGGGCCAGGGAAGAACCCAGAACTGCCCCTTGCATGTATTGTATGGAAGCAAGCATCCCTCGGCCTCATTGTCTCTATCTGTGCATTGGGGTGGTGGATTACCTTGGCTTTCCCCCCCCACCCCGCTCCCAGCCCCCACCCCAGGACAGATGGCAGGCTCTATCCCTGTGTCTGGGATCTGTTATCTGGCTGGACTGAGCACAGCCTAGTCTTTCTTACCTCACAGAAAGGCTCCACATAACCTGACCAAAGGGAAGGGCCCTCCCAAAGCACGGGACAGCCCCGCCCTTTAACAGGACTGCCCCACCCACTGCACAGGACTGCCCCGCCCACAGCACAGGACAATCTCTCCCAGTACTCTGAGGAAGCCTGGACTTGCAAGGCCCACAGGCACTGGCCTGAACGTGCAGAGTGTGCAGCCTGAGAGCACCCTAAGTGCGCAGAGGGGACACAGGCCAGGGAAAAGAGCGCGTGTGCACGCAGCAGCTGGGTGTGTGCAGGGGACTGCTGGAGCACCCGGCTCCGCAGCGACGCTCCTTAATTAGATTCTGGGAACCAGACACACAAACAAAAGATATTAATATCAAGCGGCGCTGCATCAATCGCAGTTTACACAGATCAGAGAGTGGTTTGGGTGCAAAGAGGTTATAGCGTGACAGGTTGTTACTTTACAAGTTGGGGGTGGAGGACGCGTGGTAGGCCCGACTGCATCTTCTCTGAGAGGAAGGCGGTTGGTGCTGAGACTGGGGAGGAGGGAGGCATTCAAGGCTGTGCCAGGGCCTGGCTGCCACAGAGGCCTGGGCATCTCAGGGAGGGGTTATATATACACGTCTAATCAATTCACAGCAAGTGCAGTAAACCCTAATAACCGGCAACTGTGACCTTATTTTCAATTTATTTATTTGCTTTTTTTCCTCTTTGAGATAGGGCCTCATACAACCCAGGCTGGCCTCAAACTGGCCATGGAGCCAATGATGACCTTAAACTCCTGATCCTGCCACCTTCTCTTCCTGAATGCTGAGGCTCTAGTGTGCACCGCAATGCCTGATGGGTATGGAACTCAGGGCCCCTGTCTCTGTGTCCCAAATGCCAGGATGACAGGCAGGCCTGTGACACCATGCCTGGCTGCATTAAAAAAAAAAAGTTACTTGCAAGATATGATGGCACACATCTTTAATCCTAGCACTCAGGCGGTAGAGGCAGGAGGGTCTCTCTGAGGTCAAGGCCAGCCTGGTCTACATAGTGAATTCCAGGCCAGCCAGGGCTACATAGTGATATCTGATCTCAACAATGAGGGTGGGGTTTAAACTAAAAAGACTATTTACTACCTTCAGGTTGGATGTAAGCAGCTGTCAGTCAGGGGGTTGTGGCTACTCATGTGGGGGAGGGGCAAATGGTGACATGAGCCCTGGGGGTCCCCTCTCAGGGTCCCTCCACTCCCTGCAGAGTGCCTGGCTGCATTAGCCTCAGAACCTGCCAGCCTGCAGTGGAGGGACTCTTGTTATGACCAGCCTCACAGGAATCCCCATACCCCACTACAAGCTAGCACCATAGACTAGAGAAGGTCTCTGTATTTCCCAGCCCTGAGTGTTTGTAGAAGGCTTTAGATGGGAAAAGTGCCCTCCAAACAAAGTTACCAGGCTACCCCCTCCAAGTACAGATAGGGAAACTGAGGCCAGGAGAGGCCCTGAAGCTTGTAGAAACTCTACAACCTGCCCGCTGACTTCTCTTGTCCTCTGATCCGGGTCCTGCCAAGGTGGCCTGTCTACTGGCCCCATCCTACTCTGTGTGACCTTGGGCATGTGGTCTGTCTCTGAACCTAGGTTTCCTCTTCCACTGTCATTTCCAGTGCTCATCTGGATCCCAGGGGGTGATGGTGGGTACCCGTCTTAGTACTGAGTCCTAGAGCTCAGTGCTCACACAGTCAGCCATAGGTACCCGCTGGACTCTGGGCACACCAGCTGTTTTGTGTCTAACACTAGGAATTGGCCTGTCTGGACCCTGGAGCCAAGGGCTCCCTTGGAGCGTCTTTCGCATGTGCGAAAGATCCAACACAGCTAGCGCCTTGTACATTGTCCCTAGCAGGCATGGGACAGCTTGAAACGCTTAAGGCTGAGTGGCATTGTCAGGATATCTTCGAGAGGGGCTATAACAGATGAGAAGACTGAAGCTCAGAGAGGTTATGCAGCTTACTAGAGGTCACACAGCACAGCAGAAGCATCCATGATGAATTGTTCTCAAAGTATCTCGGTCCCTTCCTTGGGTGGAGTAACCTGAGTGGCCCAGATGCCAGTCTTCCTCTCAGTGCCAGGAAGTTCTCAGAGGGAGCACTGATGGAGTTGTTAGGTGAGGTTGGCCCCCATGTTGGGGAGGAGAAGACATCACTGTTTCAAGGAAACTGCCTCCGACGTATTCAATTACATGTAATTTATATAATAGCCGCTGGAGTTACCAGCCAAAATAATAATAATAATGATAATCGTATGATTTTCCTTTCAAAGCCCTAGAGACAAATTAGAGCACTGCAAAGTGAGTTTGTAATTGGCGTGGGCCATGGGAGTCTAGGGACTCTCCAGGTGTGTGCCTGACAGGGCACTGGCTCCCAGCAGCCTGGCCCTCCCTTTTCTGGGCCCCGTGACCCTACACATGTAGGCTTCACACAGCTTGACCTTAGGCCTGGGCTCGTACCATGAACCACGGACCTGTGTATCAGGGCTGGAGGCAAGAGGTGACAGGGAGAGTCAATGAGTCTACTCTCAGCGTCAGAGCCCTGGGTCTGTCCCCAGAGCTCCACTCCCAAGGGCCCACTCCTTAGCAAAACAATCCTTCCATTCTCAGAGACCAAAACTGTGTGCCATGTCCAGGGTACCCCAGCCGGGCATTCAAGAGAGCACCAGAAAGGCCTGCACCAGGCTGGACAATCTGAGTCAAGCCAGCCTGGAGACAAGGCTGACCCTGCTAACCCATGGTTGATGCTCTGTGAGGTTCTGTCCAAGAGATCTTGGTGGCATCAGTTGGCATGAGGGTTAGTAACGTCCCCATTTGGTGGATGTGACCCGGAGAGGTCCTACAGAGTTCACGGATATTCCTAGCACATGGGGTAGGGTAAAGTGGGCTCTGAGTCCACAAGTCCTTCCATGATGTCTAGGATTCTGTGACCTCACCCCACCCTCCAGGAATTATAAGAATAAAGGGTACCAGGCCTGGACTGCAGTGGGAAACTCAGAGCACCCCGCCCACAACGATTTCTGGTCATCCCTGGGCCTCCTGCATCAGGATATTTCTGCATCCCACCTCCACCTGCCTAGCAGGACACAGCAAGGTTACCTCCCCAGACTCAGTGGAGCCCTTACGTTGCTCGAGTGCCACAAGGTTCCACCATTGGTGTGTCACGTGGCTCTCACAGCATGCAGAAACCTTCTCTGCAAGGTACCCCAGTCATTTTAGGAGCAGGCCACCCACTAGGAGTGGCTATGACCAGTGATCTTGAGGGTTCCCTCACGCTGCTTCTAGCTTGAAATAAGGAAGAGAGTCTGTGTTCACAGGGCTGTAAGTTCGACAGAAGTCACAGAAAAAGAGACAGGGAAGGGTGCACGGGAGGGGGCAAGAGGCCTCCGAGGACACGAGGTGCTCCTAGGGTACTCCTAGATTGGCGCAAGACAGTCTGTGCCTCTGCACCCCATGTTTCATCTCAGAAGTCGGGGGCCTGAGGGCCGTGCAGGAGGGCAAAGCCTCTCTCCAGCATCAGTAACTTAACACCTGAAAGGAAGGGACTCATCTCGACTTAAGAGACTGGTCAGTCTGCAAGGTCCTGAGAGTACTCCATCCTCGGGACTTCCTGTCCCTCCCTGCTGGACTGTCGCCAGGGGCAGCTGCCATTAGGCCTGATGGTTGGCTCCTGACAGAGACAGGGGTTGGAGGTTCCATCCCTAGGAGATTCCTGGGACGAAGCAGCCTCGGGGACGACTTCTGGTGGCTGGACTGCCTGGTCACCTATGGGCCACCCCACAAGCTCTGTGGTCACAGATTCTCCTCATTGCTGCCGGATGCCTGCCCCTTCCCCCACCCCCAGCTTCTTGGGGTTCTACTGCAGATGTTTGTACACTCCCTCCTTCTTCTTCCTACCTCTCCCTTTCCCCTATCCTCCCTTCCCTCCTCCCCTCCTCCCCTTCTCCCTCCAATTCCCTCCTTTGTCCCTCCCTCCTCCCCTCCCTCTTCCCCTTCTCCCCCTTCACCTCCCTCCTCCCCGCCCCCTCTGTCTCAGGCTCTGCAATTACAGCTAATCAGATACCTGAGCTGCTCACGAAGCTATTAGCAGCTCTCCCTGTCCAGTGGGAAATCAACCGGGCCGGACAATTAGCTTTTTAGTTCCAAGTCGGATTCTGATGCGTAAACAACTCAAGCTCTCCCTGCCCCCACCTCTCCAGTACTCTCCCTCCTCCTCCCTCTCCTGCTCCTCCACCTGGACCAACTCCACACTCTTCCATCCTTCATCCTCCATCCTTCATCCTCCGGGGCCTGGTGCGGAGCACTAACCACGGCCTATAGCAGACAGGACTGTACTTGAACTGTGGCCATCCTGGGCAGGCCTTGCTCTCCGCTATGCTATTAATGAAGAAGCAGGTGGGGCGACAGTGACCACACTATTTTCAGGGGATCTACAACCCCAGATTTTTAGCCAAGGCTTCCCCATCCTCTCAGCCGCCTACCCTCTCATCTTATTATGAGCGTGTGTGTGTGTGTGTGTGTGTGTGTGTGTGTGTGTGTGTCTGCCTGTGCACGCGCCTGTTTGTAATTAAGCAGCTAATTGTGCCGGTTCTTGATTAGCTTGGGGTGGTAATGTTCTAGCGAGATGAGGTGTTGTGTACAGTTCAGAACCATTTAGAGAAATTGGAGCTAATTTTGCTGTCTGCGCTTATTACTGCATTAATTTAATTTGGGTTGCTTTTAGCTCATTAACACATCTAATTAATTCGTTGACATCACTATTAAGATGTCTCTTTGAAATTGGCGTCTCTAGATAATGGGGATGGAGAGGCTGACGCTGAGCTGCTCGGGAAGGCGGGAAGGGAGGGGAGGGGACGGGGCCACTAATGAATTTTCCATCAGGATCTCCCAGTGTGGCAGAGGGGGTGCAAGGCAGGCGGAGGGAGGGAGCGGAGACAAAGAAAGGGGGAACTGGAGAGCTTGCGGCTGGCCGGCTCTTAAATATTGAATTGCTTATATAAACAAACAGATCCATCTGCAGGAGCCAGTGCCAGGCTGCACCCTACCCTGGCCTGCTCCCCTGTGCTCTGGGGGTTTCCTGCTAAGCCTGAGTCAAGGTCAGCTCCACGGGTGGTAGAATCTGGGGAGGGAGGTCCAAACCTACCTGAGGGACATTGAGAAGGTGTGTTAAACATCGAGGGAAACTGAGGCCAGGGACTGACTTGGTGGTACTCTAGGTTACAGGGGAAGTGGGGTGACATTCAGCTGAGTCCAGTTGCATGCTGGGATGGTGAGAGGGATCTTAAGTGACCCTGCTCCTGTTCTCTGGCCTTTCTGACCCTGCTGGGCGGGGAAGAAGGCAACTCATGACTCCTACCTAACACAGGCAGGTGCAGGCTCCCAATCCTAGCACCAGCCTGAGCTGGAGGATTGAGTTTTTTTTTTTTTTGTTTTTCGAGACAGGGTTTCTCTGTGTAGCCCTGGCCATCCTGGAACTCACTCTGTAGACCAGGCTGGCCTCGAACTCAGAAATCCACCCGCCTCTGCCTCCCAAGTGCTGGATTAAAGGCGTGCGCCACCACCGCCCGGCTGAGGATTGAGTTTGAGGCCATCCTGGGCTACATTGTGAGACTCAGATGTGGAGGTTAGCAGGTTTTCAGGAGCTTTCAAGGGAAGACCTCCCATTGCTCTGTCCTTTCCTCATCAGGGCCCTGAGTTGACAGATGACATTCAACAAACCAGGTCAGGACAGGGAGCTGGCTACTCTTCTCTGGGAGTTGAGGCAGGGTGGCTTTCATAGAGGTGGTGACTCCTGGACTGGCCTTTGAGGGACGAAGAGATATTTGGTTTGGTCAAGTTCTAGGAGCTCACCTAGGTCCAAGCATACAGCAAGAACTCAATTGATGTCTGTTTGTCTGTCCAGTAGAAACAGTCTGGTTTCTGAGCTATCTGCTGGGCTGAATGAGGATGCCACTTGGACCTGCTGTGCACACAGCTGTGCACCAGAACGGAGTAACTAATGGGAGGGTAGCATATATGACACTGACACACGGGCAAATCCAGGATCTGTCAGCTCAGAGGACACTAGGAACTGCCTCCACTGCGGCCAAGAGGGGTTGGCAAGGCCAGGAACCAGAATGGTGGAGCTTGCATGACTACCCTCAAGGTAACAGGAGGGAAGCTGGGATCTGGCTTTCCCAAAGTCATCGTAATGAAGGTCAGACCCACTGTATGACAAAATGTCCCAAGCCTCACAGGTCAGCACAGGAGCAGACACTTATTTGCTTACCTTTATAGGTCATTTAAGACAAAGTGTCACTATGTAGTCTAGGTTAATCTCCAAATTACAATCCCCCTATCTCAGCCTTCTACGATCTGGGATGATAGGTGTGATACAGAGATGGCTCAGCAGTTAGGAGTGAGCGCTGCTCTCCCAGAGGACAAGTGGTCAGCTCAGCACCACACCAGCTGCGCTTCTCTTATTCAGTACTGGAGTTGGAACCCTCCACTGAGCCACACCCCAGCCCCTCACTGGGGGATTATTCTAGGCAGGGGCTCTACCACTGAGCCACACCCCAGCCCCTCACTGGGGGATTCTAGGCAGGGGCTCTACCACTGAGCCACACCCCAGCCCCTCACTGGAGGATTCTAGGCAGGGGCTCTACCACTGAGCCACACCCCAGCCCCTCACTGGGGGATTCTAGGCAGGGGCTCTACCACTGAGCCACACCCCAGCCCCTCACTGGAGGATTCTAGGCAGGGGCTCTACCACTGAGCCACACCCCAGCCCCTCACTGGGGGATTCTAGGCAGGGGCTCTGCCACAGAGCCGTGCCTCTATCCCTCTCTACTTTTAAAATCTTGAAGGGTTGGGACTATGTTTACTGTTTAACAAACACTTTGAAATACATGAATCTGAGGCTTCTAGGTCTGAGGTCAGATCTCAGCTTTGGACTTAGGAACCTTCTGCTGCAGTGAACAGGCTCTAGGATGCAGTTTTAGGATTGGTCTGCATGGACCCAGGTCAAGATAGTTCCCTCTCGTCACAGCTCTAAGCTGGTGGGTCCCCTGAAGTCACTCCCACCCACTCTCTCAGCAGAATCCCACCTGGGACCCAGCAGGAGGCTGGATGGGGGAGAAGATGGGTGGGCCCCAGGTAGGGGGCACAGGCTTGCTCGTGTGGTACCTGGCTGGCCTGCAGGCAGTGCCTTCCTGTCCATACCTCCATGGGGGTCCCTTCTTCACTATACTGATGGTGTTCTCAACTCTGAGCTGAACCCCAGATCTATTTACAGGATTCTTGAGTGAGGGCTGGAAATGGTTCCTTTAAAAACAACTTTAAAAATTGTTTTCGTGTTTTTTTATTTATTTATTTTGAGACATGGTCTCTCTACATAGCTCTGGCTGTCCTGGAACTCACTGTGTACATCAAGCTGGCCTCAGACTCACAGACATCCTCCTGCCTCAGCCTCCAGAGTGCTGAAATTAAGGGAATGAGCCACCATGCCTGGTTAATTCCAGTTTTCAATTGTGTGTCAGTGTGTGGGTATGCCCAGCGTAGGTGTTGAGAGCCGAACCTGGGTTATCTCAAGGAGCAGTTCACAATTTCAGTCCTGAACTACCTCTCCAACCCCTGGAAAAGACGTCCTTAGGGTTTTATTCAACATCTTCGCTAGTAACAACCTAGGGGGACCCTGTCCCAGGTTCCTGTAGACAGTCAAACAGTTCTGCCATTTAATCCATAGACTTCCTTCGGGTGTGGTTGTCTGAGCTCTGAAAGTGTGCACACACTGTTGGGGGCCCATTGAGACAATGTCAGCTCCACTTTATTGATAAATGTGGCAGCCTTAGTTGACCAGTGATGAAAGCAGTGCAGTCCCTGTGATGGGCGCTGTCTTCTCCTCTCTGGCCCATCTTCCTGGATTTGAGCATGGATGTGGCCTCAGCTCACTCCAGGCTGCCCTAGACTACCAGGAGACTGTGGCAGGCCTGCATGGGGCCTGGCACACACATCGCTGGCTATGCCCACCACTCATCACATCTTACCTTGCAGCGCTTGGGTGTGTGTCTTACTTCTCCCCTGACCAAGGGGCAGAAAACACAGCTGGAGCCTTACCAACCCAGCTGGGCCAACCCCCTGCAGCAGTCAGCTCTTAAGGGTTCCCAGGGTCTATCTTCTCAGACTTCACATCATACGGATGCCTTCCTCTTGGGTGTGGGCAGGACACCTGCCTTGTTCTACACCGTAGGATATGGGACCACTGTGACATGTAACTGCTGGGTCCGTTGGTGTTTTGGGAGGCTCCCTGCAAACAGACATGTACTGGAATTGACAGGTGGCTTCCTTGTCTTGGGACATCCCAAGAAGCTGTGGGTCTGTCAAACAAGAGAGACCGGCCCCTAGTCCTCTTCTTTAGATGCACCAGGTAGAGGCAGTCTTCTCCTGCTAAGAGCTGTTATGAGTGGCCTGTGATGTTTCTTCCACTGAGCAGAGGACCTGGCTGAGCCTTGCCTTGTCTCTGACCCATAGATAGAGGTGGGTCTGGGAGACTGGGGATGTGGTACACTGGGCAGGGCTCCCATCTCAAAGAGACCATCACTGTTCTATCCTCCATAAATTGGCCTCCTTGGTGGCCACCCTTGCCACTGACCACCTCAAAGGAAACATCACTTCCTCCAGGAAGTCTCCAGGATTATACTACCCTGTCAACCACAGTGACCAGGGTTCTTGGCTTGTGTAGGGACCTGACTACAATCTGGACACCTCAGGGCCCAGCCCAAGTCTTGTGGCATCTCTGGGTCTCGGGGATGGTCACAGAGAGAGGCCTGTGGGTTGTCAGAGTCTTCTGTCTAGGTCTTAGCTGGCAAGCTGGCACTGTCCTGCATGCCCCGTGTCCATATGTCCATCTCGGGGACGTGCATACCCCAGTACAGAGCCTAGAGAGTTCCTCCCCAAGCCTCTAATTCTCAGCCCAGAAGCTCTGGTTGGCTACCACTGATAACTCCTATGAAGCCGGTCAGCAATGGGACCACTCATGACCCAGCCACAGCAAGTGTGCATGTCTCGTGTGTTTGCATGCTTGCCTGTGGAGGCCAGAGGTCGACCTGCTGTCATTCCTCAAGATCCTTTTCCATCTTTTTATTATTATTTTTAAAAGATTTATTTATTTATTTATATGGATACACTGTTGCTGTCTTCAGACACACCAGAAGAGGGCATCGGATCCCATTACAGATGGTTGTGAGCCACCATGTGGTTGCTGGGAATTGAACTCAGGACCTCTAGAAGAGCAGGCAGTGCTCTTAACTGCTGAGTCATCTCTCTAGCCCCCATCCCATCTTTTTTTAAAAAAAAGACAAGACCTGTCACTGACCTGGAGCTCACAGACCCAGGCATCCTCCTGTCTCTGCCTCCCTAGTTGGGATCACGAGTGCACACCACCACCCCTGGGTTGTTTACACTGTTTCTGTCCCTCGTGCCGACACGCTAAGCACGCTGTGCACAGACTGACACAGCTGCTTAGCCCCTGTGGACCAGAAATGTTTAAAATCTCACACTAGTGAGATTTCAGATTTTGGATTTCAGAATACTTTGGACTTCCAAATTCAGGGTTCCAGACCTAGGAAAATCTACATAAACATTCCCAAATCCAGTCAAAAACCTCTAAATTCTGAAATAATTTTGGTCTCTAGAACTTTAGACAAAGGATCTTCAAATTGTATCAGGTTTGAGGAAAACGTGGCCTCAGAGATGTTGGGTGGTTTTACTGGAGACACACAGCAGGGCAGAAGTTGAACTCTGACCCTCATAGCTCAGGTCTTTTCTGCTGTCTTTCCTCTGCCTTCTCCACACCATGGACCCATTGGGAGCTCAGGACCACTTGCTCCTGGGGTCCCATTCACTGCTAATAGGCTCGGGTGAAGGGAAATTTCAATCCGATAACACAAATCTGCAATAACAGTTATAATTAATTTATATAGAAGGCATTATGTAATTACCCTCAGTGTATTCCAGTTTCATGGATGAGGTTCGCCAGCTCCCCAGTTAAGCTATGGGGCCTCGTGAAGACAGACGGGAAAGCGGTATTTCAATATTTCTTATAATTTTATATTGTCTCTAATGTCTCTCATGCTAATTTCATTATGCAACAGAGTCGGCACAGTGATGTAATTATTGAAAAGTAATTTTGCAATAAATGGATTTAAATGTGTTGGCGTCCGTTGTAAATTCAATCTCACACCGAGGGTGCCGGGTGCAGACGGGAGGCAAGAGGGGTTCAGGGGCCCCAGGCTGGAAATTGAGAAGTCCTGTGTGGTTCCAACTGGGAGTCACCTTACACCTGCCAACGGCACTTGAGGCTCAGAGGACTTGATTCGCTACTCATTCTGATCTCACCCATAGCCGGATCCTACCTGGTTTGGTGCCACCCTTAGCTCGCAATGTGTACGAGGCCCGGTGATCGGGCCTTGCCTAACTAAAACTTTGAAATAAAATCCAGACTCTCAGCATGATGGCCTTCCTATGTGATTTCCTGCCTCACCTACTCGCTCCCTGTTCCACCTGCCAGTAGACTCCTCTTCAGTTGCTGCAGCACCCCAGGGCCGTTGCACACGCCGACGTGGCTGCTGAGAGTCCCTCCAGGTGTTCCGTGCTTGGCCAGATCCCTTACACCCTGGGAGCCCCTCTGACCACCCTTGCCGGGGCCACAGTCATAGGACAGAACGCCATGACTGCCTTTGAAGTCTTCCTGGAGCATCCCCGTGCCTCTCTCTGCCCCGCAGGACTTTTGGCTCCAGGATGTCTTCTTAAGCACCGGTTGGCTAGAGCTGAGCTAGAAGGTCACGTGGGAGGCAGCAGGGCTCGATCTGCAGGGCTTGGAGGCCTGAACCGACTTTGGACTTGAGTTCCTGTTCCCGAGAGCCCTCCTTGACTGTTGAGGCTGCAGCTGCTGGATGCTAGGAAAGGATTAAGCAGGAGAGAGAGAGAAGAGAGAGAGAGAGAGAGAGAGAGAGAGAGAGAGAGAGAGAGAGAGAGAGAGAGAGAGAGAGAGAGAGAGAGAGAGAGAGAGAGAGAGAGAGAGAGGCTGTGGAGCAGGGTGGGGGAGGGTGATGAACTAGGGGCAGGGCAGAGTTTAGGCTCAGCAACCTGCTCTGCACCTGATGCCCTTGCCTTTCAATTGGGGAAACCCCAGCTTGATGTGTAGATTGAGTGTATATACAGTACAGTAGAGCCTCCATAAAGGCTCCCTTGCCCCATAGCTGCCCAGGAAAGGGTGGGTCTTGTGTCCTGGGCCCAGGCCCTATGACAAGCTATATTATCTGGCCTTTGCTTCTTGTATGGTCCACAGCTGCCCCTGCAGAAGGGACTTCTGTCTCTACCTCGTGCTGTGGAGTGCATGGGACAGAGTCTCCACCCTCACCAGCCCCACACAAGAGAGAGCCTCTCTCACACATACATAAATGCCTATGTGTTCTACCTCAGCCAGCCCCTCTCCCCATCACTTCTGGAACTCTGGCTGCCCCCTGGCTTCTGGCTCCAGAGTCCTCATGTCACAGCTGAACCTGATCTGCCATTTGTTCCTGGGCGATGTGCAAATTGGCAACTCATCGATTATTAATGAAGTGTTAATTGCTCTCTGCAACCAGTTTCCACGTGATGCTGTCTGGCTGTTTGAACAGGTTTTCCAGCATGAGATTCCACTTCTGTTGAGACCAGGGGCCTGGACCTGGACCATGGGACACGGGACAGTTTCTGGGGTTCCATCATGTCCTCATAGATGACAGTAGAGCTGGAAGCCTGTATGGAAACCAGTTCATTTCCTGAGAGAGGGGCAGAAGGCGGTGGTCTATGTGAGACGGGCCGCATCTCAGACGTGATGACAGGCCCCCTACAGGTGGCAATTGCCCTCCGGCCTGGGAAGAGCTCTTCCACAGTGTCACAACTGGGCTCCTGCCTAGACATCTGGCAGTGAGGCTGTGATGGCCAGGGTTCAGCCTGCCCTGGGGACAAGGGTGGGAGGCTACTCCAGGGACTAGCAGTACTGATGTAGTGGAAACACTGTCACCAGGGTGAGGCTCAAGACCGCTGTTGCCCGGGTGCACCAGGCAGTTGCCTGGCAACTGAGGCTCAGGGGCATCCCCACAGGCAGATCTGACTTCTCAGGGGATCAGCTCCCAAAAGACAGGGATGGGGAAGGAGCAGGGAGCTCTGTCTTCAACACATTCAAAGTCAAGACCACGAAAGACCCTAGAGCCTGAGACCCGGCTCCTACCTCTGAGCAGGGTTTATCCTTGAAGTCCACAGTTCTGGAGTTTTCTGGTACAGATGAGGGACCCCTGAGGCCAACTGGATCTCCCTAGCTCATTGGTGGGTTGCCTAACCATCTCGTTAGTCTCAAGAGTCACACTCTGGTGTGTAAGAGCAGTCTGCTTTACCTCCACCATGCTTGGCTTGTGGGGCAGGCTCTGGAAAAATCCTCAATTGGATTTGCATCTGGGATACTCCTGGGCCCAGGGTAGGTGGGACCCTCCCACCCATGCTCCTCCACAGTCCAGTAGTATCAGCTCTACAGCAAGACTCCCTGGTCTAGTGTGGCCAGGTTGTGACCCCATCTGCTTCCAACCTTCCAGAAGGATGGACTGACCTGAGGGGTGGGTTCCAAGGGACTGTGAACCCTGCCTCAGGCCTTTTGATCTGCCACAGCCACACCTATTGTCAGTATGCATTCGTGAACAATCTCCCAAGGTGAGGACCCAGAGATGGGCAGGGATGGAGGAGTCAGGCATGGTACAGGTGCTGCCAGAGCCTGGTTTCCTCATCAAAGAAAGGGAAGCAGGGGCCCTGAGTTTCCTTGAGTGTGTGTGGAGTGCCTCGAGGTGGGCAGGGGCAGCAAACTCGGAAGTTCCAGCCCTCATAGTGAGCTGTGGGGATTCCCACCTCATATCAAAGAGAGGGCACGGTGGAAGGGGAAAAGAGGGTGAAGAAGGAAGAGAGATGAAGAAAGACAGACTATTTGGACAGGCCAGAACTGCTGTCTCACAGGGTTCATGTGTGGGGCTGTGCTTTTTCATAGCTGCATAGTATTTTACCCAGAGGTGCCTCGTCGCTGAGTGTTTGACTCATTCCTAGTTCTGGACACTCTGGACGACACAGGAAGAATGTTCTGGCACACATTTTCAGTGTTCACACATCAAAGGGGGGCTTTGCACAGGAAAATGGTCTTGCCCAAGACCCGCCCCCAGGGGGAATTAGGGGTTCATTGTACTTGGTGCAGAAATATGTCATCTGTGACCTGAAACTTCAAGCTGAATGACTCCTGTGGTGGCCCGTGGTGACAATCTCTCCTGCCCTCATCTCCCTGTTCACAACGCTTCTCTGAATTTCATCCATGGATGTAGACATAATGGTGATCTGCCATTTCTTCCCATCCCCCCCCAGCTCTCTCCCATTCCCTTGTCCCATTCCCTTTAGAGAGATGGTCTCACTTTGCAGCCCGAGCTGTTCTAAACTGTCATCCTCCTGTCTCATCCTCTCCAGGCCTGCATCATTGGCTGCTTCTCAGCCATGCTCTCTGTGCTGCTGGTACCCTGCCTGACACATCTCTCCCCTTCTGGGTCTTTTCTTCTCCAGTTTCCTGTGTATCACTGTTGTAATGAGAAAAAAAACAAATCTTTCCTGAGCTCAGGGATCTAGGAGTGCAGGAGAGAAAGGTGAGGCCAGGGATTCCACCCTTGAGGGGGAGGAACCATGGCCCGAGGAGTGTACCGAGGCCTTGTGGAGTTGGGTGGTCTTTACACCATTCTGTTCCCTGGGGACAGCTGCACACCCCAGCTCCTGTCACACCTCTGTTTATTGGTGGCCGGGGTTGGGGCTGGGCTGTATTGGGGTCTCCCGTAGAGATTCATGTGTGCTACAGTGAGCTGGGTTGATAGGTGCTTGGAGGACAATTTGCAAGTGACATTGGAAGTTGGTGAGGTGGGACAGGGAACACGAAGCAGAAGAGAGACATAAAACTGGGGTTCCTAGCTGGAATGCTGTGTCCCTCCAGTCCACAGGGTGGTCACCTATCCCTGCTGCCTCCCTCCCTTTCTGTCCTTTGCCTCTGGGACTCTCTCTGCCACATCCCATTTTCAAGTGGAGATTCCTTGGAGGTGGGTAGGGGACTCACGGGGGTCGAGTGTGTCTTAAATATGCCGCAGACCCAAAATACAATAAATATTTAATTTTATTTTATTAAATACCAAATCGGTGATGGCTGACACTTTATTAAAGTGTCAGGGCCAGTGTTCCTACACTCTAATTACTTATTCTAACGAGGCAGGAGGCCTGTGCAGCGGCTCGGGTGTGCGGGAGGCGTATTGCGTTAAGTAACACCTATTAAACTCACATTTGCACCTAGAGGCATCTCATTAATGCCCTGGCCGGCATCACTGCCGCCTGCACTCATGCTGACCCCAAGCTGCGAGGTAAGAGCTGCCGGGAAAGCACCCGGTGCAGCCTCTCTGACCAGGACGGCCTGTAAAATTAACAGCGACTCTCCAACTAATTGAATCCCTGACGAATGGGGCTCCCCTCGCAGGACTCTGAAATTCCAGGGAGCAGGGCCTAGACCTCATGTCCAGGATTGTCCCTCTGCCTCCTTGAGCTGCTGCCCAGGCTGGACAGGCATGAACAACAGCTGCACGGTGGAAGCTTCCCCAGGTACCTCATGCTCACTGGAGGACTTGGTTGATGGTATTGGTATTGGTGTCTCTGTGTCTTTCCTATGCCTGCCTTGGGGGAACCTGTCCCTGTGTGTTCCAGTAGTCACCATCTGTGAGACATCGCTGAGCTGGCTGGTTCCTATCACAGTTGGCCTTTCTTTACCTCTGGGAGGGGCTGAATAAGACTCAACTGTGCCGTTATTTGAACCTATTGTGTCGGTACAAACATCCCTGAGATAGGAGAACGGATAAGATGGCTCAGTAGCAATTGGTTGTCCCCAGACCGGAGCCCGAGTGGGTAAGAGGGGAGTAGAGGGCAGGGAGATGGAGGTATGCCTGTAGTCTAGTATTCACGAGCCTGAGGAGGGAGGACCATTGTGACGGTGAGGTCAACCTGGGCTACATATGGATTTGAGGCCAGATTGGGCTGCAGTGCAAGACCTTGTCTCAAAAACAAACAAAAATGATCAGGAGGGTTAAACAGTTGGCTCAGATGCTAAAATGTACAAGAACCTGAGTTCTGATCCCCAGAGCCTGCATAAGAGCCAGCGAGAGGGCCCAGTAGGTAAAGGCGCTTGGCACCAAGATGACAGCCTCAGTTTGATCCCTGGGACCCAATTGGTAAAAGGAGAGAACTGAATCCTGCAAATTGTCCTCTGAGCTCCACACACATGCCTTGGCTCCCTAATAAGTAAATACTTGTACTAAAATATTTTTAAAAGTTAAGCACGGCATCTTGAATCTGTAATCCCAGCCCCTAGTGAATGGAGACGGATGAACTGGGGCTTGATTGCAAGCCAGTTTAGGTGAAACGGTGAGTGCCTTCTTTAGGGAGAGACCAAGACAGAGGGAAATTGAGAAAGAGACTCAACTTCAACCTCTGACCTCATACACACACACACACACACACACACACACACACACACACACACACAGAGGCAAGAGATGACAAGTATCCTCCATAGTACCTCCAGAGGTACCTCAGTCTGTTCTTGGGCAGTTCTGTGACTTGAAAGAAGTTTGTTTGTTTTCTTTTGTAGTGTTAGGGATGAAACCCAGGGCCTTGTACATACTAGTAAAATGCTGTTCTGCTTGGCCACGCCCCAGCCCCTCACTGGGGGATTCTAGGCAGGGGCTCTACCACTGAGGCACCCCAGCCCCTCACTGGGGGATTCTAGGCAGGGGCTCTACACTGAGCACACCCAGCCCTCACTGGGGATTCTAGCAGGGCTCTCCACGAGCCACACCCCAGCCCCACTGGGGATTCTAGGCAGGGTCTCTGCTACTGAGCTATGCTTTCAGTCTTATGGGATAGACTTTCCCTAAGTTGTCTAGACTGACCTTGAGTTCACTCATTAGCCCAAACAAATCTTGAATTCTTTAATCTTTCTGCCTCAGTCTCCTAAGTGTTGAGACAACAGTAGTATATCATCATCATTAGTATGAACATTACCGATTAAAAGCAGGTAGGTAGATAAATGGGTGGGCTATAAGTATATGGATAGTAGATAGATAGATAGATGATAGATAGATGGGTAGATACTGAAAGATGTATGATGGATGGATGGATGGGTGGATGGATGGATGGGTGGATGGACGGAAAAAGGGATAGATATTTTATTGACAGCTTGTCCCTGACCGTGCTGACCTCTGTGGTAGCAAGAGTCCTGTGGTTATTGTGATACTCAGCCCAAAGGATGCAGAAGACTGAGGAAGAGCAGTGTTTGCCCCTGGAGGACAAAAGGACGGGGAGGGGGGTGGTTGGGGGATGAGGCCAGTGCCTGAGTCCTCCACAGAGCAGGAGGAAGAAGGAGATAGGAGGGCCACAGCAAGGTAGTTACTGAATAGAGGCAGCACTGCCTAGAGTCCCCCAGTGAGGGGCTGGGGCGTGGCTCAGTGGTAGGGCCCCTGCCTAGAATCCCCCAGTGAGGGGCTGGGGTGTGGCTCAGTGGTAGAGCCCCTGCCCAGAATCCCCAGTGAGGGGCTGGGGTGTGGCTCAGTGGTAGAGCCCCTGCCTAGAATCCCCCAGTGAGGGGCTGGGGTGTGGCTCAGTGGTAGAGACCCCTGCCTAGAATCCCCCAGCTGAGGGGCTGGGGTGTGGCTCAGTGGTAGAGCCCCTGCCTAGAATACCCCCAGTGAGGGGCTGGGGTGTGGCTCAGTGGCACAGCCCCTGCCTAGAATCCCCCAGTGAGGGACTGGGGTGTGGCTCAGTGGTAGAGCCCCTGCCTAGAATCCCCCAGTGAGGGGCTGGGGTGTGGCTCAGTGGTAGAGCCCCTGCCTAGAATCCCCCAGTGAGGGGCTGGGGTGTGGCTCAGTGGTAGAGCCCCTGCCTAGAATCCCCCAGTGAGGGGCTGGGGTGTGGTCAGTGGTAGAGCCCCTGTCCTAGAATCCCCCAGTGAGGGGCTGGGGCGTGGCTCAGTGGTAGAGCCCCTGCCTAGAATCCCCCAGTGAGGGGCTGGGGTGTGGCCAAGCAGGACAGCATTTTACTAATATGTACAAGGCCCTGGGTTTTATGCCTACCACTACAAAAGAAAACAAATAAATTTTCAAGTTCAAGTTACCAAACTGCCCAGGAACAAACTGAGGTACCTCAGGAGTGGTGAGCTCCTATAAGTCCGTACCTATCAGTCAGAGGCCAAAGTCACCTCCAACATCCTGGCTAGATTCTGTGCCTTTGTACTTGAGGCTGAGCAAGACTGGGCAGTGCATAACCTGGCTCTACAGGTCCCCAAACCTGGGCTGCAGCCATGGCCCTCCCAATACGCCACCCTGGCATAAAACAGATACACTCATATGCAGGCTCTGATATTCACAGCAGGGTCTGCTCACCCCATGTTGGTCACACAATGGTCTCTGCTGACCCCCTGGGCTCAGCCACGGGCAGGTTTAGACAAAGACTGGCAAACATCTGGTAGGTCACCAGGGGGAAGCAGACACCTTCCACTAACACTTCTGTGTCCACCTGGTCCTCTGGGCTTTGGGATCTTCCCATTAGCCCCGGTCTATTTGCCCCTGGGGCTGTCCCTTCCCCTGTCTCCATCCTTTTTCTGCCCCTCCTTCCTGCCTTGTCTTGTATGTGGCTGCTGTCTCTGTCAGTGTGTCCCTCTGTCTCTATGGAATAGAGGAAGCTAGTACAGATGGCAGGAGCTTGTCATCCAGCACTGTCCGGTTTTTCTTGTTCCTCCACCTCTGAGGTACGGTTACCTGCTCTCAGCATCCCAGGACCCCTTCCTCAACAGAAGGATGGTTCTCAGACAAAAGCAGGGAGGGTCCAGGAGGATGACCACTGGAGGGCGCTCAAGCCCCTGTGCCCAGGGTAACCTCATCCTAACTGCTGATTCTCTACTTCCTGCTCATCGAGTTGGCCAGCATCCCTCTGCGTAGCGCCCCACAAATGACGCCTCTGAGTCAGGAGGCTCAATAGCAATCACACTCCAAGCCGTTGGAGTCAACGGCTCAACAGTCAAATAGGATGAATCACGCAACCGCCATGGACCTCAGTTGCCTATTTGTAAGATGGGTCTAAAAGCTGATGAATACTTGGAAGCGCAGGCAGCCTGTGAGTGAAGTACTCAGCTAATTCGCACCCTCATGGTCCCAGGGCAGGGTGGGAGGGGCCAGGTGGGAGCAGGCCAGCCACAGTGGCTCTGTGATGACTGATTGTCACATTTCTGTAGTGGGCCCCATCATTGTTAGTATGGGGTCCCAAGAAAGCAAGGTGTGGGTGGTCCTGAAGTCCCATTTGTAGGTGTGAGTCTAGGTGAAGAGACTCGAGGTGAGGAGAGTCATGATGGATGGGGCCTTGGTGGGCAGTCGTTATGGGAAGGTGTCCACAGTGGGAGGGGCCCTTGGGGATGGAAGAGGTCTGCTTTTGGTCAGGATCGCTGATGAGCCGGGCTGTTGATGGGCAGGGTCATTGATGGGAAAGGGTCTAAATGGAAGAATTCATTGATAGGGCTATTGGTATTAAGGGCTACCTGGTGGGTGGGGTCACCGGTGGTCAACGGTCCTCAGTAGGTGATTTTTTCGGCCGGATCACTCTTGAAGGAGTCATTGTTGGGTAGGGGTCACTCGTGGTCAGGGCCTCAGCTGACCTCCTCTGGAGGGATCTTGGCGGGGTCTGGGGTCTGCGCTCCTCCCCGACGTCGGCAGGGGGCGCCCCTTGCGCGTCGCTGCGTCTGGTCTGAGCATAGAGCCTCCGCCTGGGCCACAGCGGAGGAGTCGCAAGGGCACCTGCGCCGGCCTGGCGGCGCTGCCAAGCTGCAGACCGGTGCATACTTAGGTGTCTTGGGAGGGTTCCTTCCATCTGCACCCCAGCCCTAGGTCCTCGCACCTGATTTTTACTCCAGCTTCGTTCGGTACATCTGGACATCCTTTGGAACACGCCGGGTGGGGCGGAGAGGCTCAGAGATAGGGGAAATCTGGGTGTTGAGCAAGACAAGGATGCAGCCCCAAGACCATCTGGGGAACCTTATACAAGGCTAGGTGCGCCCTAACTCAGTTTCCCCATCTGTGGAACGGGGATGTGGCATACAACTATCTAGGCGGGGACAAAGGTGGTGGCTTAGCTGGGTCTGGGATCTGAGGACACTTGAGGCTGTGAATCCTTGGTCAAGTTGTGTTCCCTTTCTAAGTCCTGGAAGGAATAAATATGGGAGAGACTGACTCTTTCCTGCTTGGATTTGCCAACAACCCCCTTCCCCTGGCAAACTGAGATTCCTGAGGAGGAAGGCCAACAACTTAATTCATCCAGAGATCGGTGACCCTGGAAGGAGAATAAAGTCTTCAGAGGAAATCCTGGTCACAGTAAAGTGCTTGAGCACCATTGACTGTTCATCCTCTCCCAGTGTGTGTGTGTGTGTGTGGGGGGACAGCCTTCTCTGCAGAGGTGACAGGAACCTTTAGAGGACCCACAGCATGTGCCATTTTGGACCACTTCCCAGATGGAGAAACTGAGTCCAGAGCAGTCGTGGTAACCTGTTAGGAAGCCTTCCCACACTACTGCAGCCGTGGAGGGGGCACAAGAGGTCTGCCTTCCCCACCCCCATTCTCCACGCTCAGTGACCTATGCGTTGGGGCACATGGCACCATGATTTACGAAGCAACTGAATGGTGTTTGTGTCTCCTTGGAAAGCAATCTGGGCTGGGCTCTTTGATGATGGAATCCAGGTCTGGAAACCTTCCTTGGAGGATGATTCGAAAACCACGCCTTGCCTCCTGCACAAAGATGTTCAGCACAGTGTTTATAACCATGGAAAATTGCAGCTACCAGTGGTGTGTCCCCAGAGCCCTTGGGGACCCATACATCCTGAGCTGGTGTCAGCACTAAGACTTTTTTTTTTTAAATACTGGGGTGTAGAGAGAGAAGAAGATGCAGGGTTGAATTGGGGTGCCATGGAGAACCCACTCAGGGAGGCCTGATCAGCCTCCCCCACCAGTCTCTACCCCATGAGCCTGTGCTCTGATGTTTGTAGGAGAAAGCCAACATCATTTAAATGGAAAATTATTGAAAGCCCCTCTTGTATACTGCAGTATTTATGAGTGAGATGATACGGAGGCTGGGATTTGTTTTAAAACTAACTCCAGATGTGTTACTGCATTACTAGGGCAATTAACAAGGAAGTTTGTGCGCGCGAGCGTGCACACACACACACACACACACACACACACCACTGTATGGTGGGGGGGGAGGGGCAGGGAGAAGAGGTAGTAGTGTCCTCTCCGGGGCCCTACCTGGAGATAGCGTCCTGGGTTTTAGTCTTGTTCTGCATCGTGGTTAATTAGCTCAGTTATCTGGGATGAAATGGGAGGAAAGGGCTCATGGCGAAACCTTCCTTAAGGTTGGAAGGGCAGGCCAACAAGGCAGGTCCAGGCCTTCAGGATACATCAGGATTCGGTCAAGTGTCAGGACCAAGCTATGGTTCCAGGCTTTGTAAGCCCCAGAACCTGGGACAGAAGGGGGAACAGCCAGAAGGGAAATGAGACATTTTCTCTGAGTTCCAGCCAAGCACCTGTGGGCATCCCCAGTGGGCAGGTGAGAGGCAGAGCCAGGATACTCTACTATGGTTCAGCTCCCCAGGGGCCATCTCAGCTTGTTTATCCTTCTCAGGTTCCCAGGGAGGCTCACTTTGTTGAGTGCATGGTGACTGATGGTGAGTTTGTACTTAGGGGACAATGAGGAACTTCCTGGCTAAGTGGAATGACACCCATGGAGGCTACATGCTAAGATAGGGGAGTCTGACTTCCTTCCCCCAGGGCTGATGAGGCCCACGCTTGAAGCCAGGCATCCAGGCACATGTTATGAGCCTGTCTCCGCCTCTTCATTCGTGCCTGGGGTGGTGTGAATTCTTGGGGCTGTCTGATGACCCACAGGGAGGGACACTGGCCCATCTCACTGCTGCCTCGCTGGGGCTCCAATTATGAGGGAACTTGGCTGGGGGTGTCTTACTCCTTAGCGTATAGATGCTTAGCCCATAGCATCTGACATGGAGCCATACACTAGTCTTTGTGCCTCTGCGCTGAAGCTGGGAACAGATCTTCTTGCCTGCATGTGGCAGACACCCGGGAGACCTCCATGCAGCTAACACAAAAGCTGCGACTCTCCCATCCTCTGCTGGATATTTCCACCCCTGACACTCACTTCTCCAAGCCATGCTGGTTGTGGAAGTCACCACCCCAGAACCCCTTCAGGCCTTTGCCACTGGGGGTGCTTCCTTCCCTCAGACTCTGAGCTCTTCCTCATCTGTTTCCTCTTTGGGGTGGGGCTTTCAGCTGACGATAGCAGGCTCCCTATCTCCTCACACTTCTTGCTCTGTGACTTGGACCTGCTCCTATGGAAAGAGTGGAGACATACACACACACTCACACACACTATACTATATACACACATACACTCACACACTCATATACACACTTACACACTATCACACACATCACACTCACACATACTACCTACTCACACATACACTCACTAACCACACACTCACACAATACTCACATATACTCTCTCACACTCACATATAAACTCACACACTACACAGCACACACTTACACATGCACACACTCACACATACACACACATTCACATATACTCACTAACACACTCACACACTAACACATACACACTCATACACACTAACAGTCTCACACATACACTCACTAACACACTCACACACTAACACACACACACACACACACACACACACACACACGAATGAGCCCGGGTGCTACAGAAAAAGCTTGCACTGGCTCTTCCCTGGATGCACAGAGCTCTGCCACCCACCATGTTGTGAGGAAACTCTTGCAAGCCAAGAGCAGGTGCCACGGGCAGAGGCCAAGCTGACAGCCCTGTGAAGACCCAAGTCACTTCCCAGGATGTTGGGGGAAACACCAGCAGGTGACCAACTCCCTGGCTGTCCAGGCTTGTAACTGAGTCTCCTGTAGTGTGGTGCAGAGAAGACCCACCCACTCTGTGCTTGGTTGCAATTCACACATATCACAGCGATGCTGTCTGTTGTGCTGTGACTACAGCCAGCAGTGCATTGCAGGATCCCATTTTCCCACTGGTCTTTTCACCAATACTGTATTGCCTTATATGACTGTGGCCTGCACATGTCCTTGTGGGCTCCAGAAGACCCAGAAGATGCTGAAGACCCTAGTGTGTACTGGAAGGACAGGATGACCCTGAGTTCACGGAGGTTCCCATAGGGACAGGCATGGGTAGGGTTGGTCACCACAGTACTCAAACTGAGGTCCTTGTCCCCCTCCATCCCTCTGAGGATAGCTAGAGGCAAAGGCTGGGAGCTGGCTGGAGGCAGGCTTGGTCCCATCAGCTGAGACAGCTGAAGCCAGTTACCACACTAGGACCTGTTGGGGATTCCATCAGTCCCCGTAAGGAATTCTGGGAAAAGTTGGAGCTTGTCTGGGCTGCTGGATGCTCTCTTGTCTTACCTGCTCTATAGCTGGACAGAGCTGAGGCACATACCCACCCTGGGTGGGAGATAAAGCAGATGGCACAGAAATCAAAAGTGGTCAGAGCTGGGGCTGCTGGGTAGGCCTGTCATTTCAGGTCTCCTGAGGCCAAGTGTTAGAAGTTCAAGGCCTGCCTAGTTAACTTAGTAAGAACCTATCTCACAAATAAAAGCAGAAAGGGGGCTTGGGTTGAGGTCAGCGGTGGAGTGGGAGCCTAGAAGGCTCTGTAGATGCTGGAGGGGGTGGCACACATCAAGAGAGTGTCTGCCACACTCCCCAGCCCCCACCGCCATGAGAAGTGGAGGACACGGCTCAGCGATAGAATGCTTGCATAGCATGTATCAAGCCTTGGGTTCACTTTCCAGTGCTTAAAACAACAGCAGAGAACCCCATAGTGGTTAGGCATCTCAGGGGAGATGCTGGAGCAGAGATGTCCTGGCCACAGGACACTGGCCAGCGTGAGGACATGACAGGAGGGGCTTCCTGCTCATCTTCTCACAGGGCCTGGACATTCAATGCATGGTCCCACCCAGCTAATGCCCAGCCTTCTTGCCCATGGACTGGTCCTTCTGAAGCCCAGCCTGGGAAGAGTTAAATGCTAGCTGCCCCCAGCCACAGCCTGTCTGATCCCTGAATCCTCTTTTAATTATTTTGTTCTGCTGATGGCAACACCTCCTGCCCACCCGCACCTGCTCTGCTTGGTATGCACTGCTGGGACCCTGTGAATATCTCGCCCAGGAAAACAATAAATGAGGCATAACTTCCTGCCCAGAGGGGCCCCAGTGTGTTGCTCTGACCAGGACACTCTTGTATATACCAATCCCTGGCAACTGGCATTGTAATGAGGTCAGAGGTAGTTATATGTGGGCGGGAGGGGACAGCGAGGGGCAGAAGGAGGAAGAAGGTCTAGGAGTCAAGCCCATTTTACAGATGCAAGAGATGAGGCCAAGAGGGGAGCAAAGTCAACGCTAACCACCCTCAGCAACCATTTGGGGGTTGTCTTGTCCAGAAATGAGTACGTTATCATTTGCTCCCACAGTGCGTATGTGTTTAGAGTGTCCATAGGAAGGGGCAGTGGCTTGGCTGTATTTTGCAACCTTCCTGCAGGCACCCTTGAATTGCGGATGGGGCACCCAGCTCTCCACCCACCTCCAACCTGTCTGTTCTAAGTCTCACAGGCCAGCCTCGCCCTCTGCCACCAGGAGCATCTCCAAGGACACAGGGGTCTCCCTTGGCGACTGCAGGGTGACTCTGTGGGTTTCATCCTGTATCCCTACAGCTCGGGAGCCCCCCCCCCCATTCTCTTTCAAAACACTTATTTTATTTTACCTATACGGATGTTTTGCCTGCATGTGTGTGCCTTTCACCACGTGCATGCCTGGAGCCTGCAGAGGTCGGAAGAGAGCATCCGATCACTCTGGGACTGGAGTCACAGGTGGTTGTCAGTGCTCCTGGTGGAGCCGGAAGCAAACAAGGGTCCTCCGCCATTATGACCCAGTGCTTTTAACTGCTGAGTTGTCTCTTTGGCTCCTGCCCCATTTTCTTCGTGAGATCTTTGATTCCTTTTCCAGTGGACCAGTGCTAATCAGAGGGAAGAAGAGGGGAGAGGGAAGATGAGAGAGAGAGAGAGAGAGAGAGAGAGAGAGAGAGGAGAGGAGAAGGAGAAGACAGAGAAGAGGAGAGAGGGGAGAGATGGAAAGAGAGAGGAAAAAGAAGAAGAGAGAGAGAGAGAGAGAGAGGAGGAGAGAGGAGGAGAAGACAGAGAGGGTAGGCCCGAGGTGGTGGTCCCTCAAGCATGAGCCACCATTTTTTTTAAAGACTGTTATTTTCTGGAACTCAGCAGTGAGCCCAGGAGTCCTCCCGCTTGCACCTCCCCGTGGCTGGGCAACCGAGCATGCAGCGCTGCTGTGCTCATCTTTTCTATGTGGTGCTGGGGATTGAAGGCAGGTCTTCATGCTTGTGCAGCGATTCCTGTCCCCACCGAGCCCTCTCTCCCTCCGCCATGGGATTCCTCAGGAACTGGTGCTGTAGACTGAGGTGCCAAGCTGGGAACCCTGTCCAAACATCATGTGACACCCATCTCACAGGAAGCCACAGCACAGGGGAGGATGTCCTACATGGTAATACAAGGTAGATAGAGATGTAACAGGGAGAGGCAGAGCCTGTGTTTAAAATTTACTTTATTTTTAGTTGCATGTTGGTTTGTATGTGTGCATGAGTGCATTTCCCACAGAGACTGAAAGAGGACATAGGAGTCCCCTGTAACCAGAGTCACAGGCAGTTGTGAATTGCCTGACATGGGTGCTGGGAACCAAATTCAGGTCTTTTACAAGAGCAGCAAAGGGCTCTTAACTGCTAAGCTATCTCTCCAAGCTTGTACTCTATACTTTTATCAAATTACACACACAACACACACACACACACACACACACACACACTACACACACACTACACATGCAGCATAATCCTTGCACCCATACAAGCACACACACATGCCCTCTCACACACATACACACACATACAAGCACACATGCATGCATTCTCTCACACACACTCATGCACATACATGCCCACACACATGCATAGACATACACGCACACACACATAAAAGCACTCACACATGAACTCAGGTGTTCAGTCATGCACACACACACACATGCAGTCTCTCAGGTACAAGTCATGCACACACACATGCAGTCTCTCAGGTACAGTCATGCACACACACACATGCACTCTCTCAGGTACAGTCATGCACACACACACATGCACTCTCTCAGGTACAGTCATGCACACACACACATGCACTCTCTCAGGTACAGTCATGCACACACACACACACACAACACATGCACCTCTCTCAGGTACAGTCATGCACACACACACATGCGCTCTCTCAGGTACAGTCATGCACACACACACACATGCACTCATGTATACAGATACATACATCAGCACTTGTGTCATTGTGGATGGTTCTAGAATCCCCATACTTCAGGCCCTCATACATGATGGCAGTATATCTGCATATAACTCCTGCCTGTCCTGTCTCAGATTTTGAATAATCTCTGATGATTTATAATCCCCCAGATAGTAAACTTGGCATATAAGTAGCTGTCATTCTGTATCGTTTATGGAATATAACGAAAAAAAAATAGTCTGGGGCTGGGAATGGGACTCAGCTGGTAGAGTGCTCACCAAACATGCCTGGGCCCTGGGGACCACCTCCAGCAGACTGACCCAGGTGTAGTGCTATATGCTTGTAATTCCAGCACTCAGGGAAGCAGAAGCAGGAGGACTAGGGAATTCAGGGTCATCCTTGGCTACTTAGTGAATTTGTGGATAGCCTGGGTTACATGAGATCCTGTCTTATGAATGAAGGAAGGAAGGAAAGAAGGAAGGGAAAGCCCACATATATTTAGTACATCTGTTGTTTTTCAAATTTTTCCTTCTTCTCCTCCTTCTTCCTTCCTTCTTGTTCTGAAACGTGTTCTGTAGCCCAGGCTAGCTTTGACCTACTGACCCTCCTATCTTCACTTCCTAAGTACCTCGAGGAGCTACCTATCATGCCCCATCTAAATCTTGTCACTCAGCAGTTGACTGGCCCATGGAATGAGGGCCCTCAACTACAGACAGCAAGGACTGACTGTAGACACATCACTGGGGACATGAGAACCAGCTTGTGGCTCCATCTTCCTCCTCACGCCCAGCCCTATGGGATGGAGCAGGTCTGAGAGCCCAGCTCCCTGATGTGATGACGGTCCTCACTCTCTGACCATCGAATCCAGCCCCACCCAGTACAGGGCTGCACACTAAGTCCGTGGGCTGGGCTCCGCCCAAAAGGCTGCTTGAGGGAAAGATGCCGGAGGCTTCCATGGGGCTCGCCTTTCTGGACAGAGACAGCCTGGGCAAAGGCATAGCGATCGGATTTGTGGTGCAGTGTTCCAGGAATTTGAAGAGGGCTGAGGTCTGAGATGCTCCCTGGAGGGTAAGGAAAGGTGGGGAGGCTGAGATGCCCCTCTACTGGAGACCACCTTGACTGGGGCAGGAAATTGAATACTGTTTAGCAATCCTACTACCTCACCATGGATCCTAATTCATTAATAAGAGGGAGAAGGAAGGACACAGGCTGGTCTCCCTCACATCGTTATTCAATTGGGATTGAATTTTTAAATCCTGTAATAAAGTGACAATTTCCATTTCCCAGGCAATTCATTTTCACAGAATGACCGGGGTCATGCCCCACTTTGCAAAAATCATTGGTTCACGATTAAATCAAAACACATAAGCTGACTCTTCATGGCAACACTTCTTAAAGGAGAGGCCAGCCAAGGCTGTCCTACCCCCTAAAAGATCTGTCGGGAGGTGGTAGGTGGGAGTTGGGGATAGGAAGGTCAGTGGGTACCTCTGACTAATCCAGACTTCCTCTCCAGGGGACAGGGTGTGTTTTTCTGGTGACAGGGCCTTGTTGGTTACCCTCCAGGCTCTCTTTCCTCAGCTGCAGGGTGGGAGGACTCTGGGTCCCCCTCGAGACGTCATGGAGCAGAGCTGGATTGCCTGAGCTTAAACGCCACACCACATGGACCTCATGGATGAGGAGACCACCCGTGGCCAGGGATCTGTGCAACCCAGTGAGGCATCCCAGCTTAAGACCCAAGTTAGAGGTGTTGGGAGAGTGACCTCAGAGCTCAGCAGGAGCAGGCTATCCTAGGTCCATTGCTGTTCCAGGGATCAGGCAGGGAGGTAGGAGTCCCAGGTAAAGGTCCCCATGAGCTGCTCCTAACTCCCGGGGGAGCCAGTTCCTCATTCACTTAGGCTGCCCAGATGGCTCCCACACTCTTCCTTAGCTGGTTACCTCAGTAGCTCATCTGGGTGTGTGGCAATGGGGAACCTCTCCAAACCTGTCTAGCACTGTGGATGCTGGCTCAGCTGTCCAGTATCTTCCTGGTCATGTGACGAAGATAGAAATGTCCCCTGACGATGTTCAAGCTTGGATGGGGCAGTGAGAGACTCCTAGACTCCAGTCAGGTCTGGGATCCGGGATTGTCCACGTTGTTGGCTTGTATTCTGGATCGGATTAAAGGGCCAGAATCATATAGAAGGGACCCTTGGGCGTCAGTTTCCCTGCATGTCACGATATCTGCCAGATGTTGGGGGCCAGGAGGGCCAAAGCTGTCCTGCTTTGTTATTGGTTATTATTTTGTTTGCTTAAGCCTTGAATACTCCTTCACAGGGCTCATATTTTCTCCTTAGAAGTGTTGAGTCTCTTCCTCTGGGTGACACAAACCACCCTTCTGGCTGCAAAGCCCTCTCCTAGCCTTTCATCGACTGGGTCACTTCTGTAGTTCAGGAATGACCCGGAACTGCCTTGGCTGAGAGTTTCCGGCTCGCCTGCCGGCTGGTGACGCCCCCTCTGCTTTAATTAGTGTAAAGCCACCTGGTGTGCCCAGCTGCCTGGATGCTGGTGATTAAGGGCATCAAGCCACTAGCTGGGTGGGGTGCCGATGTGGTGATCGCAGGCACAGCCTGGCGCAGGAGAGCTGCAGTCCCCGGTCGGCAGGAGGAGCAGGTGGGGCGCATGGGCTGGAATTGAGTAAATGAGGACGACCCCCTCCCTAGAGGGCCGGAACTTAAGCAGCATTTGGGGATGATTTCCTGGATTCGTGGTCCTCGGAAATGTACCGTGGTGAGAACGGGGGTGGGGGGGGGGGGAGGGGCTTGAGGGGCCCGGTGGCAGCCAAGCATCAAGGGTCTACAAAGGAGATCGGGCAACCCGGTCCACACATACATAGCCTTACATCTCCACTACACCCTCCACTCAGCCACTTAGAGCCTCTCCTGGGTCTTGGTTCTTTCAGTCCATTCCCGACCCTGCATGTACTGTAGCACCAGCCTGCCCCTCTGGGTGTCTTACTCAATACTCAGGCCCCACAACCCTCTTCTTGCATGAGCAGCGTACCTAGAGTCAGGATACCACAGCCAGGATACAGGCTCACATATCCCAGGACGCACCCACTGAGTGCTGGTACCCCACTGACTGTGTGTGAGCCTGTGTTAGCTTTGCCCATCAAAATGCTAAGACACTCCCATGGATACTAGGAAACTCCCAGAGTCCTGTGGACACGCCCACTGAATGCGGGGAACATTTCCTTGAGTGATATACTCGACAGGAATACAATATTTATCTTTGAGAGCCACACCGGGAGGGTGTTCTCCAAGGTCTCTTGGGAACAACAGCAGGAGGCTGGGGACAGGAGTGATTGGAACCAGACACATGAAACTTGAGGCGGTTGTGAAGGGGAGAGCAGAAGCTTCTAGGTGCTGGACTGAAGCTGTGGGAGTCACTGCTGTGGGGCTCTGCTTGGAGGACATGGGGATGGATTGGAGGAGCTGAGCTTACATGAGACCACAAACGTCACTGAGGGTTGATATACAGGACTTAGGAGGAAAAGCAGGGGCCACCAGGAGGGAGGTTAGGGTGGCCAAGGTGTGGGGGAACGGCTGCAGGTTGTGGGTGTCGGCACTGCCCTGAGGTATGTGGACGCCGGCTGTCAATCCATACTCCTGGGACACGCCTACCCACACTAGAGGTAACACTGGTAACTGATAATTGTCTTGGTCCCTCTCTCTTGCACTTTAATAAATAATTTACCTGAATTACTCACACAGAAACTTCAATATTATTAAAAATTAACCAACGTAAATGAGTCCGTGGTAAGTAGCTGGTGTCTCTTCCTAGGGCAGGGATTCTGCAGATGGCAGGAAGCAGTCCCCGGGGTGATGGTGCAGAACAGTGAGCAGAGGGTGGGAACAGGAGGTCCTGGGGGCCGACAGGAGCCCAGGCTCACACTGCTGAGGTAGCCTCGTCAGGAGCAGAGCCTGGAGGCGTCCTCCAGCAAGCCCCGGCGTCTCTCCTTTGGCACATTGGCATAACTCTGCCTTGCTCAAAAGGCTGTGAGCAAGACTGAGCAAGGAGGGGAGGTAGAGGCAGCGGCAGGTGATGGCTCTGGTCCCCGGAGCCTGAAGGGTATGGATATAGAATGTGGGTAAGGGACTGGTGGGTCAGCCCATAGTGGGTGGTCAGAGCATGTCCTCTGGGGTTTCCCTCGTATTCTGTGTGAGGAGCTGCGTGTGTGTGTGTGTGTTCTAATATACTGTCCTCATTCAGGAACTGGGACAGGGCTCCTGACAGCCTGAGTTCCATTCTCAGAACACACACAAGGTGAAAGGAGAGCAACAGACTTCATAAGGTGAAGGTGACCCTGACTTCCACATCTGTAGCTGTAACATGCATGTGCCCATATACGCCACATGACACACGTGTGCGTGCATGCACACACATGGGCACACACACTTACAATAACAACAACAATAAAAAATACAAAATGAGCTAGGTGTAGTGTCACATTCAGGTGGTAGAGGCAGGTGGATTTCTGTGGGTTTGAGTCAGCCTGGTCTACATAATGAGTTCTAGGCCACCCAAGGCTATGTAGTGAGACCCTGTCTCTAGAAATCAAAACAACAACAAGAATAACAACCAAAACAAAAACCCAAGCAAACAAAATATAACTCCCCAAACCAAAAAGTAAAAACAAAATAATAACAAAGGAAATATATTTTTAAAAGAGATGTATTTTACAGCATTGATATGTGACTATATCATGAACATTGTCATGAGTAACAAAACCTCCCACATCTTCAAACACTGAGAGTTGCTGAGGAAATAATAGTTCCCAAGTACCACAAGACCTGTGTGCTGAAATGTTAAGAAAGTCTGGGCAAGTCAAAAATGATCTAAATAGCCAACGGTGGTGCACACCTGCAATCCCAGTACTACAGAGGAAGAGGGAGGCGACTCTCTGAGGCCAGCCTGGGCTATAGAGTGAGTACCAGGACTGCCAGGCCTGGAAAACCAAAACCAAAACCAACCACATCAAGCAAAAGATCTAAATAGATGAAGATACCCTGGGTTTGTGGTTTGGATGACGTAAGGTTTGTAGGACTGAAATGCTGTCTTCATGAAATATGATGTATAGATTCAATGACATTAAAAAAAAAACCAATGAAGTCTGGCATGCTTGCTGTAGGTAATGCACCAATTGCAAAGTGCAGGTGCTTGTACAAAGACTCTAGAACATTCTAGAGAGTGTAGGCATAAATCTTTTTCCAACCTACTTTAATAAGTGTTCAACCTCCCCTCTAGTCCACCACCCACCAGAAGCAATGGAAAAGAAAAGTTATTAGGACACGGGGGAAGATCTGTTTAGAAATAGTTCTTTAGGGGTGACTCCAATCTTTGTTGTCAGGATATCAGTTGTCCAGTCCACTAGCAAACACTAAATATGAATCGGCAGCTGCACGCAATCCTCTCAGCGGACACCACACACGAACCAGCAAGGGCAGATCAATCCAGAAAAATAAAAGGCTCACCAACTGGCCCGAGGTCACTGTGGAAGCAGCAAGAAGCTGCAGGAAAGTCACAGCAAGCTCCTTGTCCAGTCTCTTTCTATGGGCCACCACAAACAGAGCTCAGCAAGGCAAATGTTAAGGCGAACCAATACATGCATGTTGTTAGTGAAGGCTAGCGAGGCAGAGCAAGGCAAACCAACGCTCGAGCTCCCACTGTCTGTGGGATCACATTAAGTTCCTTCTGAACATCATGTGTCCTTTTGAGCTCTGCTTTAGCAAGACATCCTTTCACCTGTGTGTCCCAGCAAGACATCATTTGACATAACTGACTTTCCAAAGAAATCAGAAGTTTCCACTTAAAATGAGAGGGCACCAGGAGAGAGACAGGGTCCAGGAAGGGTTGTGAGAAGGGTTGTGGATGATGGGGTTTCAGCCATCATCCCACCCCATGTAGACTGTCTTTTCTTTCTTTCTTTCTTCCTTCCTTTCTTTCTTCCTTCCTTCTTCCTTCCTTCCTTCCTTCTTCCTTCCTTCCTTCCTTCCTTCCTTTCTCTCTTTGTTTCTTTCTTTCTTTCTTTTTTTCTTCCTTCCTTTCTTATGTCTGGATGTCAGATGACAACTTGCAGGAGTATACTCTCTCCTTCCACCATGTGGGCGCTGGGGGAACAACCAGGTCATCAGCTTTGTTGGCGAGGCCTTTACCTGCCGAGCTTCTATCCAGCCATACTATGTAGCCTTTAAACGGACACGACACCATAGGTCCTACTGTTCTCCAGAAAGCCTCTGGAAGATGGATGATTAAACCAGACATGTTGGTATGTTTGCCATCCCAGCTTCTGGGAAAGCGGAGACAGAAGGATGATATGAGCCTGTGAGTTCAGGGTCTATTTGAACAATGTAATGATTCTCAAAGGAGAAAAAAAAGATTCTTGGGTGTGATGGTGCATGGCTGTAATCCCAACACTTAGGAGGTCAAGACAAGGTTGGGGTGGCAGAGGGCTTGCCTAACATGCACAGAGCTTTGGTTCCATCCCCAGCCCTGTATAAACCAGATATGGGGCCCATGCCTCCACTCTGCTCTGCAACTGAGGGAACCAGTCCACAGCAAGAGTGGAGTCAGGATGTGTCCAAATCCCAATATATCATCCTGGAACCGGCAGGAGGAGGACTGTTTTCCTCCTTGCTCTGGACCTGCTTGTCCCAGTCCATGAAACCTTACAACCCCCATGGCCACCACCCTTGAGATAGTCACATAGCCTGGTGGCTAAAGTCCAGGTTAGACCTCCTCTCTCCTATAAGGACATGTCCAGCAAGCACCTGAAATTCCTCTTCATGCAAATGAAGCTTCCCAGTACCTTGATACCAGCCAATAATGTGCACTCACCCCAAAACCATACTCCCCAAGGTTTATATAGCCCTAGTTACCCCCAATTTAAAAAAGAGCTGTTTCACTGAAAACGGTCTCCAGAGAAGGCTCTCTCCAGCACCCGTGCCAGCCGAGATCCTGTGGACTCCATTTGCCCAGGTAAGGTCTTTCCTTCCAGTCTGGCCAGTGTGCAATGGGACATCCTGAAGCCAGAAGCAGAACTGAGGTGGCAATGGTACAGAGACCTGGGGTGACCTGAGACTCTGTATTTCTTCCTCTTTCCGTCCGTCCCTCTGCCCTCTGTGTACGTGTGCTTTGTCAGGTATGCATACACAGAGCCCTGTGGAAGGTCAGAGGACAACCTCAGATGTTGGTGGTTTTTCCACTGAGCCTCAGGCTACTGGTCTCTTAGCTCTGCCACATCACATCTGCCACAGGAACGCTGGGGTTACATGGTCACACCACCACGGCCAGCTTCACGTGGATTCTGGGGGGAGATCTGATCTCATGTTCCATGTTCACACATGGTGTACTGGTTAGTTTTTTTAAAAAAGAATTTTTATTTATTTTATGCATATGAGTACCCTGCAGCTGTCTTCAGACACATTGGAAGCAGGCACTGGATTCTATCCATGTGGTTGCTAGAAATTGAACTCGGGACCTCTGGAAGAGCAGTCAGTTCTCTTAACCACTGAGCCATCTATCTCACCAACCCCTGGTTGGTTTTTTTAACTTGACAAAGCTAAACACATTTAGGAAGAGGGATCCTCAATTGAGAATATGACTCCATCAGATTGGACTGTAGACAAGTCTTAAGGGCCCTTCCTTCTTCCTTCCTTCCTTCCTTCCTCCTCCTTCCTTCCTCCTTCCTCCTTCTTCCTCTTTTCTCTTTCCTCTCTTCCTCCTTCTTCCTTCTTCTTCCTCCTCTCCCTTCCTCCTCTCTCCTTCTCTTTTCTTTCTTCTCTCCTCCTCCTCCTCTTCTTTGGCTTTTTGAGCCAGGGTCTCTCTACATAGCCCTGGCTATCTTGGAACTCACTGTGTAGACCAGGCTGGCCTGGAGCTCACAGGCATCCACATACCTGTGCCTCCGAGTACAAGAATGAAAGGTGTGCACCACCACACCCTGTAAGAAGCTTCTTTGGTGAGGGGAGAGCTGCATTCATCTGTGGATATGAGTTTGGGTGTTTAGAATGCAGCCAGGCAATCTACAAGGAAAGCGGCTCCTTGTATTCTGAGGCACAGACTCTCACTGAATGTGGCAAGCTTGACAATTTTGCTAGGCTCACTGGCCAGCAAGCCGGAAGGATCCTCCTGTCTCCGCCTTCCCAGGGCTGGCCTTACAGGTGTTTACTGCTGTGTTTAGCGTTTTGAAAACAAAGCAAAAGAAAACATTTGATAGTGGGTATTGAACTCAGGTTCTCATGCTTGCTAAGAAAGCACTTTACTGGCTGAGCCATCTCTATGGCCCTTGGTACCTTCTTGATTAATGACTGATTAATGAGAGACATGGGAGGGCCCTAGCCCACTCTGGGTGGTGCCATCCCTTAGCAGGTGGTCCTGGGTTCTATAAGAAAGCAGGCTGAGCAAGCCATGAGAAGAAGCAAGCCAGTAAGCAGCACCCCTCCATGGCCTCTGATTCAGCTCCCATCTCCCTGTGTTCCTTCCTTGATTCATTTGATTTTTCTTTTGCTTTGTTTTCATAAAGCTAAAACAAGCAGTAAACACCTGTAAAGCCAGCCCTGGGAAGGTGGAGACAGGATCCTTACAGCTTCCTTCAATTCCTGCCTTGGCTTCCCTTGGTGATGCAGTGTAACCAGCAAACAAAATAACCCCCTTTCTCTCCATGGTGTTTATCACAGCAGCAGAGAGCAAACAAGGATCCACGCATGGCAAGCACTTGGCCCGCTGAGCCATCTCTCCAGTGTGAGTCTCTTCCTCGACAGCCCCAGGGCCACTCTCTAATCCACAGTTCGTGCTCAGACTCTGCCCCTTACCCCAGGATTGTCACAGCATGTCTCGGGATCCCCCACAGGGTCCTCGACCACGCATCTCTCTGGTGCCCGTGTTCTCAGCGTCTCTTCCTGTCTTCTGAAATGAAAGTTTTCAAACCGCTTGTGTGATTTAGCGTAAGCAGGACCGTGCACATTCTGCAGTCTGGCTGCTCTCACTCCGTGTCCTGTCTCACCACTTGCTCACGTCGTTGCCGGAATCCATGGCTCAGGAAGCTGAGGCAGGAGGATTCCAAAGCCTGAGAGAGAGTTCAAGGCCCCAGTCTCAGAAACTTTACATGTACTTCTGTAGCTCAGCCTCCCCAAAGTCAGGCAAGCTGCAGCACGCATGATAGGTAGCTGTGTGGCTTTCGGCCACTGCGTGTGATTCAACAGCCATCCCTTCCAGGCTATGGTGGAGTCCTGACAGGGTGACCGTCACTGTCCAGACACCATCACATAGAAACTATACTTTTTGCAATTGAATATGCGTCGATTTAAATAAAATATGTGTTTTGTATTAAACAGAACATGAGTTTCTGAACGTGTCTGAAGTGTGTGTGTGTGTGTGCATGAATTCAAGTTCATGTCTGTGGGCTCACATGGTCTTCCTTGGTCATTTTCCATCTTATCCTGAGGCAGGGGAATTGAAAAGTTCTCAACTGAATGGAGCCTGTCATTTTGCCAGTCTAGAAGCCCTAGCCTTTCTGGAGATCCTGTCTCAGTCAGCCCTGAGCCTTGCAAGGTGAGTCGCCGTCCCACCTGGCGAGTCCTGGGCATCTGGAGTCCGCTCCGCACATTTGCACAGGGAAGGCCATGGAACTATCTCCCCCATCCTGGAAGATTGATTTAAAAATAAAATCCAAAGTAAGGTGTTGTGGCATACACCCATAACCACTGCAACAGGATCAGGAGCTCAAGGCTAGCCTGGGCTACATGACATCATCCCCATAAGTAAAACAAAGAATTTGGAGATAGCTCAGTGAGTAAAGCACTTGTTGCTAAGTATAGAATATAAGAACCTGAGTTCAATCCACAGAACACATGTGTGCACACAGACATACACACACACACAGATACACATACACAGAAACAGACACATACACAGGCACACTCACAGAGAAACAGACAGACACATACACACACATACACACACAGAGACATAGACATACAAACACACACACAGAAACAGACATACAAATACATACACACACAGAAACAGACAAACAAACACACACACACACAGAAATAGAAATACAAACACACACACAAGAAATAGAAATACAAACACACACACACAGAGAAACAGACATACAAACACACACACACAGAAATAGACACACACACACACCACACACACACACCACAACCCATGTGGAAGTCCATGTTTGCTGTCCAGCACAGGGGTTAGAGAGGATGGAGGTGTGGATCCTGGGTCTGGGGTCCACCTTAGTCAAGTCGGTGAGCTCCGTGCCAGTGAGTGACCCTGCCTCAGAACTAACAGGAACAACTTCTGAAGAATGACATCTGAAGTTGACCTTTGACCTCCCCAAGCACTTGCAGGAGTGCACCTGCCCCCCTCCCAACACACACACTAAACAAACTTGACAAAATAAAGGAGGAGGGAATGGAGAAGGTGAGATAGGAACAGAAACAGGAGGAGGAGGAAGAGGAAGAGGAAGAAGAGGAGGAAGGAAATGAAAACAAGGAAATCCAGGCTTCTGTTTAGAGCCGGGCAGCAGGGAGTGAGTCGGGGCACAGGCTGGGAATGCCACTGTGTGGAGTGGCCCAGAGCTTTCCTGCCTGAGGCTGCCACCTGTCCTCCAAGGTACGGTGGAGGATTAATTAAACCAGGCTGGCCACCTCCACCTGGAGCAGGAGGGCGAGGTGAGGGGTTGGTGCAGCCCAAGGGGGTGGAGCCACTTCTTAACTTGCCTTAGGCCTGATTTTAAATTAATAAAATCACATTCAGTGGATGCCTTCCCAGATCGCCTTCTGTCCCCTCCAAGCCACTCAAGGACCCTCATAACTGGCTATTAAGGAGAGTAAAGAACTTGGCAGGGGTTGGGAGGGTTGGGGGGCTTGGGCACTTGGGGGTATTATCTTGGCCCCTAAGTGATGCCAAAGGCCCAGAACTCAGAGGTGGGGTGGAGAGCCCAGGGGTTTCTATTTAGTTAACTATTGGAGGAAGGGATGGATGGGGTAGGATACTGCTCTGAATAGTGCCTAGAGCCTGACCTGGGGGATAGGTAAGTCATCTTAACTAATCTAGAGTCTGAGGCAGGAGGATTACAAGTTCAAAGCCTGCATGGGCTATTGAATGAATTCAAGGCCAGCCTGGGAAATTTAGTGAAGCCTTGTGTCAAGGAAGTAAAAAGAGGCCTGACAGTGTAGCTTAGTGGTAGCGTGCTAGCCTAGAATTTCCCGTATGGGGCTGGGGCAAGATTCAGCTGCACTACAGATGGTGATGGTGATGGTGATGATTGATGTGATGGTGATGGTGGTGGTGTGATGATGATGATGACAATGATAATGATGATGGAGGACAAGGATGAGGAAAATTAATATAAGAGGATCATTATGGGTCAAGGGCAAACTTGAGGATCCCCTAGAAACCCTCCATCACTCTGGGATGTACAGAGGGAGTTTATTCTAGGCAAGGCTTATTCTGAATTGGATGCATTTCAGAGCTGACAGTGGCCTGCTTCTATGGGGCCCCAGTCCATTGGTTCAGTAGGTCCCATGTATACCTGGGAAGAAAACAAGCCTCCAAGGCCCTGAAGCTAACACTAGGCTGGGGTGTGACTCGGCTTTGAGAGTCCTTATCTGGCACGCAGGAGACCCTGGGTTTGATCAGCAGCATGTCTAACCGTGGCGAGGTGATGCACACCTACAGGGTCCCTGTCTCAAACCCAGCCAAGCAAGCAAACACTTCACCCAATGTTTTAAGTGAGACAAGGATCTGAAGGGAACTTCTTCAGACATGATATAGAGATGGATGGGAAGTCTTGGGAGCTCAGAGAACAGCACCCCAATTCTAACATACCAAGAGCATCTTGTGTAGACTGTTGGATACCCCATTGTGGGTACTTCACTGTCCCCTCTGCCCTGGGTATGCAGAGCAGGAGGGAATTGTAGAAGCAGGAATAGCCACCATGAGTCCCCAGTGCTGAGCACAGAGACCAGCAATGTCCCTCCAGGCCTGGGCTGCTAGCAGGTCTTCTAACAGTGTCAGGAACACACAGTTGAGGTGGAGAAACTGAGGCCCAGAGAGGAGAGAGAACTCCAGGTAAGTCAGGGAGCAGCCAGGATCCAGACCCAACTTGATCAGTGCCGGAGTCCCAGTAGTTCCAGGCAAGTCCCATAACAACTGTCCCCAACTATGACGGCAACCCCAGAACCTGCAGGATGTCAGAGCCAGGAGTGTATGGTGGGGCTCTCTGTGGGCCCTGGGTTGAGGATATTCCCACATGCCCTAGAAACTGTTCAGCCACGAGTCCTCAGCCTCTGTCACCTGTACATAGAGTGGGAGACAGCACCTCCGCCCTTTCGTGTTTGGGAGAGATGAGAGGGGCCCTAGAACATGCAAAGCCTTGCCCTGCTGCTTATGGGGGCTCCTGCTGATGGTGCAATGCCCCTCCTGGCACTTACCCTGAGTCTTACTAACTGTGAGATATTGTGAGACTTTGGGTCTCAACCTTTCTTGTTTGTGTGTTGTGTGTGTGTGTGTTTGCATGTGGTGTGTGGTGTGTATGTTGATACATGTGTGCAGGTGTGTGCACAAAGAGGACAGAGGAGGCCACCAAGTGTCTCTCTCTGTCACTCACCTTATTTCCTTGAGACAAAGTCTCTCACGGAAGCAAGCTGAGCTGTCATCTGGCAAGCCTAGAGGTCTTCCTGTCTCTGCCCTCACAGCACTGGGGTTGGACACACCAGAGACCACATCTGGCTTTTTACCTGCGTGCTGGGATTTGAACTGAAGTCCTCCTGTCTGGGCCTCGAATCTCACAAAACCAAAGAGGACACTGTTGACACTTGTATGCCCTGCTTTGTCCCCCAACCACCACCAGATCCAGTGGGACCCAGCAGCTCCAAAGGAATCATCTTGAGGCTCAGAGTGTGGGGCAGAGCGACCACCTGTGGACCTAGGCCATCTCCAGAGATCCAGGAGCCATCAATGACTAGATATGTAATGTCCTTCCCCGGGGTGCTGAATTCGCTTCTGAAATAATCTGATTCTTAAGCACAATTAGAGCGGTAACGAGGGTCAGGAACGCCTTTCAAACCCAGTTTAGCACGAAGTCCTGACGCAGGCATTGCCCAGGTGGATACTGTCAATAAAATGGATCCTGAGCCGTCACACTCGCGCGGTGGCGGCGGGCCCAGCGCTAATGCAGCCTGGCAGAGCCGAGGCTCGGCTTCCGCCCGCCTTCATTACCACAAAGCCTGTAACCGCTTTCGCAGAATTCATTAGGGAAAGAAAACAGTAAGATTTGAAGTTATTTGTAAACCCGACGGGGAAAACACGCATCGTGTCTCGGAAGGAAGTGTGTCGATTTTAGACGGAGCCATGGGGGACCGGGAGGAGGGCAGCCAGGGAATCTGCGGACCGAAGTCTGTAGGGATGGGGGTGCTGCACCCAGTGAATGTGGGTCAAAGCACTGTTTCCACAGAGCTCACAGCCCAGGTGCAGCAGGAGCCTAGAGGGGACAGGATTTCTCTTACAGTCCCGGTCGGGCAGGCCCGCTGGGCTCACCTGGAGGTCAGTCTGAGAGCGGAAGTATGGTTTGTTTGTTTTGTTTTGCTTTTCGAGACAGGGTTTCTCTGTGTAGCCCTGGCTGTCCTGGTACTCACTCTGAGACCAGGCTGGCCTCCAATTCAGAGATTCGCCTATCTCTCCTGGATTAAAGGTCAGGGCACCACGGCAGGCAAGTGGAGGAGGGGGCACCCAAGACACAGTGTTTCTTCTTGGCTTGTGCAACTGCCCAGCCAGGGCACACAGACCTATACTTCCTGCTAAACTCCAGCCAGCTCCTACCTGCCTTTCCTGCAGTGGACTCCCTTTCACCTTAGTTCTCTAAGCCTTTGCTCGCCTAAGCTGGGAGTGACTCAGAACGCCGCCACGCCCGCTGAATCAGGTTGGTGTTGCCCTGGGGAGGCTGAGGCAGGAGGATCCTGAGTCTAGCCTAGCTTGGGTCCTTATCAAAAAAAAAAAAAAAAAGCCCTTTCCAGAAGGCAGAGTCTCCTAACCTGTGTGCCCACCCCCAGCTTCTGCTGTAATGAACGACCCCAAACCTCCCAGGCCCTTGTAACTTTAGAGGACCATCATTTGCTTGGTGTCCATGAAGTGTAGCCGCATGACGAGGTGAATATGTGGGAAAAGGCTCCAGGCAGGCTGGTGGCCTCCTGCTGGGGACTTCATACCCCTCCTCTGAGACAGGAGTGCACGACCCCAATTTCCAGGTGTGGAGTCTGGATATCTGAGAGATAGCAGGGCTGCCCAGGGTCCGGGTGGGGGGGGGGGGAGAGGTGCAGGAATGAAGTTGGCAGGGAGGAAAGACATGTTTGGCTCAGGGTTTCAGAGGGTTTCATGACTATGGGGGCCTGCAGGTGGCTGTAGATGGCTGTTCTCAGTAGGGGTCGGGAGTAGTGGAGGCCAGAGAGTGGGTGGGTTGGGTAGGGTCTCCGGCAGGCAGTGGCAGCCTCACTCCTTCTCGTGTAAAGGCTATGAATAAGGAGGTAGTCACATGTCTGTGGAGTGCAGGAGAGGAGGAGAGGAGGGAAGAAGCAGTGGGCATTACTACGGGGCCTCGGAGAGGCCCCTTAGCAGGAGCCATGTTGATCACACTCCCTAGCCTAGGCGCAGAGTTGCTGGGCAGGTGGAGCTCACAGAGCGAGGAAGAAGCCAGCAAGGTGGCGAGCAGCCTTTAATCCCGGCACAGTACCGGCGGAGCCGGAGGCGGAGACCGAGGCAGGCGGATCTCTGTGAGTTTGAGGCTAGCCTGGTCTACCAGGAGTTCCAGGCTAGTTGCAACTACATAGAGACCCTGTCTCAAAAAAGGAAGAAAGGAAGGAAGAAGGAAGGAAGGAAGGAGGGAGGGAGGGGGGAGGGAGGGAGGGAGGGAGGGAGGGAGGGAGGGAGGGAGGGAGGGAGGGAGGGAGAAAGATCGCACAGCTTGCTAGAGCAATTTGAAGTGGGAAGATTTTTTGGAGGGCAGGCTGGGGAGATGGCTCAGAAGCATGAGGACCCATGTTTGGATCCCCACACCGTCCCCCCGCCCCCCCCCCCGCCTTGTAAAAAGCCAAGAATGTTAGTGTGTGCACATCATCCCGCATGGGGAGGTGGAGAAGGAGGATCCCTGGAGTTTGCGGGCCAGCTAATCTGGGTACACATTGAGTGAGAAATCCTTCATCATCATCAAAAAAAAAAAAAAAGAAAGAAAAAGGAGATGGCTCTGCTGGTAAAGGCGCTTGTCACACAAGCCTGTTGACCAGAGTTTGCCCTCAGAACCCATGGTGGAAGGAGAGAACCGTCTCCTAAAAGTTGCTCTCTGATCTCCACACGCGTGTTCCGGCGTGTGCACACACGCGTGCGAGTGCGTGAACACACACATACAAATGCATTTCACGTCAGGGGAAGCGTGGCCGTGTGGCCCAGCTCATGGCTGCGAGAGTCTGGGTGTGAAGTCTCTCCACACTATGGCGGGTCAGCAAGCAGAGAAGAGCAGGAACCAGGGGTGGGGGTCGTAACTCTCAAAGGCCTGTCTCTCTAGTCACCCATCTCCTCCAACCAAGCCCCACCTCCTAAAGACTCTGCAGCCTCCTGAAACAGCAGCACCAGCTGGGTACCCAGAGTTCAATTGGAGCCTGTGAGGGACAAGACTGAGGGGTCCCCATTCTTAGTCAGACGAGGGCAGCCCTCACTGGGGCAAGGACTATTAGGTCCTATCTTGGGAATCTGGTCCTTTTGCCTCAGAATCTAAGTGTCAGGGGCAGCAGTGGAGCCATCTGTTCTGTGCTGAATCTACATCCGGGCCTGGGAGGAGTCCTTGTCTCTTCCAGTCAGAGGAATAAAGCCAGATCAAAGTTGGGGTTTATGATCCGAGCTGGGCGGCAGCCGGAACAGTCTAGAGTGGGCTGCGGAATGGTTCTGGGATTGAAAGACCCCATCTGTGCCTGTGAGGGGGAGGGGTACTGGAGAGGAGGCTGGGAAGAGAACTCAGAACCTGTACCAGGCTTGGGGTGAGGGTACCCTGAATTGTCAGGTATGGCTGGGAATTCTAAGTTTCCAGATTCACTTGGACAGATGGAGAAAATAAGGCTGTCCCAGACAACTCATTTAAGGCCCAGCCAGGAGTATCCCATAACCCATCCGGCTAGGGTTGCCATGCTGCAGAGGCAGAAGGCAGGGCTTTTTGCAAGGGGGATAATTGGGGTCCCTAGGTGGGGTCGTAGGCACGTGCAGACAGGATTAGGGTGTAAGCGGTCTAACCTTGTCCTGCAGGGGACCCAGGAAGCCCAGGGTCTCTCTGACCCTTACTGTGGCCTGAGAGATGCAGTCACAGGTGACCTGGCTGTGAGCATTAAGCAATACCCCGCCCCTGCCATCTCTACCTTCCTTCTTCTCCCTCTGACGCTCTCCCTTCTCTCTCTCCCCCCTCTCCTCTGTCTGTCTGTCTGTCTCTCCCATCTTTCTTCTTTCCTCCTTTCTCCATTTCTGTTTTCCTCATCTTCCTTTACCGTTCCTTTCTCTTTCCCTTTCTTTTCTCTTTCTATCTTTCTTCTGTCTCATTCTCTTCTCTTTCTGTCTTCTCTCTACTCTTTCTCTGTCTTTCCTTCTTCTGTCCTCCTTTTCTCCTTTCTCTTTCTCTCTCTCTCTCTCTCTCTCTCTCTCTCTCTCTCTCTCTCTTCTCTCCTCTCATTCACTCCAGCCAAACCTCCCCACCCCACCCCCAGTCTCCCCTCAACCCCTGCGTCTCCACAGCAAGCCCTTCTTGATCCCAGGCTGAGTGTCCCCAGCCTGATCTCAGCCTCTCTGTTCTTGCTTACACCCAGGGCCTCAGCCATGTAGGTAGGAGTGACAGGCCCCTGGGACCTTTATCCTAGGGGTCCCTAACCATGAGCTCCTATGCTGTCCCTTCCAACACTGCAACCCACATACTCTGGACCCTCCAGCCACTCCCTGGGGGATGCTTGGGGCTGTCCAGTTAGGTAGAGCGGTGGGGACAGACCCAAAGCCCTGCATGTAGTACCCAGAAGAAAGCCTTGGAGACTCTACCCACCATTCTTCCTTAAGGCTGACCCCAAACCTAGCACCTAGAGCAGCACCCTCCTCCCTCCTCCCTCCTCCCACCTCCCTCCTCCCTCCCCATATCTGGTCCTCCCTGGACCACTGACCTTTCTCACTGCCTGCACCTTGTCCCTATGTTACCTTCTCCAGGTCCCTGTGCTTCCTTCTTTAGCAAAGGAACCTGCAAGTCCTTCCCACTACTACTTTGTCCAGAAGCAAGAACCAGTAGGTTGGATTGTCCTATAGGCCCCCAACTCCTGGCCTGACTGCATGGTGTGGGCTTTGCCACCTGGCTGGGACAAGTCACTCTCCCACAGACGACATGTGCAGGGTTCAGGACTCCCCATTCCCACCAGTACCAGACCAGCACCAAGGGTTCTAGCTCTGGCAATGACATCTGTGACAAGACTCCCTCACATGCAAACTCTGCATTACAGGCTCCCAACAACACTCTGGATCAACTCCTTAATTTTATAGATAGAGGAACCAAGGGCTCACATAAATAAGCTCTACCTCTCCGGTTTCCCTTTGCAGGTATAAGACCACCTGCCTGGCAGCTTCTAAAGACAGTAGATCTGGGCTGGGGGTGTGGGGGTGCGGGCAGCTTGCCACACAGTCATGAGGACCCGAATTCCATTGCAAAAACATGCTTTAAAAATCCAGCTGTAGGCCAGACAATAGCACACACCTTTAATTCCAGCACTTTGAAGGCAGAAGCAGGTGGATCTCTGTGGTTTTTAAGGCTAAGTTAGCAAGCTCCAGGGCAGCCAGAGCCACACAGAGAAATCTTGTCTCAAAACAACAACAACAAAATAGGTAGGTAGGTAGATAGATAGATAGATAGATAGATAGATAGATAGATAGAAGAATCAAATCCAGACATGATGCCACCCACTTGGAATCTCAGCTTTGGGGACCCAGAGATAGGTGGATTCCTGGGGCTTGCCGGTCAGCCAGCCTAGTTGAATTGGTACATTCTAGGGAAAGTAAGAGCCTGTATCAAAAATAAGACGAAGACCCCTGAAGTAGAACACCCAAGGATGACTGTCTTAGTTAGGGTTTCTATTACTGTGAAGAGACCCATGATCACAGCAGCTGTTATAAAAAAAAAAAAAAAAAAAAAAAAAAAAAAAAAAAAAAAACCGCATTTAACTGGGGCTGGCTTACAGTTTCAGAGGTTTAGTCCATTATCATCATGGCAGGAAGCACAGTTGGGTGAGGGCAGGCGTGGTGCTGAGCTGAGAGTTCCATATCTTAATCCACAGGCAGCAGAAGGGAACCAAGTTCCACACTGGGAAGAGCTTGAGCGTAGGAACCTCAAAGCCCACCCCCACAGTGACACATTTCCTTCAACAAAGCCACACCCACTCCAACAAGGCCACACATCCAAAAGGGCCACTTCCCATGGGCCAAGCATTCAAATACACAAGTCTATGGGCGGGGGTTGTGGGGCATACCTATTCAAACCACTACAGTGACTTTTAATCACAACACTCATAAACACACACACACACACACAGGCACTTGCACACACAGTGTGCATGCACATGCACGCAGGCACCCAAAGAAGGGTGGATTTCAATTCAGCCAGTTTATAATTATTCAGCCCCACCCCCACCCCCATCCCCAACAATAAGACTGTGGAGAGAGAGAGTCTTCATTTTTCACCTTAGTTCAAAGTTCCATCGACTGCCTGGAATATTTGAGAGTCAGGTCCTCTTGCACAGGCAGCCTGTGTGCCTGGCTCTGGCCTCCTAAGGAGTTGTGGGGTCCATTGAGACACCAACAGAACACCATCCTAGCTTCCCAGTAGGCCTGGTCGTCACCATTGTAGCGAATGTTTGTGCCCACCTTGTGCCCACTGTGGTACCATCTGCCCCCCTACTCTGCATAGTTTGTAGGGTGTCGGGGTCTGCCCTCCATGCCCACACTTCCACTGGCTTTCCAGGGCATGTTGAGAATCTGTCAAGAGACTTCTCACAGAGCCATTGACTTCAGGGACCGAGGCAGCATGTGCAAAGGTACTGTGGTGTCTGGGAAGCCGTAGGCAGTATGCTTGGGGTTATGTGGTTGAAATTACAGCTGGAGGGCTCTCTCTGTGTGTAACAGGGGCCCTGCCTTTCCTTTTGGCAGCCCCAGCCCCTGTTGTGTAGCAGTCTTTAGGATCCATCCCACAGGTTTGTTTATGGCCTGCTATGTGTGAGGCGGCTTGCTCCACAAAATGCCTATATTAACATGGAATTGAAAAAACAAACAAACAAACCAAACAAAAACAAAACCCCCCAAAAACAGAACAGGCAGTCTCCTGTAAAACATGCCTGCTGGGCTTCCTGTAAAACACTGACGGATCCCCAGAGGGCAACATCAGCTGGTGATGTCAGGCCTGTCCATGCCTGAGGTCTGGATTCCTCATGTCAGGCTTCCAGGTCAGATTGTTAAGGATGTGCAGTTAGCCCATTCCCCAGATGCTGCATAGGGCAGCAGCACTCCAATTTGGTCATTTCTTGAGGTGTTCTAGAGTGTCAGCACGGAAGCTATCCCCACAAACTCCCCCTCCCAACCCCACGACAGCATTGGCATGGGCTATGAGCAGCTGCAAGGCCTGGTCACAAGTGACCCACGTAAGGCTCTGATGACACTGTAGCCCAAAGCTCTAGGCCTCAGCCTGCTCAGGATGGCTGAATGGCCTAAAGCTCACCCCAGAGGCCTCAGGTGCAACCGAGATAGGGGACACATCACTATTGCCCTGGGAGTCCCAACGCCTTCCAGGGAGACAAGTGGGGCCAGGTTTCAGCAGAAGGGGCAGCTGCTGCTTCTCAGAGCCCCGGGGGACAGAGCTACATCCGTCATTGCTCTGTGCTCCCGGGAATGCTGTATGTTGGAGCCGGGTGCTGACAGATTGGCACAGCAGGTTAATAAGTGCATGCCTTCCTCCTAAAGGCTAATGCAATATTAATCAGCCTGGTGTGGTCAGCAGAAATCGCTCAGCAGTCACAGAGTGAGAGGCCTTTAATTAATTCTCCTGTGAAGGGTCTGTCAGCATCCTCCCATACCACCCCACCCAGGAAGCCCTCCATGCTGGCCCAGGCTTCTGATAAGCTGGTTGGCTACTTGTACCTGTCAGTCCCCATCCTATAAAGCCAGGAAGGGAAATGTGTATGTGGGCAGGGAAAGGTCAGCCCTCCACTCACCCTCAGCCCAGATTATGTCCGTGTTTGGATCCTGTTCACACAGTGGAATTCCATCAGCTCATTACCTCAGGATGGGACTCTCAGAGCCAAGGCTGGATGGTGTGGAACTGCTGATAGAGCCAGGCCTGTTGGTGCTGGCCTGTCACCCCAGCTACTTCTGAGGCTGAGGCGGGAAGAGTAAAAGTTCAAGGCTAGTCTGATCTACAGAATGAGTTCAAAACCGGCCTGAGCAACTTAGTCAGATGTGGTCTTCAAATAAAAAGTAAAAAGAGGGCTGCCGATGTAGCTCATAGGTAGAATGCTTCCCTAGTGTGGGGCTGGGGTGTGGCTCAGTGGTAGAACCCCTGTCTAGATGTGTGAAACTCTTAGTTCCACCTTTCCCCCAAAATGAAAGAATTGTTGGCATACTCTCAGCAGAGTTGGAAGGGTGGGAGGGGCAGTGTCTGGCCCCAGTCTCCCCATGTGTCATCTGGTGACTATCAGAGAAGGCCCTGCCTACTTCTGTCACCTCTAGGGCTGACCTGATGCTTGGGGCAGCTAGGCTGCTCAGCAGGGTCCTCCAAGAGATACTAAAGATGGAGCTGGGGAGCAGTGTTGCCAGACCACCAAGAGGGACAGTCACAGCAGTGGGACTCCATGTGAACTCCCAGGCTAACCCAGGAAGGTCACACTGAGACTGTGGTGGGACAGGAGCTCACCGGAAGGACAGATGCTATAGCCAGGTTTCTGCTCCGGCTGAGTCTGGGACCCTGAGCCAGAGACCATACTACCCACAGTCATAATGGGGTCCTGGAATCTGAAGCGGCATCACCAAGACACCATGTCCCAGCTTTGGGTGGAAGACAGTGATGGTATTGGTAACTTTCATCTGTTTCTCAGACCACAGTCCCCCCCAGGGCTCTGTGTCCCCATCTCAGGCCAGCTTCTCCAGAGGTGTGTCAGGGGGCCCCACAGCTGGCTCTGTGCTCCGGCCACGTTAATCTTTTATTTATCTGAAGAAGCCTGGATGCCGCTGCTTGCGAGTCTAGAGTAATTAGGGGTTCCCGCTGATGGATCGCACTGGAGGGACGCATTGGTTATTTATTACCAAGTCACTTGCCGGAAAGGTTAGGGGCTGAGAAGTAATTATTTTTCCTTCCTCTCTGCCCCGCTCACCAGCTTTGCTGTTTAAAGAGGGTGTTTTGCAGGAAGCTAGTTGGCGATCTAGAGCCCTCTGTTCCAAGGCCTATGGGCCCACAATCCAGGCTTGCCGGGGAAGATGCAGCATCACAGGGATCCTGGGGGACTGTGTGGCTCTTTTTTCTCTTCCGTTACCCTAATCTTTGTCCCTTCCCTAGTTGAGAATTCCCAGGAGAAAAACGCTTGATCTCTCTGTGTGTCCAGTTCTACGTAGAATTCTGGGGCACCTCAGGGTAGACTGTTGGAGGCATGCTGGATAAAGTCAAGGGCAGAGGGACCAGGCTGCTGGTAGATAGAGCAGGTGCAAAGGCCCTGGGGTTGGATTGGACAAGAACTCTGCAGGGCTGCAATGAGGGAAGGAAGGTATTGTGATGGGTACAGAGGAGTGGGCAAAGACGTGGCCATGACTTGGACCTCAGGACTTGTTCTAAGCATTTGGGGACATCTTGAGGGTAAGGAGGGGGAGTAGGTAATTTATTGCCTCTTTTCACCTTGTCAGGGTATACCTGGCAAGGCTCAGGTTGGGGAGACTGTACAGATGTTAAATTGCTTGCTGAACAAGCATGAAGACCTGGGTTCAATTCCTGGACCTATATAAAAAAAAAAAATCCAGTCATGTTGACATGCACAGAGCTGGGGAGGTGGAGACAAGGGGCCTGGGGCTTGATGGCCAGCCTGTCTACCCTACTTGGTAAGCTCCTGGGCCTAGAGGTCCTGCCTCAAAACAAGCAAAAACTAACCAAACAAAAATCTAAGATTAACAGCTAACTGAGAAAGACACTGAAGATTGACCTCTGGCCTCCAAATACACACACACACACACACACACACACACACGCAACCATGCAACCACGCAACCACGCAACACGCACACGCAACCACGCATGCCCCTGGGGCAGCTGTGCTCCCTAGAAAGCAACTAGTCCTAGGGCACAGACACTCGAACGTTGTGATGTCCCCACAGGCTCACGGCTTGAACACTCGGTCCCTAACTTGTAGTGCTGTTTCTTGGTCCCGACTGAATGGTTGGAGTAGGTACTTGGGGGTAGGGGGTGGTATAATCACACCAACCACTTCCTGTCTCCTTTTTGTTGCTTCCTGTCAGCCATGATGTGAACAGCTTCTGCCAACTGCCCCACCTCCATGATGCTTCCCTCGTGATGGAAGGAGCAAGCCACACAGAAATGAAGCCACCTAAATCATGGGTCCAAATGAACCTTTCCTTGCCTAAACTCCCAGTAATCTTGGTCACTTAATAAGATAGTGTGGTTGGAATAGGAATGGCCCCCATAGACGAATGTGTTTGAATGCTTGGCCCTACAGGGAGTGACTTTATTAGGAGGTGTGTCCTTGTTGAAATGGGTGTGGCCTTGTTGGAGGAAATGTGTCACCGTGGGGGTGGGCTTTAAGGCTCCTAAGACTTAGCTCCACCCAGTGTGGAAGAGGCAGTCACATCCGGATGCCTTCAGATTAAGATATAGAACTCTCAGCTCCTTCTCCAGCACCAGGTCTGCCTGGATGCTGCCATGCTTCCCACCATGATGATAATGGACTGAAACTCTGAACCTGTAAGCCAGCCCCAATGAACTGTTAGCCTTTATAAGAGTGGCCTTGGTCATGGTGTCTCTTCACAGCAATGGAAAGCCTAAGACAGATAGTAACTAGTTCATCTACTTGAATCAGCTTCTATAGCACAAGAAATGTGTTGTCAATTAGAGTTGCAGGCTGCATAGATCTCCTCCTTCAGACATGATGATCCAGGACTCAGGAATTACCAGAATCAGGGTCTAAGATCAGTTCCCCATGATGGCTGTCCGGCCTCAAGCTCTGAAGACTGACAAGGACTCTCACTTCTACTCAAGACAAGCAGAAAGGACTAGATTTTTACTCCTATTTGACAAAATTCCCACCATTTTTTTTGTTTTGTTTTTATTTCTATTTTATTTTAGATAGGGTCTCTCTTCGTAGCACTAGCTGTCCTGGAACTCACCCTGTAGACTAGGCTGGCCTTGAACTCACAGAGATCCAACTGCCTCTGCCTGGACTTGGGTTCGATCCTGGGCCTGCTGGGATTCAAGACTTATGCCAGCATACCCAGCTTTTGCTCCTATTTGAGACATCACCACAGAAAATGTCAGGCCTGTGACACCATTCCTGGAGAGCGATGAACAAGCAACTGCTCACCTGAGAGACCAGTGATAGGCCAAAGTAAGGACACCAACCAAAATCCAACTTGGAGAGCCAAGGATTTTTTGGGGGTACTTGTAGGAGTGTGGGTGAGGACGTGGGTGAGGAGCAGAGACAACTCAAAGGTCAGGGCAGTAAACTAAACAAAATAATCTGGGGAAACTGAGTCTGTCTGTCATCCAGGCTCTTAAACCATCAATCATGGCCACGTGTAGGATCACGTGACTGAGGGCATTGATCGAGCCACAAGTAATGACAGCAATAAAATATTTCTAAATGTGCAGTGATCAAAACTGAATTCCAAGTTGGGCATGGTGACACATATCTTTAATCCCCGAACTCAGGAAGCAGAGGCAGGTGAATTTGGAGTCCACCTAGTCTACAGTAGTGAGTTCTAGGACAGGCAGGGCTGGAACTGGAGGGACTGCTCAGGACTGAGGAATGAAGATCAGTTCTCAGCACCCCTGGGTCAGACAACTCATACAAGCCTGTGGCTCCAGCTCCGAGGGGTCTGGCTCCCTCTTCTGGGCTCTCTGAGTACTGCATGTGAGTGCAGGTACACACGCACGCACGCATGCATGGGCACACAGTCTCTCTCTCTCTCTCTCTCTCTCCTCTCTCTTCTCTCTCTCTCTCTCTCTTGTGTGTGTGTGTGTGTGTGTGTGTGTGTGTGTGACGCGTGTGTGTGCAAGCAGCAGATTTCCCTGGACCGGCTAGTCACTGGCAGTCGTGAGATGTAGATGTAGATGCTGGGAACCAAACTCCAGCTCCAGTTGTCTTTGCAGCCCCATGACTTAAATCTTAATTTAAATGAAGTATGCCCAGCTCATCAGTATGGCATTTTGCTCTTTTGTCTTTGGCAATCGATGAAAATTGTGTTTATACCAAAGGACTGTTTTAAAATAAATTTCTTAGTATTTAGTACAGATATTCTATGTACCTACCTTATGTACCTCTGCTCGTGTAAAAGTGTCTCAAGGCGAGAGGTTGTCGTGAATGGGGAGAGTCTAAGAAACCCTACTCTACGGCAGTGAGAATAAGGCTGCCAACGTTTCCTTATGAAAAGAGGGAGGGTGCTCATTAGACCTTCGCCTGGGACCCCAGCTTCCACTCCCTTCTGCTCAGCTGGCCCTGGTCTTGAGGGTGCTGGAGGACACGGGAGATGGAACTCCAGGCTTCAACCTTTATGCGTAGTCACCCACGCTGGGTGTGTTCAAGTCTTACAGCCAGCTCCTTGAGTCCCTCACGGATCCCAGTAACTTCACCAGCTCCCTAAACTGGTCCTGAGTGGAAGGGATCTTTCTGTTGGTGCCCTCCCTGGGGTCGATGGACGAGCTTTCATGTCATCCCAGGAAAACTACACAGTGAGCACACATATGAGCAGAAAGCTGGGCAGAGGAGCCCGTGGAGATTTCTGTGGGTCCATAGCTTGAGTGCTCGGCACTCAACTGGAAGAGAACCATCTGGAAGGGCAAAAAAAAAAAAAAAAAAAAAAAAAACAGTGCCTATTGCTAACATGGGACTGTGAGGTGTCTAGTCCCTCTCAACAGACTCAATGCTGGAAAAATTCACTACGCACAAGACCTCAGGAAGAATATTCTGGAAGAAGTAATTCCCACCAGACTAAGATCTGCCCCAGGTGCCCAAAGTCATTAAACTCAGAGAGACCCGAATGAACCACAGTGGCCAGGCACCTTGCGTGCAGTCGCAGGGACACGTTGCCTAGCAACTGATGATGTAAAGCTCAGTTTGTTTGTTTGGTTTGGTTGCTGTTGTTGTTTTGTTTTTAAGAAAGCAGAGTCAGAAAAGTTAGCTCTGCCCACAAGATGTGCTGGGGTAAAGCTGGCACAGACATTGTGGGAGTGGCCAAGTAATGACTGGCTGAGCTTGAGACCCACTGCTAACACTGCCTGGAGGGCCAGAACCCAGAGGCTGTGTAGCCCAGAGATGTAGGATAGAAGCAAACACGACTGACAAAAAAAATTAGTGAAATGATTCCAACTGATATTCTACTGTACTCATAGATTGGTGCCTAACCCAGTTGTCAGCAGAGAGGCTTCATCCAGCAACTGATTAAAGAGATGCAGAAAAAAAGAGAAAAAAAAAAAAAAAAAAAAGAGTGCCGGGCGGTGGTGGCGCACGCCTTTAATCCCAGCACTTGGGAGGCAGAGGCAGGCGGATTTCTGAGTTCGAGGCCAGTCTGGTCTACAGAGTGAGTTCCAGGACAGCCTGGGCTACACAGAAAAATCCTGTCTCGAAAAACCAAAAAAAAAAAAAAAAAAAAAAGAGATGCAGAGACCCACAGCCAAACATTAAGTGGAGCTTGGGGAGTCTGTGGAAAAGGAGGATGAAGGATTTTAGGAATCAGAGAGCTCAAGGACACCACAAGAAAACCTAAGAATTAACTAACTTGGTCTCATAGAGGCTCAGAGACTGAATCACCAACTAGGAAGCACGAATGGGCCCGGCATAGGCCCTCTGCACACATTACGGTTGCGTAGATGGGTCTTCTTGTGGGACTCCTATCAGTGGCAGCGGGTTCTGTCTCTGACTCTGTTGCCTGCCTTTAGGACTGGTTTCCTCCTACTGGGCTGCCTTGCCCACCCTTACTAGGAGAGGAGGTGCCTAGTCTTACTGCAACTTGATATACCAGGACTGATGGATATTCCATGGGAGGCCTGCCCTTTTCTGGAGAGAAACAGAGGAGGAGTGGATGGGGGAGGGGAAGAGGAGAAGTGTTGGGGGACTGGAAAAGCAGAGGGGAGGGAGGAGAAACTGGTAGATGTTAAAATAAATAAATAAATAAAAGAAAGCAAGCAAAGGCAAAACCGCAATGATAAGACTCAGTCAACAGAAACTTCATGGCCAGGGGATGAGTCTGTGGGTAAAGTGCTTGCCTTGCAAGCTCAGGGACCCGGATCCCCAGGACCCGTGTTAGAAGCTGGGCGTGGTTTCACATGCCTGAAATCCCGGAAGTGGAGGTGAAGACAGAAAAATGCCTTGAGTTTGCTGGCTGGCCAGCCTAGCAGAATCAATGAGTCCTGGGTGTGATGAGAGGCCCTGTCTCAAAAAACAAGGTGGAGAGTAATTGAGGAAGACACTGGCCTCCTCCTGCATGAGCACAAATATAGGAAACTGTCGTTTTAATCCCAGGGCTGGGATGTGGGGCTGCTTCAGACTGTCCGCAGCAGCTGACTATGATTTGCCTCGTGCTCTAGCAGGGGCGTGATTTTGCCAACGGCAGATAGTTTCTGTGATTTTGCCAACGGCAGATAGTTTCTGTGATTGTGTGATGCTGGGAATTCTGAGGGCTTTTCAGAGGGTCTGTAAATGCTACAGGTGTGGTGGTTGGTGTTGGTTGATGTGGGTTATTGTTGGTCCTAGTTTGTTAAGTAGTGGTGTATAAAAAAGAAACGACAACAAGAAGAAATTAGATATCCTGACAGTGAAGATCAAACTTGCCCCCATAAACTCGATGCCCCTAACCAGCAGGAAGCAGTCTAATGATAACATCGTCCCCTTATTTAGGAATCTCTTTCCTTTCCTCTCTATCCTTTTCCTCTTATCTAGTGTTAGGAGGCTGAAAGGATGCAAGAAAAGGTGTGGAGAAAGATGGAAGAAAGAAGAACCCACAACGTAGCCAAAAGCAAGCTCCAGAAGCTGACTAGGGGGAGGGGCTAATTCTCATCTACTTGACACATCTGGAAAGAGGGAACCATCAGACTGGCCTGTGGGCATGTCTGTGGATCATTTGTTCTTGACTGCTGGTTGGTAGGGGAGGTCCGTTTCACTGTGGGCGGGGCTTTAGGCAGGTGGGTGGGGCTTTAGGCAGGTGGGTAGGGCCTTGTAAGACAGGGAGCTGAGCATGAGCAGCCAGTGAGCGGCGTTCCTCCGTGGTCTCTGCTTGTGTTCTTGCCTCGTGTTTCTGCCCTGGCTTCCCTTGTGATGAATTGTCACCTGTAAGATGAAATAGTCTTTTCCTCCCCAAGTTGTCTTTGGTCATGGTGTTTGTCTCAGCAACAGAAGACAAACTGAAACAGCGGCCATGAGCAGAACCTCCTGAAACTGGGAGCCCAAATAAAAAATCCCTCCATTAAACCGTCCATCTTAGAGATTGAGGTCACACTATGCAAAAGTAACTAAACACAATGTACCACTCAGAAAGCTAAGCAGAGGTATGGAAGGCAGAAAAAATGAAAAAAGACCCAGGGCTTGGGGAGCCTCAGTGTAATGAACTGCACAAACCTGAGGACCTGAGTTCAGATTCCTAGAATTCTCATTATAAAACAGACTTGTTTGTGAGTGCCTATGATCCCAGTGTTGGGAATGTGGGGACAAATGGGTCCCTGAGGCTCACTGGCCAGCCAGTCTGGCTGAATCATTAAGAGATGTCACCTCAAAAAGTAAAATGTTGAGAGATCGAGGAGGACACCTGACATTGACCTCTGACCTCCACATGCACCCGCACATGCATGTGCACACATGCATACACACACACACACACACACACACACACACACACACTTGAACATATGCATAGAACACACACAGGGTAAAGGTAAAAAAAAAAAAAAAAGACCCACACTGGGCCTGTGAGTGTGAAAACCTCAATGTCTTCAGAAAAGACATTATCAATCAGTAGCCTGGGAGGCGGGTCAGAAGAACCTACAAGAATAAAGAGGACCTAGAACCGTTATGCAGCTACTTGTGTGTCACTGTGACCCAAATACCTGAGAGGGACAACTTCTGGGAAGAAAGGTTTATTTTGGCTCACAGATTTCAGAGGGCTTTAGCCTATCATGGCAGGAGGCCAAGGAGAAATGGCTCAGTTGATGGCAGCAGGAGACTGTGGTGGAGGCCGCTCACATCAGGGAGGAACAGGAAGTAGGGAGACCAGATAGTGTGTTACAGGATATTTGATCACACTATGAACCCTGAGATTGTGTTGTTTACTGGGGAAACCTGGTTTTAGTTGTGGTGTAGCTCAGCCTTAGCACACACCTTTGATCCCTTCGGCTGGAATACAGACACGCCCTTATTCATAGCCTTACTCCTAAACAATGAAGGCAAAGTTAGTTTGCAGAAGGAAGCACCCATGTTTGAAAGTGATGTCTAATTGAGTGGGAGACAAAGTGACAAATCAGAGAAAAATTTGACAGAATAAGATACGCCCAACTCTACAAGAAGAGAAGAAAGAGTAACATACAGGGGAGCAAAGCAGAGGGAGAGAAGGAGGCACTTTGACCAGGACAGTTGTACAGAGACAGGTTGCAGAGAGAGAAAAAGCTAGACACAGGTGAAGACAGAAAGAGCCAGAGCATGAGGAGCCAGAAGATTAAAACCAACTGCCAGAGTTAGTTTTAAGCCAAGCAGAGTAAAAAGTCAGATGCTGAGAGAGAAGCCAGATTGAACCAGTCAGCTTGGAGAGAAGTCAGACCTGGAGCAGCTAAGTTGAACCAGCCAGATAGAATTCAGAAAGAACTAGGAAGGGGTAAGCTTATTCAGCAGCAAGTCTCAGAGGCTGGAGATATTCAAGGCCTAGATAAGGAATGGACTTGCTAAAGAATGGGCCACACCTTCTGCTGCCAGCCATGTATAGAACATGGAAGAAGAAGTTTGTTCTCTCTCTGCCCGCCTGTTTTCACTCTCATTGGCAAGTACATCCCTTCACTGGCATTAGAGCCTACTTCTGGCATGTACTGAAGACCAGCTGACGCATCTAGCCTCATCTGAACAACTACTGGATTCTTGAACCTTCTGTTGTTAGACAGACATTGTTGGACTAGATGAACCATAGCCTGTAAGCCATTCTAATAAATCCTCTGTCTGTCTGTCTGTCTGTCTACTCATATATTATAGTCTCTCTCCATATATATATATATGAATATATGTTCATTCTAATTCTATAAGTTTTGTTCTTCTAGAGAACCCTAACTAATATGCCCTTCTACATATCTATCGGTGTCTCACTCATATATGCATATAATTAAAAAAATAAAAACAAACCTTTCTTAAATCTCAATATGTCCCAAGTTAAGAAACATTAGGAAAACAAATTACTCAAAACTCATGAAGACAAAACTTGTAAGAGTAGAGAGAACAAAAGTGAACAGAGGGTTAAAAGTGAGACTAACAATAAATTTCTCAGCAGAACTACCAAAGCAAGAAGGTGGTTAGCAAGGCCTGGAGGATCCATTGACCCTGGATTTTATACCCTGCAAAACTATCGCAAACCTGCAAATGAAGCAAAGATATCATCAACAAGCAACCACAAAAGTAGTCCTTAGTGGATCTGAGCTTTAAGAACAGCTGGAAAGGTCCTCCACACAGATTTAAAAACAGCAGCAGAAATGTAAGTTTGCCAAAGGACTGAAGAGCCCTTCAGATGGTCCAAATTTGTAGAAATCAACACATTGTTTATGTATCTTTAAATAAGAATTGACCATTCAAACAAAGTAGTAGCCTTGGATTTGGAGGCCTGTGAAGCACATGAGAATAACACCATGCCTGTGAGAAGAGAAATGGAAGTAATTGACATAAACTACCCAAGAGATTGTATCAGTGTCAAAATCTAAGCCCTAGTGGATAAAGTGTTTGTCACACACACATGAGGGCCTGAGTTCAAATCCCTTGAACCCACATGAAGCCAGATGTGGCAGACCTTGCCTGTAACTCCAGCACTGGGGAAGTGGAGAGAAGAGATTCTCCGAGGATTGCTGGCCTGCCAATTTACCTGAATAGCAGGCTCTGGGTTCAGTGAGAGACCCTGTTTCAAAAAGAATAAGGTAGAGAAAGATTGAGGAAGACAATAGACATTGACACCTGGCCTCCCGACATGTGTGCACACACATATACACACATTCTCTACACACATACACACCCTTAAGCCTAACATGGTGTTGCATAACTGTAATCCCAGCATTTAAAGAAGGAGGTATGAGGTCATACTTACAGCATATAGCAGGGCTAAAGATAGGCTTTTATTTTATTTTTGAGACAGGGTCTTACTATGTAGCTCTGGCTGGCCTGGAACTTGCTATGTATGCCAGGCTGGCCTCAAACTCACAGAGATCTGTCTGTCTCTGCCTCTAGAGTTCTGGGATTAAAGGTATGCATCACCATACCCAGCTAAAGATGGGGTCTTGAGGGAAAGAATGAGAGAACAGACTCCAAGCCTCCCTTTCCCTGATCACATCTTTGCCAGGTCTTACCAACAGCTTGGGACGCAAGAGCAATTCTCTGTGTCTGTTTCCAACCTAATAAACAAGGATGTGGACCCAGTTCTGACAGGTGGAAACCATTCATATTGAGGAATATAGCTCACCACAGAAGATGCTGCTGCTTGGCTCCTGGGCTTCACAGAGACATACGGACAGATGGACATTGTTCTAGAACACTGAATCAGAGTCCTGGAATAGGCAATGAGAGTCAACCTGGTGGAAAGGAGAGGGGAGATCTCCTGTGAATGGAACCGCATGTCCAGAGGCCTTGAGGTAGGAGAGGGTGCAGCACCTCGTCATGTGGATTAACTGTGAGCACACTCACCTGGGTAGGAAGCAACCTCCCGCTCAAACTCACAGAAGCTACAAGGGCTCTGGTGGCTTCCAGGAGCTGAGGAGAGAGGCAGGAACCCACAGCAACAGGGCCCTAGGTTTTCTTTGGGGAAAAAATGTCATTGAACAGAGGGATTGGTTGGTTACACAACACTGTGAATGTATCTCATACCACTAATGCTCACTAACTGTTGACTAGTTTTATCTCGTGTGAAGTTTACTTCCATGGGGGAAAGGTCATGGTGGGCATTAAATTAAGTGACAGTCATGACAGGCTTAGAAGCAGCTGGAGCAGGGCAACCATGGCTATTCCTGTTATTACTGGCCCTCTCTATTTTAATTCCCTGGAGCTATGCATTAGTTAGGGTTTCTGTTGCTCCAGTGAAACACCATGATCAAAGCAACTTGGGGGATAAAGGGTTTTATTTGGCACACTTCCAGGTAACTGTCCATCACTGAGGGAAATTAGGGTAGGAACCCGGAGACAGGAACTGATGCAGAGACCGGAGAAGACTGCTTTTTATGAGCATGCTCCTCATGGCTTGCTCAGCCTACTTTCTTTTTTTTTTTTTTTTTTTTTTTTTGGTTTTTTTCGAGACAGGGTTTCTCTGTGTAGCTCGGGTTGTCCTGGAACTCACTCTGTAGACCAGGCTGGCCTCGAACTCAGAAATCCGCCTGCCTCTGCCTCCCAAGTGCTGGGATTAAAGGCGTGCGCCACCACCGCCCGGCTTTTTTTTTTTTTTTTTTTTTTTTTTTTGCTCAGCCTACTTTCTTATAAAACCCAGAACCACCAGTCTAGGGGATGGTACCACCCACAGTAGGCTGGGTCCTTCTCCATCAATCACTAATTTTAAAAATGCCCCGCAGCTGGATCTTTTTCTCAATTGAGGTTCCCTCCTTTCAGACGACTCTAACTTACGTCAAGCTGATATAAAACTAGCCAGGACAAGGTGTTTCACATCTTCTTTCATTTCCCAGAATACCCCACTACTGGGTATTAGTTTTCAGATGAGAAGGAAAGGCTCAGAGAGAACAAGCAGGTTGTTCAAGGTCACACAGCAGGGATGGGACCCAAACTTAGGTTTTCAATTCCCAGTCTAGACCTGGACAAAAGTTGCAAACCTGTCCCTGGAGAGGGTGAGGTGACATGCACAGAGCAGCAGTCAGGTGAGAGCACACTTTGACAGAACAGCACTGGCCAATATGGATGTTCAGCAAAGCTGGTGTGACATCTGGAGCTGTTTATGCAGAGACTGGCTGGGCTGAGAGGCAGTGTGACCATGGAAGCAGAGGAACAAGCCAGGGCGGAGCGAAGCTGGCGGGGCTGTCAGTGAGACCAAAGTTCTCAGATGGAGTGTTGCCAGGCAACCTGTGATAAGTGTCTGAGACACAAATGCCTTCCCCTCTGATCTGATGTCCAAGCAAGAGGTCAGGACACCTAGGGGTATCTGGGGCCCAGGACAGGTGAACGAAGGGGCACATGGTATCCTTCCTTAGGCTGGCATCTCCCTCTCCAGAAAGTAGCTGGGCTTCCCCTAGGGAGTCGCCATGGTTCTCCTTGGAGACATTTTTTAAGACATACCTCATCCACTCCTAACCCCACTGAAGACTTCCTGGTGCCATGGCATTGTCCTGTGGGCACCTGCATTTCTGAACCCACCTACTTACCCCACACATTCAGCGAAGCCCCAATTTCCCACCCTCCCTTCTGCCTCAGGACCTTTGCACATGCTGTTCTATCATAGTTACTCCCCCGTCGCCCCTGCCCACACTAACTTTGAACCTCAGGACTCCTTTAGGGGGAAGGCTTTCTTATTAAACAGAGGTGTTGGTTGCACAATGCTGTGAACGTATCACATACTGCCAATTGCTCACTAAGTCAACTGCTAAGACCTCTTCGAGTTTAGTGTTGCTTTCTAGGGCATCTGATCCGCCGGCCCTGGAACTGCTGCCTCTTTAGATCTTTACTGCACAGTTGTGCCCATGGCGTGTCCTGGTGCATCACCAGGGAGGAGGCAGACCTGGCTCACTCAAGGCTATGCCAGCTCCAGAATTCGTTGGCCTCGGAGATCTTTGAGTAGTTGTGAGAGCAAAAATCAGTGAATGGAAAGAGGCATGGAGAGAGGGAGGGGGATAGAGAGAAGGGGAGAGAGACGGATGGGTGGGTGGGTGAGTGGAGGGGTAGGCGTTTGGTCCTCTGTATAGATGGATGGATGGGCAGGTGGATGAAGGGGTATGGACGGAGAGAAGGAAGGAGAGTGGAGGGTCTCTGAGACCCTTCAGTTCCACAGAAGACAGCTGTGGGACAAAGCTGGCAGGACCATCTTGCTCTAAGTGAGACCAGCTGACAAGACACTGACCTTAGCTGCAACCCCTATGGCTAGCCTGTCTCTCACCGGGCAATGGGTTCTGAGTTGATGAAGAGAGAAACTTCTGAACACAGGGAGACCCAGGGTGCTCTGCATTTCTGGCTTCATTTTTCCCATCTGTAAAATGGACACGTTTATTGTCCCTGTGTGTATGTACAATGAGCAAGAGATCCGTGTGCATACACTCAGTCTACAAACTGTAGTATGTGGTGCCAAGGAGGCGCTGCTGAAGGCACAACCTTTTTCTTCAGGCTTGGCTACCTGCCTTCCTTTCTCCTCCACCCTGTGCTGTCTTCCTTCAGGCTCATGGGGATCCTTCCTTTGGTGCCAGAGTCAGGGAGGGGCAGCCAGCAGGGCCCAGCACTGTCCATTGTCTGTCAGTCTATCTGTGAAGGTCCCGCTGCCCAGCAGGGGCTGGTCGGTGGCTGCAGGGCGCACAGCTGTTTGCTGGGTCTTGTCCTGAAGCAAACACAATAACTGTTTAGCAACTGAGCCACACTAATGAATATCGGGCCAGATATTTTCGAAGCCTGTTTCAACTGATTACTTGGAGAGCTGAGTACGTCTCCCAATTACCCAGGCAATTAGGCGACTAATTAAATACTTACCCTCCGCTTCATAAACAGGCACAGGCGGGCGGGAGCTGGAGTTGGCTCAGGCGCCTGTGAAATATTGGCTGTCAGGGAGGCCCACGCGTGCACTCGTGCGTTCACATACGGGCACACACTCACGTGCGTGCCGGATTTCAGCTGCCCTGTGGGCAAACTGCCAATGGTCAGACAAGCAGGGGGACAGGCATCCAGAATTGCTGAAGGATCTATCCACATGTCCTGGGGTCAGAGTCTGGACTTCTCAACCTGTCAGAGGTTCCTTACTCCAGGAAGCCCTCCTGGTTTACTCCAGCCTCAAGGACTTCCACCCACTGACAGTGTCTTTGTCCCAGACCTGGCTCTGAGCTCCATCCTTTGTGTCTGAGTGACTCTCCTGTTCTGGGCACAAGCGTTCATCAGTGGGAGCTTCTCTGATCTCGCCCAGGGCAAAGCTGGCACCAGCTCTGACTCCCTCCTCCCAGCCAGTGATTTGTCTGGAAGAGTTACCTGGCGGTGCCACTGTGATGGTTTATAAGCACACTCCTGGGGTCAGGAGATAGCTCAGAGTGCTTGGCTGGCATCCCCAAGGCCTAGCTTCTATCTTAAGCACCACCTAAGGTACAGGGAGCCATCTTGGGAACAGGTGGTGGCACATGCCTGCTATCCCAGAACTTGGGAGGAGGAGGCAAAAAGAAGTCCAAGGTCATCCTGGACTACATAGTGAGTTCAGGGCCATCCTGGGCTAAAGAAATAAAAATTAAAAACATGTTCTCAATTAAAGTATGTACCAAACACTTTGACTGTCTCTCATTCTTACTCGGTGTCTTCCTCTGTTCCCTGGAATCTGGCTGGACTGTGATGGCCTCAAGCAAGGATGGTTTTGTCCGGCATAGGTGGGAGAGGAAGTCCTTGGTCCCTTGAAGGCTGCATGCCCCAGTGTGCGGGAATTCGAGGGGGGGAGGAGTGTGTGGGTAGATGGGGGCATATCCTCATAGAAGCAGGAGGGGTGAGGTAGGGGGTTTCTGGGTGTGGGGGGGGGGGAAATGGGGGAAAGGGGATAGCATCTGAAATGTAAATAAAATATCCAATAAAAAATTAATCTAAAAAAAAAAGAAAGTAAAAAGGAAAGAAAGTGTGACACGCCACCTGGGTCACTAGGCTGGCCAGAAGGGTCCTCAACTGCATTTTACTAGAACCCGATGGCTGAAAGCGCCTGATCCACGGTGCATTAAAGGGTCACTGCGCATGTGTGCACATGCGCACTCATGCAGACCCTGTGCGTACCCAACCCCTGGTAGGCTCCATCCTGTTCTGTGGGGTTCTTGCCAGAGCGTTGTGACAGTCATTGGCTCAGGACTAGCCCTCCCACCTGAGGCGCAAGCTTCCACACGGCCCTTGCTCAACGCCAGAAAGACTCAGAGTGTTTCCAACTCTCATGCCCAAAGAATGCATACGGGAGGGTGGGAAGGAAAAAAGTTAGTGTTGAAGGTTCAAGGGTCGTGCCTCAGACCACCAAGACACCAGAGAACAATGACTCACAAGGCCCCAGCACCCCAAGGGAAGTCCACCACATTTCGGGGGCACTTCTGCCTCAAGAATCTGTGAGCTTCTAGGCTGTGTACCCAGAAAACTGCAGACAGCAAGCAGTAAGTTTATTGGCCCCTGGGAGGCGAGGCAAAGTGTCTTACTTACGTGGACACGGTGTGGAGGTAGGAAGTGGGACAGGTGGAGACAGGTACCCATGTGTGCCTCAGCTAGCAGGCAGCTCTCAGGTTTCACTATGGTCTCTCTCTCTCGTTGTCCATCTTGGGTGTGAGGCTCTCTGACTCCACACCCACCTGTAGAGATGATGGGATGCAGGCCCGGCTTGCCCCAGCTCTGTGGTTTCTCTCCAGTGTCTAGAGGCTGAGCTCTTTCTAGACACGCCTCTCTGTTACTCCTGAGACACAGTATGGAGCCTGGGACACAGCGGCTGCCTGCATCGTCAACACTTGTCTTCTGAATCCACAAGTCATCTAAGGCAAGTTGTGCCTCTCCTCCTCAGCTTCCGTGGAGACTCCTGGCTTCCCGGGGTGAGGGACAAGTGGCCAGGCCAGGTGCTGCTCCCCAAGGAATCAGGTGGGGCCTCTTTGAGTCTGTGATACCCATGCTAAAGAGATGATGGTCCAGACATTGTTAGGGCAATGTAATCCCCACCTCCAGCTGGGTGACTAACTGGACAGTGCCTGGGGCCGTCCGATGGGCCAGTTCTAATCAATTGAAAATTTTAAATTTTTTTTGAAGGGCCTGCACATGCCACAGTGCATGTGTGACTCTCGGAGGACAACTTTTGGGAGTTGGTTCTTACCTTCCATGTTGTCTAGCGAGGCGGGGTCTCTCTTGTTTTCCTCTGCTGTTGCGGTATTCAAGTTCGCCCTGTGAGGTGATTCTCCTGTTTTTGCCTCCCGTCTCGTCTCTCCATGGGAGAGCTGGGGTTACAGATGCATGCCGCTGTATATGGCTTCTTATGTGGTTTAGGTCATCAGCTTTAAGCAGCTAGCACTTTTACCCACTGAGCAATCTCCCTGGTTCTCTGTTGAAAATTTTAATAGCAGACCTGGGACTTCCTGAGGACGGAGTAATCTGTCCCGTGGGTGGCTCTTCCCATCCTGCCTGGGTGAAAGCTGCCCTTAGGAGCTCACCTCCACCATGTCAGCAGTCAATGTCATAGATCGCTTTATAACTTAAGTAAGTACATGCATACTACATAGCTAGAATAAGACAGACGATGTCGGGCTGGGGAGATGACTCAGTTGGAAAAGCACTTGCCTTGCAAACTTAAAGACCTGAGTTTGATCCCCAAAAACCATGTGGAAAAAAAAAAAAAACCCTAGCATGGTGATATACACGTGTAATCCCAGCGCTGGGGAGATGGAGCCGGGAAGATGCCCCCCCCCAGCCCCATACAACTCACTAAGTGAAAAGATGAACCAGGGATGCTTGCATCCATCAGAGCCCAGCAGAGGAGATGAGGTGGATCCATAAAACAGATGTTACTAAATATATACATAACAATTCATTGTGTAACACCATCAGTGTGTTTCTTCATCTTTCCTTTTGTGTTTGTGTGTGTGTGCCTGAGTGTGCAGACCACAGGTCAGCTTTAGCTGTACCTTCCTCGAGTACTTTGCTGTTGGGACAGAATCTCTCACTGGCTCAGAACCCATCATAGTAGGCTAGAGAATGGCCAGCAAGCCCCAGGGATCATCTTGTCTTTGCCTTCCTAGTGCTGGCAGCTAATAATGTGCCATTGTGTCCAGCTCTTTTAAACTACGAATTCTGAGAATTGAACGCAGGCCCTTGTGCTTACAAGACAAGCCTTTTACTGACTAAGCCATCCCTGAGCATCTACAACAAGCCAGACCCAGGCTACAGAGCTGAAGCCTGCAGTCTAGGAGATGATGCAAAAGCGGATAGGAAGGTAAGGCCTTCCTCAAATCTCACCATATCCATATGTTAAACTGTGTGGCTCAATGGTACAGCCCTGCCTAGAATCCCCCAGTGAGGGGCTGGGGTGTGGCTCAGTGGTAGAGCTCCTGCCTAGAATCCCCCAGTGAGGGCTGGGGTGTAGTTCAGTGGTAGAACCCCTGCCTAGAATCCCCCAGTGAGGGGCTGGGGTGTGGCTCAGTGGTAGAGCCCCTGCCTAGAATCCCTCAGTGAGAGGCTGGGGTGTGGCTCAGTGGTAGAACCCCTGCCTAGAATCCCCCAGTGAGGGGCTGGGGTGTGGCTCAGTGGTAGAGCACTTGCCTATCACATGTAAGTCCCTGGTTTTTATTCCTAGAACTGCAGTGAGGGAAGGGAGGCAGCTTGGACAGCTGTGTCTTTCCACATCCCAGGACCATACAAATGGCCCGTGGTTGGTCTTCCCTAAGGACAGTCATGACCCTACCTCCAGACTCTGCTACCTACTTTCCAGGCCTCCCTCCTACCCACCAGCCCAGCTGCATTCCAGTGCCTGAGCAGCTAACTCTCCTGGCATCCCTCAGCCTGTGGCGACACCCCTCCATTGCTGCTTCTCCGATGCTTTCTGCCACCCTCCAGATTTGCCTGGCTTCACCTCCTTGCAGTGTCCCATGCAAGCCAAGCCAGCTCTCCATCACCAAATTCTACCTCCTGGGTCTCCCAGTCTTATAAGGGAGGTAGATCAGAAGCCTTGTAACTGGTTTATTAAAATTATTCATTCTTTGACAGTTTTAACGAGCATATATTGTACTTTGGTCACATTCACCCCCTGTTACCCCTCTTAGCCCCCTCCCATTCCCACTGGGACTTTTCTCTTCCCAACACGTTCCCCTCCCCTATTTCTAAGCCTTCTTAAATGACCTACTGAGTCTCAGGGTCTCTTGCATGAACATGGGCGGAAGGGTCATTTACAGAAGCATGGCCAACTTATCAGTGGCTCACACCACCGAATAAGATGCTTCCCCTTCTCCCAGCAACCATTAACTGCCCAATCTCTCCAACTCAATAATTGGGTGACTACATCTACCCAGCTCCCTGCTGGCATGTTGACAGCTTGGCCTTCAGAACCTCGGCGGAGTTTATGGGAGCCACAACCACATCCTGTTGAGAAACAGAGTCTTGCAGCCGCCCTCTTACCCTCTGGCTCTTCCACCCATCATGCTCTGGGAGGCTTGGAGATGTTTAGGGCCTAGCACTCACTCCACAGTCCCGTATTCTCAGCCCTCTGGCCAGGCGTGAGTCTCTGCAGTAAGCACGCCCAGCCTACACAGGAGCTTCTCTGACTTATGTGCGTGGCTGACCTTTTCATTTGACCGTCTGCTAAGATTTCACATGCAAACAGGGCTTCAGCCACAGTACCACAGCTTGGACTTGAGCACATCTTGGTCTTTATTTTGAGACAAGGCTCTAGCCTTGTAGCCCAGGCCATCCTTGATTCCTTTGTATTCCTCCTGACTTAGTTTCTTGAGAATGAAAGCCATTATTATGTCTGGCATTTAAAAGTTTTTGAGACTGACTGTAGATAGATAGCCAAGGCTACCCTTGAATTTTCAATTCTCCTGCCTCAGCCCACAGAGGATGATAGCCTGGCCTATGTACATCTTTTGTGAGGACACAATTCAACCTATAATTCAACCTTGCCCTCCGCAGCCTCACTTTCAACACCCTGGAAGACTTTGACGGACGGCAGATTCTGGGCCCCTTCTTGAGGTTTCTAAATGTGCTGGGAGCATTGGTGGCAGCCGTGAGCCTGGGGTCCCCACAGTTCAACCTGGAATATGAACGCCAACCTGGGCTTCTCAGAAGTGAAGGAATGTGACCCCTAGGCAAGCAGGGGTCCTCCATGAAGGATGCCTAGATTTTCCCCTGCTGCCCTAATTCGCAGTGCCTTTCTCTTCACTCTGCCTGTCTCGTACCCCAGTCCCATGAGAGTTAGCTCCATTCAGTCTGCAGCTTCCAGAGGCATGGCCAGTGAGTGCCGCTCTGGTGCCTGGCCCTTCAACACTTCCTGTCTCCAGGCTTTTGCTCAGCCATGGATCTGCCCGGGAAACCTCTGTGGCCAATCAAGGAGAGTGCTAGGACTCCAGAAAGACAGTTTGTGAGGTGGAGGTTCTGGAAGCTTCAGTGAGGAAACTCAGGCAGGGAGGACAAGGAAGTGAATGGATAGATGCTCTTAGGTATGTGTGGTGTGTGTGTGAGAGAGAGACAGAGACAGAGAGACAGAGACGAGAGAAAGAGAGAATGCATGTGTTGTGTGTACTTGTGTGCATGACTATGTATATGAGCACGCATGTGTTTGCATGTGTATGTATGTGTGCATGTATACATATGTGTGTATATGTATGCACCTGTGTATGTATGGGACTATACATGTGTGTACCTGTGTATTATGTGAGTGTGCATATGCGTGTGAGTGTCCATGTGTGTATGAATGTGCGTGTTTGTGACTGTGTGCATGTGTGTTTATGAATTTGCAGGTACACTTGTGACCGGGCATAGAGGACAAAGGACAATCTCTGCTATCATTCCTCAGGTGCACCCCACCATATTATTTTTATTATTATTACTATTATTTTGAGGCAAGAGCTTTCTGACCTGGAGCTCACCCAAAAGACGAAAACTGACCGGTCAGTAGGCCCAGGGATCTGTGTGTGTCCACCCCAGGGCTAGGATTTCAAGTACATGTCACCATATTCAGCTTTTTAAAAAAGTTTTATTTTATGTATATGAATGCTCTGTCTGCAGAACAGGGCATCAGAACTCACAATAGATGATTGTAAGCCACCATGTGGTTGCTGGGATTTGAACCCAGGACCTCTGGGAGAGCAGCTGGTGCTGAGCTTTTAACGCCAAGCTGTCTCTCCAGTCCCCAAAGAGGAATTTTTTTTTTTAAAGCTTCAAAGTGCATTGGCTGGGAATCAAACCCGGGCCTACCGTGTGGCAGATGAAAATTCTACCACTGAACCACCACACTCAGCTCTTAAATGTGGATTCTGAGGGTCTGAACTCAGGTTGAACTTGACATCAACCTGAATGAATGATGCTCCTAAGGTCCGGAACACAAGGCAGATTCAGGATCTGACCCCACAACCTCTGTCCCACCTCTGGGGCTCAGTTTTGACATCTCAAGGGTTCTTTTCTTTAAAAATTTGTCATTGTTACACTCATATCTAATCTATTTACTTTCGTGTGTGTGTGTGTGTGTGTGTGTGAGTGTGCAAGTGTGCCATGGTGCACAAGTGGAGGTCAGAGGCTAACTCGTGGGGTGGGATCTCTTCTTCCACTGTGTGAGTCCCAAGGATCAAACTCAGGTCCCCAGGCTTGGCAGGAACCACCTTTGCCCACTCAACCATCTCATCCATGCCCTAAAAGGGTCTTTAAAAATATTTTTTTATTTTAATGTTCTGTGTATGGGTCTGTCTGTCTGTCTATGTACCATGTAATTACTGATGCCTGTGCTCAGGTCCCCTGGGATGTGCGGGTCTGGAAATCAAACCCAGGTCCTCTGGAAGAGCAGCCAGTGCTCTGAACCGCTAAGCCATCTCTCTAGGCAGGTTAAAAGGTTACGGAAAGTGTCTCTGCCTGGGATCATTCCTGTCCTGAGTTTCCACAGTGCCCTGTAGGGACCTTAGCACAGGTCCAACACTGTCTTGGCACAAAGAACTCCATCCCTTAGTGGCAAGTTTCTGCCTGCACAGCTGGGTCTCCTAAACCCCTTGGTGATGATCCATCTGGAGAAGTCACAGCCAGGACACTCTTGGACTCGGCCCCACTCACATGAACCCATCAGACCCTTGATGTGTGTGTAGGTAGGGGTGGGGGCTGTCCTGGCGCTGGAGGCCTCTGGGCCAAGCCTACCCAGAGGCCCTATAGAGGGAAGGGAAGTCAGACAAAAAGCTTCTGTCCTTGCCCAGCTGTGCAAGGCTGATATTTATGGGGGGCCGAGAGTTTAAGAAAACAGGGCCTTCCGTCCACGGGCGAGCGCGGCCGGCGGGGGAAGCGAAGCTAATTAAATCTGCGCGGGCCGGGGCTACAGAGGCCGATTGTGCGCGCGAGAGGATGTTTAATGCGCATTTTAAATATTTATTGTAACTGAGGTAGGTTATGAAAACACACATTCTTCCTTTCAACACTCCGAGCGGGCAAATTTAGGAGCTGTCAGCCTGCTCGGTGATTTCGCGGCAGTCGGCAGGCCAGGCGCTCATCCATCACGCCCCGAGAGAGGCCAGCGGACGGTGAAAGATTAGCCCCTTGATTTATAGGCCATTGGGGCCGCGATTGGAGAGGGCAACCGCACACACCTGTCTGGGCTGGTGGGCACTGGGGGTGTCCCTGACCAGACCCAGGCTGGGGAGGGACACAGAGAACCTCTGATGACCATCTAGCGTCTTCCACAGCACTAGGCTGGGGTTACCAGGAATCGCTTCCTCCGTGCTGGGCCTCAGTTTGCTCCTCAGTTTGCAAGACGAAGTGAGACTTACAAAAGGTGAGCCCTGAGGATCCCTCGGAGAAAATGCCCACAGCCCGGAGCAAGTAGGGGTGTCTGGGTGTAGAGTGGGTATTTCCAGGGCAGCAGGGTCAATGCTATTATGGGATAGCTGCTTTAACTCACCTCCATCTTGAGGGCCAAATGTCCTGGTGGGCTTCCCTGACATTCTAGTTGTCTCTAAGCTGTCTTTGAGTGCCCCTGAAGGCAGCAGAATCTGGGTCTTGAGGGAATGCTAGGGATGAGGGTGGCATTGGGGGTGGGGTGGGGTGCAGGAGCAGCTGTGGGCAGAGCTCTGTGAGAAGGGCCACCAGGCAGGCCTCCTTAGGGTCTAAGACCACTACTCCTGATTGTCAGGTCCTGCTGCCCTTGGACACACATAGGGACGACTTGTGTGTCCGATATAACTGGGCCTGCTCGTGCTGGGGTGGGCTTGATGGTGGCAGCTGGAATCTGAGGGTCTGGGATGAGGTCACAGGCCAGTCTGATGGGGGGATTACTGCTGAGAGTGAGGATATTGGGTTGGATGTTGGCTTCCTGTTTCTAAGCATGCTCTGCTGGGTGGCCCTTGGGGACATCCCTGAGTCCTTCTTGCTGGATATAATAACTGCATGCAGGGTGGAGTTTTTTCAGACTACTCTTGTAACCCCAAAACAGGCCACCTGAAATGCCTTCTCAGGCAGTGCAGCCCTCTCTGCACGGTTGCCTGAGAAACAGAGTACCCTATTCCTACAGGGAAGTGACCCCCCAACCTGGGACATCCACCCATTTTTTTCCTTCCCCCAAATCTTGTATCCTCTTTTATCTCCCCCTGCTGCCTGGTCCCTCTCTGTGCACACCCTCTTCCCTTGTGGGAGACTTCCCACCTGCGCCTGGTGGGATGGGGATAGCCCCTTCCTAGGGTGCCATTCTGGGTTCCAGGACCTTGCTGATGTCTCTTTTGGGTATTTCCTTTCAGGACTCCTCCAAGCACGGAACCGATCCCCATTGTAAGCCTGGTGGGGCAGGCACCGCAGCCCAGACAGACATGCACGTGCTACCCGGCCCAGCAGTCTTATTAGCAGTGCATGGAAGGAGCGGGTGTAGACTGGGCGGTCGATGGGGCTATGGCTTGCCTGGTGTGTGCGGGCCCCCTGCCTAGAAGATCAATGGTCCCCCTCCCTCACCACCACCACACATCCCTGGCCTTGAGGAGCTGGGCTAAGCAGGGCTCTTCAGGAACAGGGAATAGCCCATCATGGCTCAAGCTGGTCCCACCCATCTTCATTCTTAAGTCAGTCCTGGAACAGAAAAACTGGACTGGTAGTCACTAATGGTGCCCCTGGCCAGAACCAGACTTGGGAGTGACATAGGGAGTCCGTCCGTAATGGCCATCCAGCTTCTTCCGCTGCCAGGCCGGGGCTACTAGACATCTTTTCCTTCCTGCCAGGCCTCAGTTTCCTCCTGAGTGTGGAGCAGCTGCTGGCTGAGTTTGCAGGATTCAAAGTAAGCTGGGCCCTGAGCGTCTCTCAGGACGAAGTCTCCATGGCCAGGAGCAACAAGGGATGTCTGGACACAGAACAGACAGATCGGAGGCCGCAGACTCACTGCTGTCATGGGCTGTGGGTAGCTGCTTTAGCACGCTTCCACCCTGTGAGCCAAGTGTCCTGGTGGGAGCCTCTACTCTACAGCAGTGGAGGACCAGGATCAGAGGAGGGTCTGAATTTTTGGTGGGGTCAGGGTAGGTGGATCCCACTACTTGCCCAGAGAGATAGGAACAAAGGTATTTCTGGCTCAAACAAGATTGGCTAGGCTGTGCAGCCTTGGTCCAGACTGTAAACTTCTCTGGACCAGGTTGAAATTGGAAGTGGAGACTCTCAGTTGCCTTTTCCTCTAGCATCTAGCATCCTTGGGGCCAAGGGTGGCTCAGGTTAAGGCTGATCTGCCCATAAGCCCCTTCCACACTAGCCTCCCAGGAGGAGGTCATCCCTCTCTGCTGCCCTGTGTCCTGATCCAACCTCTAGAAGCAGCAAGAGTGGGTGGCTCCAAGCCTGACGTGAGGTAAGAGGGCAGGCATGAGTGACCTGAATGCTGAGGTGCTCGGGACTGGTTCTGAACCCCGGAGTGAGGCCGGGAAGAACTGGGGTTCATGCTATCATGTCCCCCAAACTTCTGCTCTATTCCGGTCAAAGTTGTAAATCAGCAGACAATTCGAGCCCGTGGGGATCCCACCACTGTCCATTTCTTCAGGGGTACCGACATCAAGGAGAGGTCTCTCCAGATGGAAAGACCCAGAAGTAACAGGATCAGTCTAGTCTGAGGCCGTCAGGTGACACTGCTGGACATTGGAGATAAAGAGAAGGCAGTATGGATGCACCAATGTGTCACAGTCATTACTGCCCCCAAGGCTGTCCTCAGACTCAGCAGCTGTAAGAGCAGCCGTTTCATGGTCCCTCCTGATCCTGAGCTTCTGGAATAACCAACCTCAGCCACTGATAGTTCTGTCCAATGTGGCATCAACTCAGGTCACCCAGCAGCTCCCACATGCCTCAGGATGGGTCACACCACACGCACGCGCGCACACACACACACACACACACACACACACACACTCTCACTGCCCCACACACCCCCACCACACATCATACACATATATACCACACCACTCACCACACCATACCATACTACACACACACCATATACCACACACATACACACACACACATACATGCACACACACTCCTCACCGCCCACACACACCCCCACCACACATCATACACATATACACCACACCACACACATAAACCACTCACCACACCATACCATACTACACACACACCATATACCACACACACACATGCACACACACACATGCACACACACACATGCACACACACTCCTCACCACCCCACACCCCCCCACCACACATCATACACATATACACCATACCACACACATAAACCACACACCATACCATATTACACACACACCATATACCACACACATACACACACACACACACACATGCACACACACTCCTCACCGCCCACACCCCCAACCACACATCATACACATATATACCACACCACTCACCACACCATACCATACTACACACACACCATATACCACACACATACACACACACACATACATGCACACACACTCCTCACCGCCCACACACACCCCCACCACACATCATACACATATACACCACACCACACACATAAGCCACTCACCACACCATACCATACTACACACACACCATATACCACACACACGTGCACACACACACACACATGCTGTAAGAACCAGTTGAGAAGGACCAGAGTGAGACCATGAATTCTGGACAGAATAAGACCACTTAGAGCTGTGGTTGCCTGACCCAGGCCTGCAGGATCTCAAGCTCGTGAACATTCTAGCATGAGGAGATGGACGTGAGCCTCTTCCACTCCTCAGTGCTGTGAGGAGAGTCAGTCTTTAGCATGTGGCCCCAGCTAGGTTGACCACAATCCAGTGGCTACCTCACATTCAGGAGTATATGAGCAGCACCAATTGGACTTGGTGATATATAAATAAACTAACAAAAGACATGAAGTTTTATGGGTGGGGCGGGATGGATCTAGGAAGAGTTAGGAGTGGCAAGCGAATAAGATCGAAAAACTTTGTCTGAAAGAAATTCCCTAAGAATTCATACAATAATATATTGCCAACAAGGACCTGGGAAAGATGAGGCTTTATGCCAACAAAGCAGTCTCAGTGGTGACACTCGGGAGCCAGAGGCTCCTAGGAGGGCTCTGTGAATGCAAGGCTAGGCTAGTCTACACTGCCTGTTTCAGGCTTGTCTTAGAAAATGGAAGAGCTGGGTGTGGTAGGTTGTGCCTTTAATCCCAGACCTCAGGAGGCAGAGGCAGTTGGATCTCTGTGAGTTTGAGGTCAGCCTGGTCTACATAGAGAGTTGCATCCAGGCCAGTTGGGGCTACATAATGAGAACCCATCTCAAAAAGAATGGAAGGAAGGAAGGAAGAAAGGAAGGAAGGAAGGAAGGAAGGAAGGAAGGAAGGAAGGAAGAAAGGAAGGAAGGAAGGAAGAAAGGAAAGATGGAAGGATAGATGGAAGGAAGGGAAGGAGGGAAGGAAGAAAGAAAGAAAAGAAGGAAGAGAAAAAGAAAAATAGAGAAAGAAGTCAGGTGATGATTGTGGGTCACTTGGGCTTTAACCCCAGCATTTGGGAGGCAAAGGCAGGGGGATGTTTGTTCAAGGCCAGCCTGTTGTTCTATGGAGTGAGTTCCAGGATAACCAGAGCTATACAGAGAAATCCTGTCTCAAAAACAAGACACACTCACACACACACACACACACACACACACACACACGAGAGAGAGAGAGAGAGAGAGAGAGAGAGAGAGAGAGAAAAGGATGCAGAGGACCTGGGGTTAGTTCCAAGCACCCACATCCGACGGCTTACAACCACCTGTGTCTCCAGGGAATCCGATGCCCTCAGGCATCTGCATGCACGTGGTGCTCAGAAGCACACACAGGCTGGACGCACACACACTTTCTTTTAACCATCAAAAAAAAAGAAAAGAAAAAAAAAAAAAAACAACAGCAGCCAAAACAACAGCAAAGAGAAAGGAGAAAACAGACGATGATTTGTGTGTTTGATTTCACTCCAAACGTCCAGCATGTTGTTATGTCAACATGTCGTCCAGGCAGCCGAGTTGCTGCTGGGACCCCTTGTGCTGCCTGTCTCCTCATCCTCTCTGTGGTTGGTGTGTACTTCCCTCACAACACAGTCTCGTTCAGACGTGTGACTCGGGCTCTCAGCCCCACGGACTCTATGCACTGTGTGGATGACCGAGGACCCAAGAGAGGGCGGGCCGTGGGCAGCTCCTAGGTACATATATGTCCCATTGAGTCTCTCCGCCCTCCTGGGTGGTGGTCCCACCTCACAGACAGGAATATGGATGGGGGTCTGAGAGGAGAGAGAGGGTAGGCACCCAGCGTCCAGTAAAGCTGAGAGGATTCTGGCTAAGAACCTGGTCTCATGGCCTACAGGTCAAGGGTCTTCTTTATCTGCTCCAGGCCCCCACCCATAGCCTTTTTGACCAGGCAGGGTACCAATGTGCTGTCCCCATGTGCCCCCCACCCCTGCTCTCAGCCTCTACAGTGCATGCTGAGTGAGCACACAGGAGTCCCAGCCAGGGCCAGCACAGAGCAAAGAGCTATGGATGCATTAATCCTTAGAAAAATAGCAAGGCCGGCTCAGCGTCCCAGACATGCAAACCTCCCCCTTAGCAGGCAGAGCCAGAGCCCAGCCCTCCCTTGCCACCAGGTCCCCAGGATCTAGCTGGAGCCTCACCCACCGAGCACCCAGGCAGCTGGGGCAGGTGCCAGACAGACATGGCAGGCGGGCAGTGGATAGAGGCCAGCAGGGCCTCTCTTCAGGTCCCCACCCAAGCAGTGGCCAGGGCTCTCTGCCCATCCCAGTGCCTCAGAACAGATGGCCAGCTTGCTCAAGAAGGGATAGTGAGATGAACAAGACACTCTCCCCACCCTAGAGGCTTTCCCCATTCCCCAGACTTTTCAGAAAGAAAGAAAAAAAAAGAAAAGAGCCCACCAAGAGTCAGAAAGAGATACTGTGTGCACTAGGGTTTGTGGCCAGCAAGGAGACATTAGAAGCCAGGTGTGGATGGCTATATCTCAGCCTGTCAGGAGCAGGCTAAGCTAGGCATGATGGCCTATGCCTATAATCCCAGTACTGGAGAGGCTAAAGCAGGAGGACTGTGAGTTCAAGGGCAGCCTGGACTACATTATGAGCCCCTGCCTCTGAATATGTAAACAAGACAAAAGTCAGGCCAAAGCAGGGGGGAGTGAGGGGGGGGTGGGTATGTAGAGAAATGGAAATGAACCCTCTGCTGCCACCTAATAGTGTGGCCACTTTTGATAATGCTCTTGTGCGTGTGTGTGTGTGTGTTTGTGTGTGCATGCATGTGTGTGCACATATGCGTGAGCGTGTGTGCATGTATGCGTGAGCATATGTGCATGTGTGTGTGCATTCGAGTGTACGTTGCATGTGTGCAGGTGTGTGAGTGTGTGTGTTTGTGTGTATGCATGCACATGTGCATGTGTGTGTGCACACTCGTGCATGTGTGCATGTGTGTGTGCATGTGTGCCTGTGTGTTTGTGTGTGCTTATGTATGCACCTATGCGTCAGCATGTGTGCATGTGTGTGCTGTGTGTGTGCATGTGTGTGCTGTGTGTTTGCATACGCACTCACGTGTGCATGAGCACGTGTACATGTGTGCATCTGTGTGTGTTGGCGTGTGTGTTGTGTGTGCATGTGTGCATGCACAAGCCAGAGAAGGATATTGGTCCCCTGATCTATCACTTTCTGCCGTAGCCTCCTGAGTCAGGGTCACTTACTGTCCCTGAAAGCTATACGTGCAACCAGTGAGCCCAAAGATCCTCTTGCTGAGGCCTTTACAGCTCCATCTGGGGCTATAGGCATATGTATCCATGCCCATCTTCTTATGTGAGTGCTGGGATTTGAACTCAGATCCTTATGCTTGTACACAAGTTTTATCCACTGAGCCATCCTCAGCCCTACCCATGGATGTCTTGAGACTGACCTTCACCAGAACTTCCATGAGTCTGATACTCCTGGTGTTTCCCTCCTTCCCCCTCCCCCACAGCTCCTTCACCAGCCAAACAAGTAGAACAGTGGGATATGGGTCCCAAACCAAGCCATCTCCCTGCGGTTCCCACAACCTTGCTGAGCTGCAACTTTTGTTCTTTGCTCCAAGACCAATTGATTTCTTGCGGCTGTGGCCTAGCAGGACCTTCTTGGTGTGGCTGTCAGTGTTAAGAATGGCCCGGTGTCCTCCACTGACCACCCCCTCCTCAGGTCCATCCCAGCCACCAAACACTAGCCAATGTGAGGCTCCAGTGTGGGCCTCTAGCATGGCCACCCTAAAGTGCTGCTTTGGTTGCTGTGTTGGTGCTCCAGTGAGGCGGCACACAGGTCTGTGCTGTTTTGCAAGACCCCAGCTACCCTTTCTTTTTCTACAGTCACACGAGGAAGCCCGCCACGTGTGGAGGGGGACATGTGGCCAGTTACAGTCAACAAAACGTAAGCCAAAGGCTCTTCCTAGTCTTTCTTCCACTCTCCGTGCTCCCTCTCACCTCCTCCACACCCCTACCTCAGCATCTCATGCATTAGAATGGACAGACTAACTGGGAAGGAGCCAGAGCCCTGGATGAGACAGAGAGCCGAGAGACCTGGGGCTACATGTAAGTAACTGAAAACTTATACTTTTGGTGGGTGTGGTAAATGCACCTGTAATTCCAGAGCTGGAGAGACTGAAGCAGGAGGATTGTGAGTTCAAGGTAAGCCTAAGCTATACAACCAGGCCACATCTCAAATATCCAAGGGATGGGACTGTAGTTCAGTGGCAGAGCCCCTGCCTAGAATCCCCCAGTGAGGGACTGGGGTGTGGCTCAGTGGTGGAGCCCCTGCCTAGAATCCCCCAGTGAGGGGCTGGGGTGTGGCTCAGTGGTAGAGCCCCTGCCTAGAATCCCCCAGTGAGGGGCTGGGGTGTGGCTCAGTGGTGGAGCCCCTGCCTAGAATCCCCCAGTGAGGGGCTGGGGTGTGGCTCAGTGGTAGAGCCCCTGCCTAGAATCCCCCAGTGAGGGGCTGGGGCGTGGCTCAGTGGTAGAGCCCCTGCCTAGAATCCCCCAGTGAGGGGCTGGGGCGTGGCTCAGTGGCAGAGCCCCTGCCTAGAATCCCCCAGTGAGGGGCTGGGGCGTGGCTCAGTGGTAGAGCCCCTGCCTAGAATCCCCAGTGAGGGGCTGGGGCGTGGCTCAGTGGTAGAGCCCCTGCCTAGAATCCCCCAGTGAGGGGCTGGGGCGTGGCTCAGTGGTAGAGCCCCTGCCTAGAATCCCCAGTGAGGGGCTGGGGCGTGGCTCAGTGGTAGAGCCCCTGCCTAGAATCCCCCAGTGAGGGGCTGGGGCGTGGCTCAGTGGTAGAGCCCCTGCCTAGAATCCCCCAGTGAGGGGCTGGGGCGTGGCTCAGTGGTAGAGCCCCTGCCTAGAATCCCCCAGTGAGGGGCTGGGGCGTGGCTCAGTGGTAGAGCCCCTGCCTAGAATCCCCCAGTGAGGGGCTGGGGCGTGGCTCAGTGGTAGAGCCCCTGCCTAGAATCCCCCAGTGAGGGGCTGGGGCGTGGCTCAGTGGTAGAGCCCCTGCCTAGAATCCCCAGTGAGGGGCTGGGGTGTGGCTCAGTGGTAGAGCCCCTGCCTAGAATCCCCCAGTGAGGGGCTGGGGTGTGGCTCAGTGGTAGAGCCCCTGCTTAGAATCCCCCAGTGAGGGGCTGGGGTATGGCTCAGTGGTAGAGCCCCTGCCTAGAATCCCCAGGGAGGGGCTGGGATGTGGTTCAACAGGAGAGCACCAACTTAGCCTGTGCAAATCCCTCAGTTCCATCCCCAGCCCTACAAAAGAAGGTACATTCTGATTCTGCTCATCCAGACATCTGGAGATGGTAGCTGCAGATGCTCACATCTCTTAGCCTTATGAAGTGGTTGATGGTCAAGTAGCTCTGGGTCACAGGGCCTAAGCATGAATACATACAACATGCAAACACAGCTCAAGATTATACGTGCCCAAACACACAGGAGCCCAACAATGGCCAGGCCAAGGGCCCTCTTGGCAGGAGCGGGTTCTTCATCCTGCTGTCTTCCAGCTTGGCCAGGTTGCTTGGAAGGTACCAGCTCCCGGTAGAGCCAAAAGCCAGCTCAGGGCCTCGGGGGCTCTTGTGTCTGCCTCTCACCTCTGCCTCCTTTGGCTTCTCCTGGCTGCCCAGCTCTCAGAACCCATGAAACAGGCTGGGAGTGGCGTGAGGGGGCTGCAGAGCCAGTGTGGACCCCCGGGAGCGGCTTAGCTGCAATTCCCTGGGTCAGCGTGTGAGCCCAGCCTCTGGTCTATCAACCAGATGGTCGCTTCAGCAGGGAGAGAAAAACCTGACACGCCATTTCAAACCGATTTCACGGCGGGCCTCCGGAGAGCCTCAGTGCGCTCCTGACAATCCGATCTGTTGTGAATAAATATGACAAAATTGCCAATTACAGAGGGAGGCCTCAATGTCGCTCAGGCCAGGCTGGCTATGGCCGCACACTCGGGGGCCAGCACCATCAGGGGGACGGCCCAGCGGACGGAGAGGGCCTGGTCCAGATGAAGGGGGGTGGTTGGGCTGGGGCCATGTGCTGCACCATCAGGCCCAGGGACAAACCACCAAGGCCAGGCACCCTGCCAGCCTGGCAGAGGGACCCTCTGCCCGTGGCCCAGTTCTGGCTACTGCTCTTGGATACATCCCAAGGCCCAATTTTCCTAGGTGGCTTCATGAGGATTCGGCAGGTGCAGGTGGGGATACAGGCCTGTGTAGAGCCTGGGATTTAGCATATGCATGTGTGTGTGTGTGTGCACATGTGTGTATGCATATTTATGTATGTGCTGGTACATTTGTGTGTAACGCCTGTGAAGGCCAGAGGACATAGTTGGAGGTCAGATTTCAGGCATTGTTCACCTTCTGTTTTTTTTAGACAGTCTCTCATTGGTCTATAGCTCATCCTCTGTGCTAGGCTGGGGGCCCAGGGAGCCTCCTGTCTGTGCCTCTGCAGCATCTAGTACAAACAAGAATCACCATGTCTGACTTTACATTTTTTATTGGTTTACTTATTTATTTGTGACTGTGTGTGCGAGCACATGTGTGCACCTATGCATGTGTGGGCACAGGAGTGCAACAGCCACAGAGGCCAGGAGGGTGTGTCAGACCTCTGTGGAGCTGGAGTCACAGACCACTGTGAGTCATCAGACATGGGTGCTGGGAACTGAACTTGGGTCCTCTGAAGAACAGCAAGTATGTTTAACTCCTGAGCCATTTCCCCAGCCTCACCCGAGCTCAGCATTCCTAGCCAGAGCATCCAGCCAGTAGCATCTACCATCAGGCTTCATGACACAGCTCCTCCAGCCCCAGAGGGAGGACGCCACACAGGTGGGCAGACACCTGCCTGGCCCCCAACAGGCGGGCGGGAGCAGAACACAGGCAAACAAACACTCGTGGCCCTCAACATGTCCACAGGAAGCCCGAAGGGCATTCTTGTGACCACTCCAATTGCCCGATTACGCCTGTTTCAACCTTACCCATGGGGCAGGAAGTCAGAACTGTCTGCACCCCAGCAGACCACAGTGAGCTGCCTGGGTTTCCCCGCCATCTTGAAATTCATATTTAGGATGGATTGAAACCTGGGTTCATATACGTAGTAGCATGGTTGTTTTCCCCAGGTTGGATGTAGCCATTGGCATCTTGAAGCAAAAGCAGAATCACCTGAATGAGACCTTCATAAGATTATGTCCATTAGCATTCCTCTTTGGAGGGAGTGGGGGATTCTCAAGGCTCAGGAGACCCTTACCAGACCTTATCCCACCACACACACACGATTTCGATTGTCACTACAGGACATGAGAAATCCATTTGGGCAGAGGACCTGGGGTGGGGGAGTTGGGAGTGGAGAGATGACTCAGTCAATAAAATACTTGCCTCAAAAGCATGAGGCCGTGAGTCCAAGCCCAGAACACACAAAAGGACACAGTGGGGCTGGTAAGATGGCTCAGTAAGTAAAGGTACTTGGCACCAAGCCTGACGACCCAACTCTCACCAGTTGTCCTCTGACCTCTATATGTGTGTCACGGTGTTCCTATCACTAACTACCCGGCTCCCACACAAACGAACACGTAAATATAATATCTTTTAAATGTCAGGTACATGCATGTATTCCCAGTGCACAAGAGTGGAGACAGGAGGATTCCTAGGGCTCAGTGGATGAGCAGCCTAGCCTACTTGGCAAGTTCCAGGGCAGCATCACACACACACACGCATGCACACACGCACACAGGCACACTTGGCACTAGTCTGGGACTTCTTGGTGTTTCCTGAGTCTTCTGTGCTTCTCTCAGGAACCCTGACAGTCTGACTTACCGAGTCACCTGGCTGGACGTGGATGGAACTTCCTTTGGTCTACTTATTGGCTCTGCCTCCATCCGGGATGAACTGATGTGCCTTACTGGGGAAAAAAACAGTCATACAGCATTAAGGTGACAGGCAAAGACAGCAACTTTTTACTGAGAGAACTCACAGTGGCTCCCCCAAAGAGAGCTGGGCCACAGGACACTGGGTCTCACAAGGATGCCCTGGCAGGAGAGAGTAGGAGACACAGGCACTGATAAGGTAGAGACCATATCGAGCAGTCTGAAGGTTGACTGACGCTGCTGTTTCTGCGACGTTGGTGTGCCCCCAGTTCCTCGCCCTGGGTGATTTGGAGCAGGGCAACTTTGGTTTAAGAATGAATCCTGTAAAAGAGGTGACTGGAGAAGCAGGGTTGACTCAGTGGGTCTCATGTGAGGCACAGGCATAATGGAGCACTAGCTGTCTCTAGGAACTGGCTGGCACACAGGAGGGACAGCATCTCCCTGGTGGCAAGGCCTTAAAGCGTCACACCATAAAATTCAGAAGACAAACCCACAAAGCCTCTATCTGACCTTCCACAGGCCCAAGCTTTCCATACAGAAAGGACCAAGAGCAGGTGAGCCACCTACCAGGTCCCACCACCTCCACCCAGGACTTCAGCCGTCACGTTTCTTGTTCTCCATTGTTAGGCAGCTCTCGTGCCCCTCTGCTGGTCCCAGGCTGTGTGGGCCAGCTCTGTACCAAGCCCACTTGTTCTCCTTCCACAATAGATGACTAGGGTCCATCCTCAGACACATCACCCCCCCCCCCATGCTGAATCTCATGGGCTGGAGATCAAATGTCAGTCTTGCCAACTGGGCCAATAAATTCAATGCATAGAGTGAGCACAACAGAACTGGGAACCGTGGGATTTATCTTAAAGGAGCTTAGCGTCTGGTGCAGACTGTTCAGATTCCTACTGATGCCACCTTCACCACTTCTGCCATTCCCTTCATCACCTCCATCATCATCATCATCATCATCATCATCATCATCATCACCATCACCATCACCATCATCATCGATATCAGTACCACTGGAGCCATCACCATCACAACTGTCACCATCATCACTGGCATGTCCACCACCTCACCATGAGTGTCACCATCACACCAACCCCCTCCTCACAGTGCACCTAGCAGGCCTCTCACCACCCGTTTGTCTCCTCCTGGGGACAGGGACCCCCTCTGCCCAAGGCTCCACTCTCCTGTTTAGCAGCTCACAGTTCCTGCCTAAGGCATGGGAGTCCCACGCCCCTTCACCTGGACACCCCTCCCTGGATAGGAGCAGTTTCAAATATCCCTCAGAGAATGTTTGAAAAACCAGGTAGGTACAAAGGAAAACCAAAATTCACCCCCACAACACAGCTTGACAATACACAATTTTAAAAGTATTTTAAATGACCAAATAATGCAAACATTTCCAGAAAAGTCAGAAACCATGAAATCGGATTGTCTTGATACCTGTCTCTGTTGCACGTCTCTCATCTTCTAGCCCTTTCTTGAGGCATGTGCTTCTTACATGCTTACATCCTTAGTGTACATAGAATGCTACATGCTGCTCTCCTCTACATCACATGGTTGGTGTGTGTATATATATCACTACCCAGTCTTTGTAATGATCACTTTTAATGACCGTCTAGTATTCCTTTGAGTGTGTGCAGCATAATTTACTGAACTACTCCCTGACTGTTGGACATTTCAGCTGCATCCATTTTTTCCCCGGTCGTTAAAACACTGTGGCAATGGATGTCTTCAGGCATGTAGCCGTCCCCATATTTTGGATAATTTCTCTAGAAGAGTATCCCATTGGGGGCATTACTGGGTCAAAGGCGCTGAGCAGTTTAGCAGTGCCCACTACGCACTGCCAAATCAGTTTCTAGGACGGCTGCTCCGGCTTTCAGAGCCGCCACAGTGTAGGGAATTCTTTTCATTTTCTCTTTTCTCTTCTTCCTTTCTTTCTTTCTCTTTTTCTTTTCTGTGTGTGTGTGTGTGTGTGTGTGTGTGTGGCGTGCATGCGCGCCCACATGCTTAGGTTGAAATGCAGTGTCTCTGAGCAACGCCCCAGCCCCTCACTGGGGGATTCTAGGCAGGGGCTCTACCACTGAGCCACACCCCAGCCCCTCACTGGGGATTCTAGGCAGGGGCTCTACCACTGAGCCACACCCCAGCCCCTCACTGGGGGATTCTAGGCAGGGGCTCTACCACTGAGCCACACCCCAGCCCCTCACTGGGGGATTCTAGGCAGGGGCTCTACCACTGAGCCACACCCTGACCCCTCATTGGAGGATTCTAGGCAGGGGCTCTACCACTGAGCCACACCCCAGCCCCTCACTGGGGGATTCCAGGCAGGGGCTCCACCACTGAGCCACACCACAGCTCCTCACTGGGGAAGTCAGGGTAGGTTGGCCTTGAACTCATCTATAGCCTTGAACCCAATCTTCTTACCTTAGCCTCCTGAGTAGTTGGAATGACAGGTTTGTCACTACAATCCTCTTGCTGGAATACAGGACAGGCCTGGGAATGAGACTGTAAAAGCAAGTCCCTCAGGGTCTGTTGCCCTCCACCAAACACACAGACACATTTTGTGGGGCTGTCTGGAGCCTCAGAGCACCCCCAAACCTGTACCCTACTCTGGGTTTAGGCTTTGTGACCTGTTGTGGGTACGTGTGAGGCAGCTGGAAGGACCTGCCCAGTCTGACTTTGCTCCTGTCAACGCAAATGGTTTTGATGCTTTTCTCCAGCTATGTTTCCTCTCTTTAACAACAACAAAAAGAGGTTTATTTTTGTCTTTATTTCTATTTATGTGCACAGGGGTGGGTATGGTGTGTGCACGTGAGCACAAGTATCGGCAGAATCCATCAGAAGGCATCAGATCCCCTGGAGCTAAAATTATAGGCAGTTGTGAGCATCTGATGTGGGTGCTGGGAACCTACTTTGGGTCCTCTGCAGGAGCAATCTGCAGCTGTCTTCTTCTTCTTCTTCTCCTCCTCCTCCTCTTCTCCTCCTCCTCCTCCTTCTTCTTCCTTTTCTTCTTCTTCCTCTTCCCCTCCTTCTCTCTCTCTCCTTCTCCCCCTCTTCTTCTTCTTCTTCTTTCTCTTCTTCTGCCTTTTCCTTCTCCTTTTCTTCTTCTTCTTCCTTTTCTCTTTTTCTTCTGACTTTTCCTCCTCCTCTTCTTCTTCTAATTTATTTTATTTGCATGGGTGTTTTGCTTGAATGCATGTCTGTGCACCATGCACATGCCTTATGATCATAGAGGCCAGAAGAGGGTGTTGGCTCTCCTGGACTGGAATTAAGGATGGTTGTTAGCTGTGTGGGTGCTGGGGTTTGAACCAGGGCCCTCTGGAAGAGCAGCCGGGCTCTTTCCCACTAAGTCAGGGCTCTTAACCACTGAGTCATCTCTCTAGCCCCTCAGTTTACACTCTTCACTGTGGAACACACACATACACACACATACACACACACACACACACACACACACACACACACACACACACAAAAAACAAAAACCAGGGTCATGTATTCCAGACTGGCTCCAAACTCACTATGTAGCTAAGACTAGAAATGACTTCCTGGTCCTCCTGCCTACACCTCCCTGGTGCTATGATTTACAGGCATGAAGCACCATGTCTTGCTTATACAGTGCTGGGCATGCAATCTAGAGTTTTACCCATGCCAGGCAAGCACTCTACTGACTTAATTGCAACCCCAACACCCACACGCTTTATTTAGTAGCAAGGGACAGTGATGTAGACAGGGATGGACAGCCAGATGGACAGGTGGCTGCGTCAGAGGAAGTGTCTTGCCTCTGTGTCTCTGTGCCTGTGCCTGTTTCCCTGGCTTTCAAAGCCACAACCATTCATCATGGCTAGTGAACACATTGGGACCGGGTGATGAAAGGCTGAGTCCCCACCCCTCCCTGAGCCTCCCTGTGGGCCATGATGTTCCCTGGGGCTGAGCATGAGACTCCATCTGTGACAAGCATGGCAGGGGCAACACCTTGTTTTCTCATCTTCTGCCAGCCTGAGTTCCAGCCCTGTCTGCTCTTCTCAAGAACCTGGGGGTGGGGTGGGAGGGCTTAACTCATTACACAGAAGAGAAACCTAGCCTCAGAAGAACAATGTCACTCAGTGACCTCGGGCTCCTAGGTCCTTGACTCCTGGGGTCTCCACAGCTGCTCTGGTAGCTGTGTCCCCCAGAATACGAGGGAGAATACAGGGAGAGACCTAGCTGCAGAAGAAACCAGATCCTCAAGTCTTGCCTGGGGTTCAGGCAGGGCTTGTGAAGACAGGGCCACACTTCTTCCCAGGAGTAGCCTCACCTTTAGTATCTGGGCCACACTGAGCACCTGATTCAGCCGTCATGGCCAGTAACCCAATGGGGAGGGCCAGGGGTGGGTTAGGTCACCCTGTCCCCTCCATCCCCTCCGTGAGAACTTCCCATAACCAATCTTCTCACCTGCCTTTCTACCCCTCCCTGCACTCCCCATCCCTGCACCTGACCTCACAGAACCCACCCCTAGCTGATTAGAAACCTTATCCACACAACCCAGGGAATAGGCAAGCAAGCAGGCTATAGCCTGACTGAGAGGGAGGGTGGGAAGATACTGCAGGAGCCAGACAGACAGAAGGATGGGAGCCACACCCATATTCTGGCTCCTTTGCCATCAAGTTTTCTATGTGTCCTTGGGCAGGTGCATGTCCCTTCTCCGAGACACAACTCTTCCACCTGAAGAATGAAAATTTAACCAGATAACTGTATAGTCACCTGGGATCCCGGGTCTATCTTTAGCATCACTGAGCCTCGGTTTCCCATGTGTGGAATAGGATCGTTTAGTCCTAAGCCTCAAAACTAAGAGATATAGAGAGCAGTAAGAGTCCTGGGAAATCCCTAGTCAGATGCCCTGCCCTCCCCTGTCCTGCCCTGCCCTAGTCTGGGTCCTGTACCCCATCTCCATCTGGAAGGCTCCTCCGTTTTGTATATCTACCACCCGGCAAGCACTGAGCTGTCCCCTGTCCCCCTCTCTGTTTCTGAAGACCACTAGCCAGCAGCTGAGCGCACATGAAACCACGGTGTGTTTTTTTTTGGTAAAGGCGTTAATCCACCGGAACAGGGACCTCTCAGCCTGGGCTGGGGCCTTGCCAGTTCTCAGAGCAATCGGGGTCAGGGGTCAGGAAGGGTGAAGACAGGGAGGTGCTGGGAGCCTGTGGGGGGCCAGGAGCCTGGATCTAGGGGTGGCTGACCCCTTATAATTTGCCTGGTATCCAAGTCTGATGAACAGGAAGAGGGAACCACAGGAGGGAGCCCAAAACCTTCCCTTGGGTTGGGCCCTGTCTCCCTCCTCCTCACCCTTAGGAGTTTGCATTCTTCCTGGAATGCCTCACACAGTACCTCACACACAGCTGTGTCCATTGCTCTAAAAAAGAAATCAATATAGTGCACGAGGCTGGGGAGGAGGGTCTCTGAACGTCACCTAACGTGTCCCAGTTTGACAGCAAGACCTGAAATGAAACACATGCCACAAGGGAGTGGCCACCCACCAGATTCTCCCATGGAAGGTTCTGCCCTGAATTGTCTCTCCATTCCCATGCCCTGGCAACAATGACAGTTGAGTTCCCCCAATCCTGCTTCCTCGCCTGGTCTCTGTGGCAGGTTTCTAGAACATGAGGAAGAGCCAGCTTGGGCCTGGCAACAGCTCAGTCCAAGTTCACAGGACCAGAGTCTCCATTTCCAGGGGCTGCATCTTGATCCAGCTGCCTCTTCCAGTCACAGCTGGTACATCTGGCTGACATCCACTGGATGTCCTGCCCTGCCTGGGTACAGGAGCCATTGAACTAGAGACAGGTTGGTGGGAGGCAGGAGGGGTTGAGGAGGAGAAGGAGGGCTGCCATAGAGGAAAGGAGATGGCAGGAATCCAGCCACCCCAGGCTCCATCCATGACACCTGGACATTACACCCTCAGAAATCCTCAGGGCAGTGGGCCTATTCCTGAATTCCACCGACCAGTATCCAAGCACCCTTGCTCACAGACTCCAGGAAGCCTCAGATGTGTGTACACAGTAGGGCAGCCCTGTGTTCCTGTTCACCTGTCCATCCACCTATTCAGTCCCCCAGGGCCCAACCCAGGCCTACAGAGGAGAACCTACTGGAAGATACCTACATTATAATGGAGACATGGTTTCCTCTGGGTTATTGGCATGAACTTGACCATTGAGGTGATTTTTTTTTTTTTTTTTTTTTTTTTTTTTTTTGTCAACTTAACACAAACTTGAGTCATCTGAGAAAAGGAAACCTCCTCAACTGAGGAGCTGCCGCCTTCAGATTGGCCTGAGGGTACCTCTGAGGGGACATTTTCTTGATTAATGATTGATGTGGAGGGCCATCTACTATGGACAGTGCCACCCTGGGCTGGTGGTCCTGCGTTCTATAAGAAAGCAGGCTGAGCAAACCATGAGGAGCAAGCCAGTAAGCAGCATCCCTCCATGGCCTCTGCGTCAGCTCCTGCCTCCAGGTTCCTGCCTTGAGTTCCTGACTTCCTTCAATAACAGACTATAAGCCACTAAGTGAAATAAACCCTTTCCTCTCCAAGTTGCCTTTGGTCATGGTACTGATCACAGCAAACAAAACAGCAAATGAGGACAGTTGTCAATCTCTATTGTGAACGAGTTAATGTCCTGGGCTGTTGAGAGTGAGGGACCTGGTGTGGAAAGGCGTGGCACATACACCACAGGCCTCTGATGGAGACCCCAGCCCAGAGACCCTGAATGAGCAGCTGCTGGCTGAGCCGGGTCTTCATATCGGTTCTAGAACCTGGGCCACAGAAGATGCACAGTGCTTGCAGAGGCTCATGGTTGAGAAAATACCTGTCACTAAGTGTCCCTCCAAGCCTCTGCATCCTGTAAATTCTGGCCACTGAGGGCTACCTAGCAGCTAGCCCCACAAGATCCTCTCTCTCTCTCTCTCTCTCTCTCTCTCTCTCTCTCTCTTTTGTAGTGCTGTGGCTCGAACCTGAGGCTTCTTGTGTGCTGGGTAAGCACTCTACCAACTCAGCCACGTCCCAGCCCCTGTTGTTAGTTTTGACCAAACTTCAAGGCCAGCTTAGTTACAGAGTTGAAAGCTGGGTTTCTTCCAGGCCCAACATGGTTTGCCAGGGCTGGATAACCTAGTAGTCTCGCTGCAGAGGGCTGGGAAGTGACTTGGTAGGAAGCAGAGCAGCCTGCAGGGCAGACCTCTGAGCTTTCGTTTTCTCCTGCATGAATAAGGTGTCTTCCAAGGGTGAGTTTGAGTTTTCACGGATGCAATGACTTCTGCAGGTCCCTCGGGCAACCAGGGATCACAAGCTGAGTTTGGTCAAAACGAATACCAAAGTCTGGAGATCGTGGGTCGGTGGGTAGAGCACTTGCGCAGTCTGCACAAAGCCCTGGGTTCCAACTCCAGCACCGCATAAACCAGCATGGTGGTGCACACACCTGTAATCCCAGCATTCCGTGGGTGGAGGTAGCAGGATCCGGAGCTTAAGGTTATCATCCTTAGCTTGTAGTGAGTTCAAGGCCAGTCTTTTGGGGGGGGGGGGTAAAGTTCCAGCAAAATGGACTCAACAGGTGCTTGCAACCAAATCTGACGGACTACCTGAGTTCTATCCTTGAGACGAACATGGTGGGAGGAGAAAACTCAGTTTTCCTCATTCTCCTCAGTCGAGGAAAGTGTCCCCTGACCTCCGTAAGGGAATGTGGCACATACTCATACCTCATGTGTGTATACACAAACAAGCAAACTAACTAACAAATAAGTGAATGTGATAAAATTTTAATTAAAAAAATATTTTAGCATGCTTAAAAGAATAGGCATGGTGGCACCTGTAATCCCAGCACCCAGAGGTAGAGGACTCAGGATCAGGAGTCCAGTGTCCCGATCTACATGCCCCATTTAGGTAGTGCTGTGGCTCGAACCTGGGGTTTCTTGGTGCTGGGCAAGCCAGGTCCCAGCCTCTGGTGTTAGTTTTGAGCAAACTTCAAGGCCAGCTTCCTTACGAGAAATCTTATCTCAAATAAATAAAACATCTCAGTAAATAAATATAAAAATAAATCATAAAATAAAAATCAAACATGTCAAGTACATTAGAAAAAAATTTTAAACTAAAAGTTTTTCTTCTAGTTAAAAAAACAAAAAACAAAACACAGGTGTGATGGCTCCTGTAATTCCAATGCTCTGGAGGTGGAGGCAGGAGCATCAGGAGTTCACGGCTATCCCTTAGCTATGTAGTGAATTTGTGGCTAGACCCAGTCTCAAAATATACAAACAAAGCAAGGAGACAAACAGCAAAAGACCGCGCTTCCCTTCCCCCGGGTGTCCTTTGCATGGTCTCCTCTGACCTTCGAGATTTTCACTCCTCTCCAAACCCTCACTGGGTCTCCCAGGAACATAAACAGAGTCCCAACTGCAAGCACCGCAAGCACCCCGCAGAGGAACATCGGCTGGTGTCCCGCTGGAGCCGGATGGAGACAAGCAGCGGGGGCACCATTCCTGCTAAGCATCAAGACATCAGGACTCCCGATGCTTAGCGAGACCATTGCAGTCCGCAGTGCTACCTTGTGTCCGAGCACTCACAGGTGTGTCCCCCAACTCCTCGGCTGCTGGTAGGTTTCGCATCGGGGTCCTGAGGGGGCGACCATCGCTGTGCAGGAGAATGGGCTGGTGCCGGCTAATTGATTTTACAGCGGTACCGAAGGACAGACAATGAAAACGCCATCAATTTAATCCACTATTTAATGGTTCCAATTTAGCCCCTGTAAGTGCTCACTAAACTAATTTCTCTGGGTTCAGCAGCCTGAAAAGCTATCATATCTGTAATCTCCTTCAATATATTCATCTGGAAAAGGGAATTTAGCCAATTCCGATGTACGGAGATGATCTGTTAGTGCAGTGTAAATGTTTATAACACGGCAATCGAGTTCGTTTATAAGGATATGAAAAGTTTTATTGGGGAGGGCACTGGAGTGGAACCAGAGGATAATAGGCAGTTACCCAGCAGGCCGTGGGCGCCCGGGAGCGGGCAGGCATGCAGAAAAAAAACACTCTCGGATTTTCTCTAATCCCGGACTGGAGGCGCAAGTTCGCCCAGTGCTACACAAAGCGCATAGAACTTGTCTGCACAAAGAAGTCAAGGCCTGTCCCCTACCTCCAGACCCCCAACCTCCCCACCTGGCACAGCACGGTGTACCCCAAACAAAGGCTGCTGGGCCAGCGACAGTCTCTTCTGGGGACCAGAACCCCAGGGGTTCGGGCCAGACCCAAAGATCCGTGGCTTTTGCTCTAGGGGGTCTGTTTCTGGGGACTGTAGGGCGGCCATCCCTGCGCCAAGCGATATCCCTCCTCCATCACTTCTGGGATTTATTAGAAGCTGTGGGTGACCAGCTGTTCCCCATCTTTCCAGGGACAGGACAGGAGACAGCAAGCTTAAATTACTAGGCAGGATTTGGGTTCCCACAAGCCTTTCCGACCCCTGTCTCCCTCCAGGGACCTTTTCCCAGGGTTGCCAGTGGGAGGAGTCCTCACTCCCTGCCAGAGGCTCTCACACTCTTGGAGGGTGTGAAGCTTGCCTGCTGTAGTGCCCTCCTTGGGACGCTATGTCCCCGAGAACTCCCCCCCCTACTCCCGCCCCCAAGCATGAGAGCCCGTCACCGAGCCGCTGCACTGCGTGTGGCTTGTTTGTTTTTTGTTCTGCAGCTGCGTGCCTGCAGCTCAAGTCTTTAGCGCTAACTAGCCAGTGGTTCCGGCCACTGTGCTTTTCTCACAGCCATCTTGTTTTTAAAGAAAATACCGCCCCCACCACCACCACCAAGGCGCATAAATTAGGAAGACTGAGGATGTGGAAATGTACTTGCTGAAGAGCCACCAGGTGACAAGAGCCCTGGGAGAAGCAGCAGGAGGGGCGGGGGGGACCACCTCCCAATTGCTCCAACCGCACTATCCCAAGAGAACCCCGAGGCCCTGGGACCCAGGTGGCCCATCTTTGGCCAGCCCCCTCCCCTGATACCCAGCTGATGAGGACAGAAATCGATTGGCCACACAGACCCTGGCTGTTGTGGCTGCTTCCCTGCTATCCCCTCAAGATGAGAGTACCACCCCCACCTCAAGAAGGAGCCACACCTGGTACTCTGGGTCCCCAGATCCCAGCAGCAGGGCCTGGAACTCAACACCATTGTGGGAAGAGGGTGTGTGGGTCCCATCTGCACTCTCTCTGAGGTGGATCAGAGGCCTAGGGCTGGACTTCTGTTAGGTCACACGGGGGCCTCATCCACTCCGCAAGTCTCTTTTTGTCACCTCTTCTGTAGCCCCAGTGTCTAGGTGGCAGGGAACAGGGTTTCAGGATGGCCCAGATTAGGGTGTCTTAGACCAGGCACCCCAGCACCTCTCCTGCGCTCCAGCCCTGTCACTGAGAAGGAAGGCTTGGTATTCATCTGCAATGCGGTGAGAATGAGCTCCTTTGTAGTGAGGCTCCCTAGGACATCAGAGGCCACTGTAGTTCAGGGAAGTTCAGGGACTATAGTCTGGGGCTACCTGAGGATGTGCACTAATCTCACATGGCCCCGCAAGACACAACACACACACACACACACACACACACACACATTCCCACATATTAACATGGGCACTTAAGAGCGCCTGGCCCAGTACTTATCAGATGCATCCCCCTCTGTGGACACACACTCACACTCACCCACACACACACACACACACACACACACACAAATGTGCCTCTCACCTGTGAGGTTACTGTCCCAGCTGGATTTTCCCCCATGGGAATGCTCACCATGGTTGATTCCCATAGACCCTTGGGAGATTGGAAAGCCATCTCTACCTACAGCCTGGAGGAAGGTTGTGTTCTAAACAACTCCCTTTGTCCCCAATCCAAGCCTGATGAGACTCAGTCAAAGTCCTTAACAGAGGGGAGGCTGCTGTCCCAGGAAGATCACAGTGGAGAAGCTCTCACTATAGTGGAAATGGCCACCCAAGGCCAACCTAGAAGGGACCAGGAACTCCTCAGTCACCACCCTCCTCCGTGTCCCCTACCCTTTCAACTTCCCAGGGTTCGTGGTGATACCTGCTACTCAGGAAGAGGTGATGACAGCCAGACTGAGGCCAACCTGATTGAGGGGGGGGGGGGGGCTCCTCAGAGCTCTACTTCTCTATGGGAGCTGAAAGTGTCCAGCAAAACCCAAGCTAGGCAGGGGGTAGGGCAGCAGAACCCAGCTTCCCCGGGGACCCAAAGTGACATGCCTCTAGAGGGTTTATGACAGCAAGGAACATTTTTTTCTACTGTAAATTATATTTAACATTCCACAGAACTTTATTGCCTCTTGTGTTTGGGGTTTATGAAAAAATCTGTATTTAACTTCAAGGCTGGTAAACATCTTTGCTTATGTTGCTATGCCGTTCCTTATTTGAGTATTTCCATTTAATTTCACAGTTCATATACCTTAAAGTTTTGGCTGCCCCCCTTTTCCCACTCACTCAGAGATGCCAACCCAGTCTGTCCCACCCCAGGAGCTCTGTGGTGGGATGAGGAGATACCAGCTCATTTCAGGATCTGGACTAGGAAGGTAGCCACCATCCTGGGCAGGGCAACTGAGCCCTCTGAGCTTTGTGTGTGTGTGTGTGTGTGTGTGTGTGTGTGTGTGTGTGTGTTGGAGGAGGGGTCTTCCCAGAGGATGGAGCCACACAAAGAGGATAAGAAAGACTAATTTCATCTCCTACTGACTTTGGTTCCATGGGACTCAGTCCCCTAACCCCTACCCACAAAAAAAGAAAAAAAAAAAAAAAAAAAAACCTCTGGAAGTGTCCCTGGCCGAGGCTGAGAGACACACAGTGATGACCACTTCACTCCTGGGGCCCTGGGAGTTGGTGCTGCCTTACAGAAGCCTCTGTCTGAGATGTCTACCTGACCCAGTAGTCCCCAGTCCTCAGCTCTGCCCTCAGCTCTGGGCTGGATCATAACACAAGCATGGTATCTCTCTGCTGCTCAGGACCACAGCCTCAGCTGCCCTCGTGAGCCTGCTTGGTTCCCATTTTCCAAGCCTTCTAGAAACACGGAGTTCCCAGGCCCTCTGCTCACAAGAGAGACTTCTACGAGCAGCCAACAAGGTGACCATTTTGAGCTTCAGTGCAGCCTGACCCCTGACCCTTGACTCCGACTCCAGGGATGGAGTGATAGTGCCAGCAGGGGGAAGCTCCTAACTGTCTTGTCCCCTTTTCACAGACAGCAGAGGCCAGAAGAGGACAGTTGTGCTCTGTCACTCTCGACTGTATTCCCTTGAGTCAGTGTCTCCTCACTGAACCTGGAGCTAGGCTGGCAGCCAGCAAATCTCAATGACTCTCTTGGCTTCCCAACCCATCCATCGGTGCTGCGGTTATAGGTGTGTGCATGGCTTTTTATGTGATTGCTTGGGATTTGAACTTGGGTCCTTGTGCTTGCACAGCGAACACTCTTACCTGCTGAATTATCTTTCCAGCCTTCAGAGTCCTTCTTAACACATCACTCCAGAAAGTGGATGTCAATCAAACCTGGCAAAAGAAGTGAAACACATTTGCTGACCCTGAGCTAAATAATCTCTTGTTGGTTCCTGACACAGTCTCTTGAGAGCTGCCCTGACGTGCCTCCTGTCCACCCTCCCAGAGCCTCCCACATCATCACCAGCCACACACATAAAAAGTCTGTCTTGTCAAGAGTCCACTCACCCTTTTGAGATCCCCACAGATCCCTGGGCAGGGCATTGAGGAAATGGTGAGAAGGTGGCTGGGTGTCACCTCCCCTGGTGACACTTGCACCCCACGTAAACCATCATACCTACCCAGATCCCCGTGTCAGAGAGATTAGGACACTTACTGAGGTTCTGCACTGGGGAGCAGAGGTACAGAGGTCCACACCACGGGTAAGATCACAGTGGATGCTGGGAGTGTGGCTGAGTTGGTAGAGAGCATCCTGGAACCACAAAACACATGTGCTGCATACCTGTAATCTCAGCTCTCTAATGGGCAGGGCAAGAGAGTGAGGGGTTTGTGGTCATCGTTGGCCACATAACATGTTTGAGGCTAAGCCTGGGATACATGAGATTCTTGTCTCAACTGAAAAAAAAAATCAAAGCAAAACAAAGAAGGGGACAAAAAAAACCATGCCAGGGAGTGGTGGCATACACCTTTAATCCCAGCACTGCAGTGGCACAGATAGGTAAATCTCTCTGGGAGTTCAAAACAGCCTGGACTACATAGCAAGGTCCAGGACAGCCAGAGATTCAGAGAAATGCTGTCTCAAAAAAAAAAAAAAAAAAAAAAGCAAACAATAACAAAATCCACTATGATGTAGCCAAGATACTAAGGTAAAAAAGAATAGGCTCCATTTGAACATATCTACAGCAACAGTGGGAGAGAATGCCAGGCTGTCTGGAGGAACTGGGCACTCGGTTTACAGACCTGAAAACCTTTGACCAAAGCACAGCATAATGGATTTCTGGGGATGCATCAGACGGTCTCAGGCGTCACAGTGTTGTGGAAAGGGGCAGGTTTGTGCCTCTGTTCCCCACCTGGAGAAGTGGGGGGTGCTCGTGTGACTTTCTGCCTGTCTGTGAGAAGCTTGGAGAGCTGGCACAGTGACCCGGTGTGGTGGGCTTGCCTTGTGAGCCGGAGAGCTTGCTGCAGGCACGGTTGCTGCGTGTGTAATTTCCCATCATCGTTTCATCAGTCAGAAAAAATTCAAATGGAAAAAAAAACAGACATAAATACATTCACCCAGGGAGCTGCTGGACTGGGCCGGGACCAGGGGATGTGAGCGTGGGCACCGCTTGGCACCGGGATTGCAGTCAAAGCAGGCTAGGCCAGGCTGGAAGGTGAGTCTGGCCTCCTGTCGGTCCCTCTTGGCCAGGCTGATGGGAGACAGTGCTTCAGGAGACAGAATGAGACTGGTGCCCTCAGCCCTTTCCTACAAGTTGAAAAACAAATTCAGGTTTCATACCCAGCACAGCACAGCCCTCCTAGCAGACAGAACACATAGGGGTACATGGGACGTAGGCTCTGGAGTGGCAACGTCTTAAAGACAGAGGCTCTAAATGCTGGGAGGTCATTCTCTGGGCCTCAGTTTCCTCTCTGTAAAGTGGCCGTAACTGAGAGTGACTCCGTTTGGCTGGTGTCTAGAAACCCAACTCTTCCAGCTGTGCAGGACTGTGGCATGTCAAGGAGGTGATCTCCAGGGCTGCCAGCCATCACTGTGACAGCCATGCTGTCCACAACAGTGGATATTCTGTGACACCCACAGCTCTACAGAACCCTGTTCAAAGCCAGGCCTACCTCATTTCCTTCTCTTCCCTGCCAACCTCAAGGGTGGTACTACAGCCTCCAAAAATGTTGTTTGAGATATCCTTTTCCCATCCCGACATCTCTCCTCTCTCTCTCTCTCTCTCTCTCTCTCTCTTTTCTTCCCCCCCCCTTTTGGAGGATAAATTTCTGTAGCCACCAATTACAGCCGTTTGATGTAGGTAATGATGGGGACCGTGGAAATTGGAATGACACCCGGAGGATCGCAGATGTGGCAAAAAAAAACTGCCCTGGATATGAATCACAGGTTTTCTTGGTTTTCTCTCATTGACAGAGATCTGAGGTTGGGGCTCAGCCTGGGGGCTCAGGGGTCTGGGGAGGGCTCGGGGCTGGCCCTGCCTCCTCCTAAGCACGGATCAATTACAGCCCAGACAGCCCCTTGTCACTCGTGATTCACAATGTCAATTTCATGCTCGCGGTAACCGTTTAAGAAAGAGCCGGGCCGGTTTTACATTTGATAAGAAATCAGCGGTGTTTGTGTTTGTAAAAAGACCGATCACGCAGTGTGACAGGTCCCTCAGATTGCCAAGGCGGGCGACGACGGCCGGTCTGGAGTCTGTCAGGGACCCGCAAGTATTTCTTTCAAATGGGTTTCCCCGACCGCCTAGCTGCCCTCCCCTCCAGCCGGGGAAAACTCGAAAATAAACTGTCAATCTCTATTTACCACTGTACAAGCTGGAAAACACAGAAGATTTTTAGGTTAAATTGTCAGTTACCAGAATTCAAAATAGAAAAAAAAAAAGACAGAAGACATGTAGCTAGCTACTTGGATTGCCTGTTTCGATGTGGAATCTTGAGTGTTTTGAGGGGTACAGTGGGGACCACCGGGAGGAGCACGCAGGGTGTTGGGTATCCAGGAACTGGCCTTAGGCCTTCCAGGTGTCAGAGAGAATCAGGGTGATATTAGGGCTAATTAGACCAGAGATGGAATTAATGGGGCTCGTGCCCTGGCCCTGGCCTACTCTTAGCCAATCTGCCTGTTTAGTGTCTTTACAAGCGTGGGTGCCGCTAACACTGGTGGGAGGACATCCTTGGGTGAGTTTGGCTTATGAATGGAGTGGGAGCTGCCTGGAGGCCCAACCTCTGAGGGCACTGAAGACCCAGGGTGAGGACTGCCACCAGCCCTGCCAGGCTAGGGAGGTGACATGCTTCCTGCTAGATCCGCTACAGCTCAAAGATGAGAGGGTCCCCGGCCAGCTTGGTATGTAGGACGTGGAGGGACGCCCTTGGGACCTCCAAATATGACTGGGTCTTGGGGCTGTGCCCACAGGACCTAGAACTTCTCAGTTCTCTTGTTGCCCTGCTGTGTGGCCACAGTGGGAGGTATTCAATTATGACAAACTAGCCTGGCCAGCTCAGGGGTAGAGCCCCCCCACCATGCCCAAGCTGCCTGGCAGAAGGACAGTGGGTCAGTTCTGTGAGCATCTCCAGGCTAAGCAACTGACACAAACTTTGGCTCCTCTGGCTTCTTGGAAGCCAGGCTCCTTGGCATGAGCCGGACTACTGCCCCTCATGACCAAACACACGCTTCAGTGGGCAGAGTGAAGAGGTCAAGGAGAGAGAGAGGAACATGACTAGTGAATTGGCTCCGTCAAAGGGCCCTAGAAAAAGAATTGCTTGGCACACAGGACCTGCAAGCCTCAATCTATCCACATGTGAAGTGGGGACAAGAGAAATGTCTATCTCAGAATGAGTAGCCAGCACACAGTAAGGCGTTCATCAGGACAACCTATATGTCAGCTATGTAGGAATGAGATCTGATCGTAACTATGGCTGGAGTTCTTGCTAGTGGCCAGCCCGTGTAGGCTGCTGACCCTGAAACCCTGCTGGGGTTCACTCTTCCACACATTTCTTTATTTTTCCCTTTCCTCCCTCCTTTCGTTTTTAAAGTGCTGTTGGGGATAAAGTATGGGGCCTTGGGCGTGCTTGGCAAATGTTCTATGACCAAACATCACCTTCAGTCCTCGGTTATTTGAAATAACATACAAGTTGGGACGCTGTTTCCTTATCCTCCTACCTCAGATTCCCAAGTACAAGGTATGAGCAAGTCAAGGTCTGTCTGAAATACTTTGAACATGATCCAATGGGTAGCCCAGACTTGCCTTGAATTCAGGACCTTTCTGTCGCAGAGCTTTGCCCATGCTAGTATGACAGGTGCATGTGTGTGTGTATGTGTGTGTGTCTGTATGTGTGTGTGTGCATATGTGTGCATTGTATGCATGTGTGTGTATATGTGTGGTTTTGTATATGTACATGTGGGTATGTGTCTGTATGTGTGTGTGGGTATGTGTGCATTGTGTGCACGTGTGCAGTGTGTGTGCAGTGTGTGCATGTGTGTGTCTGTGTATGTGCATGTGTGTATGTATGTGTCTGTGTGTGCACATGGTGTGTATGTGTGTGTGCCACGTGTGTTTGCATGTGTGTATGGGAGTGTGTATGTATGTGACTGTGAGTGTGTGCGTGTGTGTGTGCATGTGTGTATGTATGTAACTGTGTGTGTACATGTGTGTGTGTGTGTGTTGTGTGTGTGAGTACTATGCCTGGCTTGCCCAACACTGCTCAACAAAACTGGACATTTTTCAAACCTGTGTGTCACTGTCAACTCCCATGGGACTCAGACCGTGTGAGAAGGCAGGCTGGGAAGATGTCCACTGCATGAGAAGGTCAATTGCACACAGTGTGCCTCTTCAGGGCCCCCATGAATGTCACATTCAGCTCCCGTTGTCCATATGAGGGCAACCAGGTATGTGGCTGAGGCAGGCCTTGATTCATGCATTCTGAGGAATCCAGGTCTACTCAGAGGCTTTTACTGTCTAACTGGTAGCCTGGGCAATCATGAAAGCCAGCCTGGGCTAGGGTGCAGAACTCAGCAGGGCTGGAACATCCAAAGAAATAAAGTCCTAAAGCCATATGGAAGGCAGGGCCAGGGCCACACGGCCTCCTTACAGGCCACTGGGCAGGCAACCTACAACCCTGAAACAATTTCAGAGTAAAAGATGGAGTCATGCTGGTATGTGGGAGAGACTGCGTATCGCCTTACAGGCCCAGGGCTTCATAGTTTCGCTGATTAGATGAGCAATGCCTTTGACAGTGGCCTTCTCATGGTCTTTCCCCACATTGCTTGATTCTCCTTAGAGCTGAATAGGAAACTGAGGCCCCACTACTTGATAGTGGGCTGCCCAGAGCTCATATGCCTCACTGACCCTGGTAAATCCTCACTCCTCAACATAGAAAGGGGGAATAGTCAGTTGAGCCAGAGTCACAGAGCCAGGATCTAGAGCCTAGAGAACCACTTGGTGATCAGTTCTGTTCTCTTGTGTATCCTACACAGAGCAGTTTATGCTGCCTCCTCCTTTCTAGGCCATAACTCACCCTCACACCTAAGAAACCTCTAACCACTGGGGCCACACCCCAGCCCCTCACTGGGGATTCTAAGCAGGGCTCTACCACTGAGCCACAACCCAGCCCTCACTGGGGGATTCTAGGAGGGCTCTACCCACTGAGCCACACCCTAGCCCCTAAACTGGGGATTCTAGGCAGGGGCTCTACCACTGAGCCACACCCCGCCCTCACTGGGAGATTCTGGGCAGGGGCTCTACCACTGAGCCAACCCAGCCCCTCATGGGGATTCTAGGCAGGGGCTCTACCACTGAGCCACACCCCAGCCCTCACTGGGGATTCTAGGCAGGGCTCTACCACTGAGCCCACACCCGGGCCCCTCACTTGGATTTCTAGGTAGGGGCTCCACCACTGAGCCACACCCCAGCCCCTCACTGGGAGATTAGTCAGGTTCTACCTACTGGCCAACCAGCCCTCAGGGCGATCTAGGCAGGTTGCACTACCTGAGTCACTACCCCAGCCCCTCACTGGGTGGATTTCTGGCAGGGGCTCTACCACTGAGCCACACCCAGCCCCTCACTGGGGGATTCAGCAGGGCGACTTTCCTAACTGAGCCATCCCCAGCCCCCTCACTGGGGATTCTGTGCAGGGTCTTACCACACAGTGACAGGAGCCTTTCCTCTGTCCATTTATTTTTTTTTTTTAGCACAATTTTTAGTTTTTCTGAGGAGGGTCTCACACTATAGCCCAGGGTGGCCTCGACACTTCACAATAATTATCTGCTCCTCAATTTCTCAGTTACTAGCATGAGCCACATCCTCCATCTGACATCTTTTCTTGTGTGAGGTCTTCAAAGCGGGATGGCATGTCACCTTTTGGCAAGGCTGGTTTACAGTAATCAGCCCTACATATTATGAAGAACTGTTATTCGACATGCAAAATACTACTTCATAGAAAAGTTCATTTTGTTTGTGACAAGGTCTTACTGTGTAGCTCTGACTGTCCTGAAAGTTGCTCTGTAGACCTGGCTGACTTCAAACTCCGAGATCCTCCTGCCTCTGTCTCCCAATTCTGAGATAAAAGGCATGGGCCACTATGCCATCTTGATGGAGAAGTTCTTAACCGTGCTTTTAATTTTTAAAACTAAACTTCAAAATATATATAACTATATGTTTATATCAATATAAAAATATATGTAAATATATGAACTTTAATACATAGTTCAAAGTATGAGCTCTGAGGGCGTTCATTCAGTCAATAGGCTCAGAGAGCTGTGTAGACCTGGTAAAACTAGTTGGACAGGATGGTACATGTGTGCCCAGGGTCGTCTCTGTCTCTGTTCATCTGTCTAGAGAGGGATGCTTTATACTACACTCAGATTTCCCTTCTGAGAAGGACTAGGCCTGACAGCCCACCTCCTCAGGAGGCTGAGGCAGGAGTATCAGAAAGATTCAAAAGGCCAGCCTAGGTAACAGAGGAGTCCATCCTTCACAACTGAGACCCTATCTCAAAGGAAAAAGGAAAAAGTGTGCTGGGGGCATACTCGTGACAGACATCTGCCTAGAATCTCCCAGTGAGGGGGTGGGGTGTTGCTCAGTATAGAGCCCCTTTTTTGATGTGTGGGGCCTAGTGGAAAACCCGGAATCCCCCAGGGAGGGGCTGGGGTGTGGCTCAGTGGGAGAGCCCCTGCCTAGAATCCCCCAGTGAGGGGCTGGGGTGTGGTTTCAGTGGTAGAGCCCCTGCCTAGAATCCTCCCAGTGAGGGGCTGGGGTCGGGCTCAGTGGTAGAGCACCTTGCCTAGAATCTCCCAGTGAGGGGCTGGGGGTTTGTGTGCTCAGTGGTAGAGCCCTGCTAGAATCCCCAATGAGGAGTGGGGTGGTGGCCTCTCAAGTATATGGGGTTAGTCTGTGAGCTCTGCCTAGAATCTCCAAGTGAGGGGACTGGGGCGTGTGTCTTCACTCAGTGGTAGAACCCCTCCTAAAATTCCCCCAGTGAGGGGCTTGTGGGAGCTGGCTTGTATCCCCAGTGGTAGACTGCATCACCTGCCTAGGAGTCCTAGAATCCCCAGTGAGGGGCTGGGGGTGTGGATCTCTACAGTATGGGGATAGAAGCCCCTGCCTAGAAACCCCCCTAAGTAGGGGCTGGGGTGTGGCTCTGTGGTAGATCCTACCTGCCTAGATCTCCCCCACCCAGTTGAGGGGCTGGGTGTGTGACTCAGTTGGTAGAGCCCCTGTCCTAGAATCCCCCAGTGGGGTTGGGTGGCTGTGTGGTCTTAGCAGATCAATTGGCCTAGCATGTTACGAGTGCCCTGGATTCAATACCTAGCATTCTTTTTCTACCACAAGACTCTAAATTGCCAAAGTGACTGACAGACCAGACCCCCTCTGTGCCCCTTTTTGGGGGAGGGCCCCACTCGGGGACCCCTCATGGATAAGGGGTGTTGGGCCCCACATCTCAGTTACTTTAAAGACCCCCCCTCGCAAGGGGTGGAGAGTTGAATATATACCCCTGGGGAAGTTTGGGGAAACCCGGACCAGCTTTTGGTCTCCGTGGGCACCCTCTCTAGATGGGCAGTGGGGGTGGGGGTCTGCTCTCCTAAGGTAAGCCTGTGGCCATGAGTACGTGCATTTATTTGATCTGTTAAGAGCTCTGATGATTCCGTAATGAAACACCACTCTTTCCTCCTCAGGCCAGCAGAACCCTACCAGCTCTGTCTGCACGATAAATCTCTTATTTGAGCATCCCAGACAGCTGTAAACACCTGTCCTCAATAAACCCGGAGAGGATGGGCAGTTAAGGCTATCTGGTGCGTCCTCCCCGTCTACTCTTTGTATCCATCCAGACCAGGGCCTCCATAGACTCTGTGGATCCCTCCTGATATTCACCTTTATTCAGCAATGTAACACCTGACCGTAGCTTACAGCAAACAGAGTTGGTCACTGAAGATCATGGAGCAGCTTGCCCAGAACATGCTTTTCTTCAAACAGTTCTGCTAGCCTTCAATTAAGCCCAGATCCAATCTGCCAGCCCAGGGGGACCCGGGCCCTAAGGCATCCCTCTAAGTAGGCTGTGTCCCTTCATGTCCTATTCACCCTTCCAGAGTTTCACAGCTTTGGTTGCGTTTAAGGGTCAACTTGCCCATGCCTTGAAAGTAAGCAGAGGACTGCAGTCCCCAAGGGTTCCCACGGCATGGAATATCACCTGTTCATTTCTAGGGCCCCTAGGACTCTCTTAAACAGTAACTGAGTCCAAGACAGAACCGGATTTGGCACCCTTACGTTCCCAGGTAGGTTCCTCGCTATCTTAAGCAGCCCTGGCCTGTGCTGTCCCCTAGGCCATTGCCTGGCTGCTGGGGCTGGAATGTGCCAGGCATGTTAAGAAGGTTAAAGCACCAGGTCTGTCAGCCACCAGTCCCTAGGAAACAGAACTACACACCAAACACACCCAGCTCATCCCACCCGATGAGTTGGCCGAGACTGAATAGTCGTGCTCTGCATGGTGGCATAGCCTTTAATCTTGGGGGAGAGGAGGCAGATGGATCTTGTGAGTTCAAGGCCAGCCTGGTCTACAGAGTGATTCTAGGAAAGCCGGGGTTTAAATGTAAGATAACCTGTTAAAAAAGCTTGGGAGAAGAAGTGGGAATGAAAGAGAGTAGGAGAGGAAGATCAAAAAAAGGGGGGGGTGCAAGGGAGGGTAGAGATGAGAGAAATGAGAGAGAGAAAGAGAGGAGAGAGAGGAGAGAAAAGACGAGTGAGAAGAGGAGAGAGAGGGAGAGAGGAGAGAGATGAGAAGAAGAGGTTGTCAGCTGAAGTCTCCCAACTTCCAGGTTTGAGGTGAGAAGCTCTCCCCTGTCCTCAGATGTTCAGTGAAAGTCTCAGGCCTCCAGTCCCTGGTCCCTTCTCCTGACCATTCAGGATGTTGGCACCTGGGCCCCAGTAGAAGGGTTCCTTTCCATTCCTGTACCACCTGTGTTCTGCTCCCATAGAGTCCTGGGTCTCCAGGCCCACACTTTCCTGAGGCACCCCAACCTTCAGAGAACAGGTGCTTGTCTCTCTGTGCTAAGGCCCTGGGTCTTTGCTATGCTCAGGATGTGACTCTGGAACCACAGAGGACAGAGGAGCAGAGAGAAAGATGAGGAATGATGGGGAACTTGACAGAGGTGCATGCACGCTGGGATTGTGGATTCTTTTTTTCAGTGGGATGAGTTGTATCTTTGGCTCACCCCCATTTATTCTTCTTGTATTTGTTCTGCATACCCAGCCCCCTGGGTTCTGGGCGGGTCGCACTGACCCCCCCTGCCCCTCAGGGATCTGGCAGGGCCTCCACGAGCCACACCCCAGCCCAGGATTGGCGGGCACACCACTGAGCCAACCAGCCCCTCACTGGGATCTAGGTGGCTCTACCACTGAGCCACAGCCCCAGCCCCTCACTGGGGGATTCTAGGCAGGGGCTCTACCACTGAGCCACACCCCAGCCCCTCCCTGGGGGATTCTAAGGCAGGGCCTTACCACTGAGCCACACCCAGCCCCCACTGGGGGATTCTAGGCAAGCTCCCGACTGCTGATTATGCCCGAAGCCACAGCATACACCATAAGATGCCAAATTTTATGTGAAGGGAACTTGACTTCAGTTTTGTTTTGTTTTGTTTTTAAATAAAAACAGTTTCAGAGAGCCGGGGGACAGATCAGTGTGTAAATACTTACCACACAAGTGTAAGGACCGCAGTCTGGATTCTCAGAGCTATGTAATAATCTCCATTGGACAGTTCTCTGCCATAACCCCAGTTCTAGAGAGGCAGAAAACAGAGAACCCTGGGGCTCACTGACCAGTCAGCCGAGATAGAGTGAAGTGCTCCAAGTTTAATGAGAGACCTCGTCTCTAAAGCTAAAGTGCAAAACGCTTGAGGAAGAGACTTGATGACACTCCCCACCTCCACATTTTCATGCACACTCACCCATACACACATAACACACACAAACACACACATATTATAGATAGATGGTGGATGGGTGGGTGGACGGACGGACAGACAGACAGACAGACAGACAGCAGATAGATATGGGGCTGGAGTGATTGATGAGTGATTAAGAGTACTTGCTGCTGTTGCTTAGGATGGGGGCTTGGTTCTCAGCACCCACGTGCCCGTAACTCCAATTCCCACAGATCTGACGCCCTCTTCTGGCCTCTGTGAGTACTGCACACATGTGGTACACAGACATTCATGCAGGCAAACACACACACAAAATACAATAAATCACTCTTTACAAATAAGTAGGTGAGGTTGATAGAAATATCTTGTTTAATAATAATTTATCATAATGGATCCAAAATATTACTTAAAGATATAATCCATGTAAAAATATCAACCCAGTGTTGGTAGTGACCAGTATGTATTTTACACATAAGTTACAGTCCCATGGCTACCTTCCACAGCTCAGGGGTCTGTGGCCACCATGTGGGATGACTCTCTGGAGTCTCGCTGATGTATGCTGATGCCACAGTGTGGCTCTGTCTTAGGGACTTCAAAAAGCTGTAAATCCCCTACAGGAGAAGTCCCACCTCCTCCCTGTCCATCTTCATGGTCATATAGAATTTCCTGTTCCATTTTGTGGACAAGGAAGAGGAAGAGAGGCAGGGGAAGTGAGAGGAAGGAGGAAGCAAAGAAAAGATGAGGGAGGAGGAGAGAAGGGAGGCAAAGAGGAAAGGGGAGGGGAGAAGGGATTAGAAGGGCGAGGAGGCCAGCTCTGTGACAGAGATGGAGGAATTGGGGATGTGGAGCAGAGGGAAAAATAAATGCCAAGACTCGGAAGACCCATCAGCCACAGAATTACTCACTCATCCACAACTTCGGACTGAAGGTGGCGAGGGAGGAAGGAGGCAGGCAGACTTCAGTACAGGAACATGATGAAGTACTACACAGCAGTGAAAAGGGACTGGTTGTGGTGACAGCACCCAGAATATGGGAGTCTCGTAGATTCTACTTCAGGCCTTGCAATCCAAACCAAAGAAGGCCGAGACTAGATTCTGTGCATACAAAACCCAGCAATGAGTGACAGGGTTGGGGGTGGAGCTTAGAAGGAGAGCTTAAGTCTGTGATGAGGAGATGCTGGGTCCATCCTCAGCCTCGCAAAATAAACAAAGCAATGACAAAATGAAGTGGTAGCTGAGTGTGCTGGTGCAACTATAACCAGTGCTCAGAAAGGTGAGGCAGGAGGATTGCCATGAGTTCAAGGCGAGCTTGGGTTACCTAATGAGACTCTGCCTCAAAAAAGCAAAAAAAAGAATAACAAGTGATAAAAGTTTTGGAACAACGGTTACCCTCGTGGAGTACATTGACTTGAGGAGAAAAATCAAGGGCATTCTAGAATGTTCTATCCCTCTCTCTGGGTGTGGCTTTCTGAAAAATGTCCACCTGACATGTGTAGATGGTCTTAACATATTTCCATTAAAAATATGGACTGGTAGTGGCCAATGCCTTTAATCCCAGCACTTGGGAGGCAGAGGCAGGAGAATACTGAGAGTTCGAGGCCAGCCTGGTCTACATAGTGAGTTTCAAGCAGCCAGAACTACAAAGTTGTCTCAACAAACAAAAACATGCTGTGTTCTTTTACATTTTTTTTCTTATTTTTGCCTTTTGTTTGTTTGTTTAGACAGGAGCTTGTATAGCCTGGGTTGGCCTCACACTCACTATATAGCTAAAGGTGATATTGGACATCTGATTGTCCTGTCTCCATCTCTGGAGTGCTGCGACTACAGGCACACATCACCACACCCAATTTATTTGTTGTGGAGATTCAACCAACCCCAGTCTTCAGGAATGCCAGACAGCACAGTGCCCCTTCCCACTATCCTAGCCCCTACCTCAGTTTCCCCATCTGTAGAATGGGCATGCTACCTATGGGTATAGGGGTCTGGGAACCCCCGCCCGCCCAGACCGGGTCTGCTGACCCTGCAAGCTTTCAAGGCTTGGTGACACCAGGGACTGTGTGTGTGATGGAGGCGGAGGCGCGGGCAGGGGCATTGGGAGGAAGGGAGGAAGCGTTTATAATGATGATTAGGGCTGAAATTGGCTGAGATTTACAGCGCCGAGGCCGGGAACGGAGGGAGAGGGCCGGGGCTGGGCCGCCTAATGGATCCGTCAGCGCGTTCGGCTGCTCAGCGGGCCGAGGCGGGTCACCCGGCTTTCCGCTGGCAGCACAAAGCACTTCAATTTCGTTAGGAAATGTATCAATTTAACTGACTTGAGCGGCACACTGGCAACCCTAATGAATCTGGACTCAATTTTCCGCCACACTGCTCCTGAGAACTGTCGGAAACAATGTCTGTGGTCGGAGGTGACGGGGTGGCCGAGGATAGGCCGCCCCTTCCCTTCCCACCCAGGCCCCGTCCCTTCCCTGTCAGGGTTAGTGGAGAGAGACGGACCTGTCTCCAGCAACCGGATGACAGCCCAGCCCCGCCGCCACTTCCCTAACAATGATGTCATTATGGGAAAATTGGCCTCCATTTCGGAAGGACGATAGTGCTAATTGAGTAAGAAAATATAATACGGGAAGCTGTTGTCCGTGGCCGGGGAGGGGGACTGACTAAATGGCCTACCATTGTTGGTGTCAGGGTAGGCAGATGTGGTGTTCTGTTGATAACTGCGGTGACATAGCCAGGACTTGTCACGGCAGCTTCTGCCGGGAGACTCACAGGCCTGGCGGCAGATGGCTCCGCTGAACAGCCAGGGAGAGATCCCGCAGCCCGATGGGCAGTCAGATAGGACTCCCGGGGCCTTCCCTGGTCCCTTGGGAAAGGCTCGATGACTTGGGAGACAGTTTTAGAGTGCTTCTTCTGGAGGCCTGGGCAGGGATGGACTGAAAGCCAAAGGCGGGTCATCACAGAGGAAGGCTGTTGAGGCTACAAAGGCCAGAGCTGGGTGAGCGAGCGGGTGCTGGAGTGCAGGCTGAGGCCGGATCATCCTGCACCCCTATGCAGGAACTGGCGGTGTCTAAGGTGGACCAAGAATGCCTGGGCTCAAGGGACCAGGGTTTTTCAAGCTGTATCCCAGAGGCCAAGCTCCCAGGCATCTGATACACACTGGAAAGGCACCTTACCTGTTTATCACAGTTGCTATGGACACTCACAGGCGCCAAGGACCAGAACCCAAGCTTCCTGAGGGCAGTTTGCCGGGTTCTGTCTGAGCCTGGAGTTCCCACCAGCCCAGCCAGAACCCTCCTCCAAACCCCCCATATACCCTCGTCCACTTCTAATGAGGATACAAGACCAGTCCCCAAAGGAGTAGTAAAGACAAAACTTCCAAGGACTGACAGGGTGGAGGGTATGTTTTCCCAAGCAGAAGATGGCCTCATGACCTCCAGTGACAGAGTCCCAGACAGACACACATACACCTCAGAACTTTAGGGGACATTTCAAAGTCACCATCACAGAGCCACTGACAGGGCTCGGTGGGTAAAGGCGCTTGCCACCAAGCCTGACGAACTGAGTTTGATCCCTGGGACTCACATAGCGGAAGGAGAGAACCAATTCCTATATGCTGTCCTCTGATTTCCATGCATAAGCGATGGCTTGTATTTGCCCACATATATGAATGAATGAATGAATTAATTAATTAATATTAAAAAATAAAAGTAGGGTATAGTAAGGTAATCAGCATCATTTAGTGAGTGTTTGTTCTATTCTTGAAATATTCTTATCACTTTAGACTCTGGGGAGCCTCTGAGTTGGAAACTGAGTCCTGGTGGCAGAGGAAGTTCTGTTCAAGACCCAGTGAGGGCTTTATCTTGCTAGACCAGGGCTTCTGGGGAAGGATCATCTCCCATCCCATGTACCCCACGACCTCATTCAAGACTGGTTCCCTCCATTCTGGAACATTCTGGTTCTGTCCCAACCACAGATTGCCTGGAAGTGCAATTTGCTTCGTTATACTTTTCTTCTTTTTAAAAATGTCTTCATTGTGGGGGTGGGGGTACGTTGGTGCCCTAGCACATGTATGGGGGTCAGAGGACAACTTGCAGGAGTGCCTTCACTCCTGTCAGCACACGGGGCCCTGGGATCAAACTCAGGTTGTCAGGCATACATTGCAAGTACCTTCAGCAGCTGAGCCATCTTGCCAGCCCTTGGATACTTCTGTATTCTCCAGATATTTCTTTCTTTGGTGAGGAAGGCTGAGGCAGGGTCTTCATAGGTAACCCAAGCTGTCCTTGAACTGGAGATCCTCCTGCCTCAGCCTCAAGAATGCTGGGATGACAGGTGTACACTTCCAGCCCAGATCAGCTGAGCTTTTATAATCAGAGAGGGAGGGGCTTCGATACCCATTTCTAAGTCTGCACCTGGGTTCGTCGGCCTGTTATCCATGAGAAAATCTATGGGTGGGTTTACAAATGGACAGTCTAGGGGTGGGCTCACAGAGGGAGCTGCAGTGTCCTGTGGGTACTGCCTCTTTCTGGGCCTGGAGTCCCTTACTGAACCCAGCCTCTTCCTGGATGAAGGGTCATTCCACCAGATGTGTGGACATGCTCAAAGGTAGCAAAGTTAAGCTATACAGACCTGTATCCTTCCTGGTTGGCCCACACCACCCCATCCTCTGCCCCTGTTCCTAGCCAAAGACACAGGTGACACATCTCTGACCCTCGGTTTGTTTGTTTTTTTCATCTGCACCCGGGGGCAGCCCAAGTGCCTGTCCCTGTGGGGCGAGCTGAGAAACCACTTGGGAACACCTAACAGAGGCTCAACAAGGCATCCACATTGCTTCCTGAGAGGTTCTGTCCGCTCGCAACGTCAGGAACTCAGCTCCCACTCTACCCACAATACCAGGATGGAGAAAGTGCCCTGAAACATCTAGGGAGGATGGACTCAAAGATGAGGCCCAACAAGAAGACTGGCCATGACCTTGGCTAGGACACTGCATGATGACCTGGACTGGCTTTGACAGCTGTGTTGGCAGCACTTGAAGGGGCTTGTGATGACGAGGCTTGTAGACACAAAGGTGTCCATGGTGGGCAGTACTTTGTGCCACATCCTATGAACCCCAAGAAGGAGATCCGGGTTGAGTTCTGCAGCTCTGCGGTTGAGGAGGTCCCTGGAACCCCAGCCTTGGGTTCGGTTCTGCAGCCGCTCCATTTCTTTCATGAAGCAATGACAATTCCCACCCCAACTCTGGGACATAGGTCAAACCACTGCACCAACCACTCATTGATGAGCTTCGCTCATCATCCATGAAGAGGGACGTGGGAAGAAAGGACAGTTAGCCAGCTCAGTGGTGGCTCCTACAGTCTGTAACAGCTTCCAGCAGAAGAGACCGGAACTACCGGGCACTGGTGCTGCACCCCTTTAATCCCAGCACTCAAGAGGCAGAGGCAGATGGAGCTGTGTGGGTTTGAGGCCAGCCTGGTCTACAGAGTGAGGTCCAGGTCAGCCAGGCCTACACAGAGAAACCCTGTCTCGGTGTGTGTGGGATAGGGGCGGCTAACACACGTATTGTGATACAGAGATGACAGTGAGGCAAGACCTTGGATGTGGGGACTCTGCAAGAGGCAGCTGCAGCAAGAACTTGAGGCTACATCTGCCAGGCACATGGGGTCCCCAGGAGCTAGGGCTCTGGACAAGGATTTGATCCAAAGAGGGTAGCCTGCCCCACCCTCAAAGGACAGGCTGAGGAGGGGGAGCAGACAGGTTCTGGGCAAGAGCTGGGGTGCTCCAAGGAGGGGGGTATCACGCTGAGCCTCCCCTAGGCTATCCCCAGCTTACTCGTGTGGGGCAGCCCAGCCCAGCACTTAGAGTCATCAAGAATGAGGCAAGTGACAGGTTTGTGTTGTGTGTTTGTTAATTTACTCAGATTCATTCATGAGAACAGCTGGCCGGGTCCCAGCAGGGCAGCCTCGCCCGCCCACTGCTGCCATGAAGGCAGCTCTGCCTCAGAGAACACAGTGGCACTTACTGCTCAGCAGGCGGCGGCCCTGGCTGGCAGGGACACCCACTCTCCTTCCAGTGGGGGCCCACCTGGGGAAGCTGGGGACAAGCCTGAGAACCCCACCCAACAGCCAGAGAGCTATGGATTCTGAGCCACAGCTGGGAGAGCCAGAGATGGGGAAACAAGGTGCCTGGGATGACTGACTTTCACACTGAGTAGCAAATGGGGACTCAGTAGCAGCCCCCAGTCGACTCTCCCTGGACAGTGTGACTTTGTCTCTTCTGGTGCCTCCATCCTGGGACTTGAGGACCACCCCCCCCCCCCCCCACCCCCCCACCCCCGCCCAACACCCAAGTCCTAGCCAATGTAATCCTACCAGACCTAAGCTTTAGCTCAAATCATTGAGGGTAAAAGGAAGAACAGAGACCACCAGGACTGAGCAGCCCCACTGAGACCCAACCGGGCCAGAGCCAGATCAGAAGTGAAGTAAACCCAGGTGGCCATCGTCCCAAAGACCACAGAATGGTGCCACCAAACTCTGCAGTCACCCAGGGTCTGGCACGGCTGTGAGACCATGAACAGACCTGACAGCCTTTCCCCTCGTTTCCTTGTCCCCATAGATTTGTTATTTAAAGTCGGGTTAAGAGAGGAAAGAAGAATGAAGAAAGAAAGAAAAGAAAAAGGGAGGAGGGAGGAAGAAGCAGCCACAGTAAACCGAAGACAGGTTTGGCTGGAAAGCCGGAGGAAGGGAAAAGTTAGAGATATTTATTTGACAGGGTCAAGGTTGGAGCCCCTCTCTCCTCTCTCCCCAGGTCCCATAGGTGTTAGGCTGAGAGACATTTAATCGTGGGAGTAGCGGTTTCATATCTATAACAAAAATCAAATAATGCGGTGTGATTTACTCCCCCTAGCAACCGTGGAGCTCACCCCTAGCAACCAGGCTAGCCTCGGGCTGCGGTGTAATCAGCTTGAAAATATTTCAATTATTGTGTTGATTTTAGTGGATTTGAGAAGCGCTGTGTGGAGAGCCGGGCACATTCTCCCCGCGACCTGGAGAGGAAGATATTGATTTAAACAGGTGTCAGAGAGGGAAAGTGGAGTAAATTTAAATGCGACCGGAGAACGCACGCCGCCACGGAATGGGGCGGGGATGACATTTTGCGCGTTGCCTTGAACGAAAGTGACTCAACTGGACTAGAAATTTCACCTTGAAAATCATCTCCGGGCTGTGCAATCAAGCCGGCTGCCACAGAGCCCCTGAGGCCCCGCCAGCCAGCAGAGAGGGGCTGGGTGGTCACAGGTGGGGTCTTTGAGGGTCCTGAGATTTCAAGGCCCAAGAGCTGCATTGTGTCTCCAAATGGCTATCAGAAAGGGTAGGAGTGGACTGGAATCTCAAAGGCCAAAGGCCCAAGGGAGGTCCCTCATATTCTCCCAGCCTCAGTTGAGGTGTGAATCCAAGTGGGGGGCTCCTTTCTTTCCTTTTCTTTTCCTTTTTTCTTTTGATTTTTACTTACACATGTATGTGCCTCATGTGTGCCAGTGTGTGTGGAGACCAGAAGAGGGCGTCAGATCCTCTGAAGCTGGAATTGCAGGAGCCTGTGAGCAAACCAATGGGGTGATGGGAACGGAATTCTGATCTTCTGAAAGCTCAGGCCCTCTTCGATTTTTTTTCTTCTATCTTTTCCTTTTTTGTGTGCTGGAGATGAAACCAAGGACCTCCTAGATGCTATGCTGCACTTTACCAGTGACCCACGCCCCTAGCTCCTCCCTGGGGGATTCTAGGCAGGGGCTCTACCACTGAGCCACACCCCAGCCCCTCACTGGGGGATTCTAGGCAGGGGCTCTACCACTGAGCCACACCCCAGCCCCTCCTGGGGGATTCTAGGCAGGGGCTCTACCACTGAGCCACACCCCAGCCCCTCACTGGGGGATTCTAGGCAGGGGCTCTACCACTGAGCCACACCCCAGCCCCTCACTGGGGGATTCTAGGCAGGGGCTCTACCACTGAGCCACACCCCAGCCCCTCACTGGGGGATTCTAGGCAGGGGCTCTACCACTGAGCCACACCCCAGCCCTCACTGGGGGATTCTAGGCAGGGGCTCTACCACTGAGCCACACCCAGCCCTCACTGGGGGATTCTAGGCAGGGGCTCTACCACTGAGCCACACCCCAGCCCCTCACTGGGGGATTCTAGGCAGGGGCTCTACCACTGAGCCACACCCCAGCCCTCACTGGGGGACTCTAGGGCAGGGGCTTCTACCACTGAGCACACCCCAGCCCCTCACTGGGGGATTCTAGGCAGGGGCTCTCCCACTGAGCCACACCCCAGCCCCTCACTGGGGGATTCTAGGCAGGGGCTCTCCCACTGAGCCACACCCCAGCCCCTTACTGGGGGATTCTAGGCAGGGCTCTACCACTGAGCATCATCCCTGGCCCTTTTTACTTTTTACTTTGAGACAGGAGCTCACTAAGATGCACAGGCTGTGCTTGAACTCACTCTGTAGCCCAGGCTGACCTTGAACCTGTCATATTTTCCTGTTAGAATATCAGGCCTGCATCACCTCACCATGACCATATTGAGCAGTATCACTAGGAAAGTGATAGCAGGTGTGTGTGGTGAAGATAGAGTCTAGGTATCCGTGAGGCCCAAGTTGAGCGATGAGGTCAATACCAGCTCCCACCAACTCTAGGACCCACAACCTGGTGATGGGACAGCCACCAGCCCCAGAGAGCTAAGGGGACTACAGGCATGACTCAAAATGCATGGGGCTTGCCCCGCTCATACCTTCATAGACAGATCTGCACAGCCTCTGTATGGCTCTTGGGCCACAGATGGATGACAGCCACATGGTAGGTATGATTAGAAGAACACAAACACGCATGGGACTGACAACCCCTCTCCAGAGTGCTGGGGAGGGCAGGCACGGCTTTGAGGAGGACAGCGGATTCAACAGGGAGCATGCCGCTTCCAGATGCAGGTTGGCAAGGCTGTGAATGTTGGGACTTGGGGCTGGCATCTTATGCCACCGGCTGCCTTGATAGACACTAAGGCACACCTGCATTGGGTGGCCAGGGTTAAAGAACAGCTCTGGGGACTGATCCCCTCACTGAGGACCCACCTATGTCCCTACTGTACCTGGCTAGCTCAGCTTAGGGAAGACACCAAGATTAGACCAAAGATGTTCTCCAGACAGGGCCCATGCCAGCTCGTTGACTCAGCAACCCATTCTACATGCAGGACAGGAGAAGAGAGGGTCCTTGTGTACCAAGATCTGTAGATGGTTCCCTTAAAGAAAGGGGCTAAGTGCACATAGCCCTGGAGGACTAGATCTGGTTCCTTCCCAATGGTTAGGCTCCCCACTGGGAAGGCACAGCCACTGGCTATGAAAATCATGGGAAGCCCGGTGGTGGTGGCAGTGCACGCCTTTAATCCCAGCACTTGGGAGGCAGAGGCAGGCGGATTTCTGAGTTCGAGGCTAGCCTGGTCTACAGATTGGTCACCCTGTGGAAGGCTCCCTCTAGGCTGCCTAGAATTCACGGAAAGAGTCGGCACAATCTGCCCTAGTTATTTCCCTAGCCCTTTACCGTCTCACTTTCCAGACGGTAGTCTATCTCCCTCAGTATATGCATTCCTCCTGTTCCAGCCCGTCGTCGTTATGAATCAATGTCCTTAAGACTCAGCAAGTGAGTCGGTCGGTGGTGCTGCATGCCATTAGTCCCAGCACTCAGGAGGCAGAGACAGACAGATTTCTGAGTTCAAGGACAGCCTGGTCTACAGAGTGACTGTCAGGGCTATACAGAGAAACCTTGTCTCAAAAACAAAAACAAACAAACGACAACAACAACAAAAAACCCTCAGCAAGCAAATGAAACTTGTGAGGCTCAGGATGTTCCTGAAGCTCAGGAGATTCACAAGGCCCCTCCTTAGGGTTACATAAGCAGTAACAACTGCTAGAGAGAGGAGACTTACTGGCCCAGCTACCTGTAGGTCATGAGAGGAGGGATGCAACTTTTGTGTGGGTGTTTTTTGATACAGCTGACTTTGGGTTGCCCACACTTCTGTAAGTGACCCTTTTGTTCATGCCTCTGTAAGGTAACTCCAATAAGCTTACTACTTTGGTAAGTTAGGCTTAGCTGGAATTGTTTCTTTGATGTGAATCACTCAGCCTATCGCCACTCCATTTCACCCATCACACCTCCCTTCTTCTAAACTGGTGCTATTTTCTGCCCTTCCCCCTCACCCCTCCCCTACACACACACACACAATTTCACTTCATATCTCTTGCACATGCTGTTTCCTGTCTAGAAGGCCTCTAGAGACTCCATAGGGCATCAACTTATCATTCATCCTTTGCATAAACACTGGCTACAGCAACTCCTGTTCCTTGGCTAGTGTGGCACTGTCCCTTGCCACTCAAGTTTCTGCCTCTTAAGACATTGCTTTCGCCAGACCTAGAACTGTATCGGTGACTCTGGGTGATGCCAGAGCAGAAGGTCCTCTCCTCATGTGCCCCAGGTCAGTACCACTGACCCAGGGACAGCATCTTCACCGAGGGCACACAAGCCACGTGCCACCTGGCCCAGGGTCACCTACACATAGGAGCTGAGTCACTTCTAACCTTCCCCAGCCTCAGTTTCTTTCCCTGCATGAGGAGCCATGGTATTCCTCTTGGGGCTGCTAGGAGAGAGTCTCAGAGGCTCCCATGATGGGGTGAGCAGGGAGGATGGGGTACAGGTTGGGGAAGGTCCTGGCTTCATTTTCCTGGCAGAGCCCACTGTCACTCTATTAGTTAATGTCCTCATTGCTGTGACAAAAACACCTTGAGGAATGAAAGGTTTATTTTGGCTCACAGTTTGAAGGTACACAATCCATCACAGCAGGAAAGGCCTGATGGCAGGAGTGTAAGGCCTATTCACCTGCAGTCAGGAAGCAGAGAGAGCTGAATGCTAGTCTTTAGCTCATTTGGGTCCTGTCCACATTCAGGATAGATCTTCTCATTAAGCCCTGGTGGCAATGCACCCTCTTTCCTTCTATAGGCACCCAAATGGTGTGTGTGTGTGTGTGTGTGTGTGTGGTGTGTGTGTGCAGTGTCTAGCTAGCTAGCTAGATGGGGACACACAAGCACCTGAGTGAGAGACCAGAGGCATCTGACTTCCTTGAGCTAGAGTTACAGGTGATTGTGAGCAGCCTGACATGGGTGCTGGGACTAGAACTCAGTCCTTTGGAAGAGCAATATGTGCTCTTAACGGCTGATCCATTTCTTCAGCCCCTCTGTGGGCTCCCCTGAGCCCTTCTGTATGGCACAATCTGGGTGACCAAGGAGTTACGCATGGACAAGCCTCAGGGGAAAACGTCCTGCCAGGAGGAAGTCAAGGCTAAGACGCTGGGCTTCCAGAGGTCAGGTGTCAAGAATCCTGGTCATATCAGCAGCTTGTTGGGAACACTTGTCTTTGGAATATCCTGTCTGCTTGTCCCCAGAACAGAGATCCCAGATCGGGCTATGTATTTAAGAAATGTGAAAGTTCTAGTGCTCATCAACAGCCCAATCCAGATCTTGGAAACTCTTTGATACTGTCCCCCAGTATCACATGCTTGTCATTTGTCAGGGAACAAGGCGACCAGATCCCATAAGCTTCTCAGAGGGGGGGTCTCTAACCTCATTCAAAACCCCTGAAGAATGGGAGGGAGAAAACCCCACCACACAAACAGGAACTCAACTATAAGTAAGAATCAGCAGCTGGGCAGTGATAACACACGCTTTAATTCCAGCATTCCGGATGTCTAAGTTCGAGGACAGCCTAGACTACAGAGTGAGTTCCAGGAGAGCCAAGGATACACAAGAAGCCCTGTCTCAAAAATAAATAGATAGATAGATAGATAGATAGATAGATAGATAGATAGATAGATAGATAGATTAGATTAATAGATAGATAGTAAATAACTGTCAGACCCACCAGGCAGGTATGGCTCAGCCCTTACCTGCAGACCCACCATCCACGCTGCCCGTGGCACCATGCTGAACAGGGCTGTGGATTTACAACAAACACAGCCTCCCTAGGTTCCCTGCTATGTTAGAACAGTAATGCACTGCTTAAATGTGCGTTTTTTTACTTTATTATAAGTAAAAAATATTGTAAAGCCATCCGATGATTAGCCAGCTGTCTGCTGGGATGGGAGGTGGTGCTCTGAAGAAACCCCAGGCTGCCGTGGCTTTCTAGTGAAGTCGGCCCCACATATGCCAGGCCACATGTCCCTGGGCCGGGAACGGGATAATTGTGCCCATTTATCTTGCTATAGTTGAAAGTGCAAGAATCATAAAACAGCACAGTGTTGGTGGCCTTATGGGGGAGCAGGAGCGATGATGAGGATGGAGCCCCACACATGCTATCGAGAGGGAAGGAGGCACGGATGGGAGGGGCTAGAGCACCCAGGCCACGCCCACCCCCAGCCAGGTCACCGCACAGGTGAAAACAAACACCTGATGACCAGTGTAACTAAAGATCTCAGAAGACGAGATGGCGGTAGGTCCTCTCATGTCAGACAAATCTACGACTAACAATATCTGAGAGACAAGTGCAGCAGCACAGGGGAAAAAATCACCATGATTTCTCAGTCTGAAGCAAAAGTGGCACGTGAAGCCTGCAGGGCCTCGTGGTATTTTTTTATTATGGTAAAATATATATGCGTAAAATTTCCCATCCCAACCATTTTTCAGGGGCCAACTGGCAGGAAGTATTTTTCCGATGTTGTACAACCAGGAATGTGGCATTTTTGACTTTCTTTTTTTCTCAGAACTCGATATATAGATGAGAACAGCGGGGGTTCTTCTCCAGGCCCATGCTCATGAGCGGTGCTCTACCACTGAGCTACACTCCAGCCCTCTCTGGGGGATTCTAGGCAGGGGCTCTACCACTGAGCCACACTCCCAGTCCCTCACTGGGGGATTCTAGGCAGGGGCTCTACCACTGAGCCACACTCCCAGTCCCTCACTGGGGGATTCTAGGTGAGCATTCTACCTTTGAGCTACATCCTCAATAGGCTTTTTAAAAATTGTTCTCAACATTCAGCCTCTTTTCCAAAGTGAAGACTTCGGATAAGTCTAAGCTGGACAGTTCTGTCCAACTCACTCTTGGAAAGCCAACAAGCCCAGAATGCACCAGGGACACTCTTGGGAAGAGGAGGACCATCCCAAAGAGAGCAGGAATTAAGGATGGCCAATTGCCAGTGACCCAAGTGCTTCTCCTGTCTCTCAGTCAATCAATGACATATGAGTTATGGTCCCCCAAGATGACAAATCCCATTTTTTGGTCTCCAATATTTCCCTAGCTCCTGCACACAGAAGTTACTGTATGGATCTATCTTCCACTGAAATATGCAGGCAATCTCACCAGTGTTTGGGGCTTGCTAGACTTCTGTGCCTATGTGACTTCATAGCCCTGCTCTGAGCCAAGACATGCATTTTGGTTTGTCTTGGTTTGTCTAAGATTTATTTATTTGCTAGGCGTGGTAGCACATGGCACCTTTAGTTCTAGCACTTGGAAGACAGAGGTAAGAGGAGCTCTGTGAGTTTGAGGTCATCTGGTCTACGTAGCAAGCTCCAGGCCTGCCAAGGCTGCATAGTAAAACCCTGTCTTAGAGAGAGATAGAGAAAGGAGAGAGAGAGAGAGAGAGAGAGAGAGAGAGAGAGAGAGAGAGAGAGAATGAATTGATTTATTTTATTTGTATTTGCCTAAATATGTTGATGCATAGGTGCAGGTGCAGATGGGGAGGGGTATCTATAGGAGACCTGTAAAGATGATCAGAAGAAGAAAACCAGAGGAGACCATTGACTCCCCTGGCAGCAGTGCTACTTAAATGTGTCTGGGAATCAAACTGTGGTCTTTTGGCTAGAAAGAACACCAAGCACCCTTAACTGCTGAGCCATCTCTCTAGCACCAAGACACCCATTTTACATGCAGGAAAACTGATCCCTGAGACAGGCCTGGGGAGAGGAGAGGGCTTTAAAGCAGAAGCCTCTTAGGTCAGCCAGTGTCTTATCTGCAGCGTCAAAGTTTCAAAGAGGGCTGGGGTGGCAGCTTAGTCCATAAAGCATGAGGGCCCGAGTTCTGACTCCAGAGCTCACATTAAAAAGAAAGAATGAAATTGAGTGTGATGGTATATATTTGCAATTCCAGCTCGGGGAGGTAGATGCAGGAGAATCTTTGGGGCATACCAGCCAACCCACCTAGCTGAATCCACAAGTTCCAGGCTGACAAGAGACCCTGTCTCAAAAAAAAAAAAAAAAAAAAAAAAAAAAGCAAAGAAAAACTAAACAAAACAAACTAAGGTGGAGGGCAGCTTAAAGAAGTGATACATAAGATCGGCCTCTGACCTCCACACATGTGCACACACCTGCTCACACACAAAATCCTCCAAGAACATAAACTAATGCATCTCTCACACCATACACATTAAATTAACACATACATTTTCACACACACAACACACACACAGCGAGAGAGAGAGAGAGAGAGAGAGAGAGAGAAGAGAGAGAGAGAGAGCCCAGCTGAACCAGCTGAGAATGCCTGAGAGTTCAGTAAGGCTGGACAAAGGAAATTCAACATGCCATGGGGAGGCGTGGGGAGGGGAGAGGAGCCACAGCTCGCTGGCCAGTCACTTTGATGTTCCATCCATAAAACTTCTCAAATTACAAAAGAGAATCACTCTTGAGTCTTTAAGTGGCTCCGAATAAACCAACTGTCCACAGATACAATGAAGACCCGACGCTGGCTCTGCTCGGTAACAAGGCCGGGGAAATTGTTAGTGTTGCAATGAATATTAAAAACTCACGCACAGAAACACGCAGAGATTCAACTCTGGGGAGGCAGCAGGGGCACGATCACTGAGGTGCTCCTGTAAGACACAGAGGACCAGATACCCAGGAGTCTCCTGTCTGCGAGCAGGACAGGCTGGCTGCACCAGAAGTTGGGAAGGTGACAGGTCCAGGAGAGAAGCTGCGCTACCCTCTGTGTGCAGAGACCGGCATCTCTGCTGCTTCAGGAGCAGAGTCTCCACAGAGTCCAGAACACGGTGCTCCAAGATGTGGACACATTCTTTCATTGTGCTCTTGTGACAAGTACCAGCCAAAACTCTGGAGATAGACTCTTCCTGCCCTCGTCTGCCCTGACCTCAAGAGAGGTGACTAGGCTTGGTCTCCTTGTCACCATGGATACCTTGCTCTTCTGGGTACCACCATCTTCACCCTGCTGCTTTCTTTAGGTGTCTTGGTGTCTGAGCAAGGGAGGTGGTCTTAAGAGCTGAAGACAAGCTGATCTATAGTAAACAGGGGCATGAAAAAAGCAGTCTAAAGTCTCAGGTCAACAGGAGGTTGGGAAGAAAGCCCCTGTGGACACCCTAGTCTGGGTAGGCCTCTAGAATCATGCATACTGTAGATCATCATTTGTTCTTTCATGCATCCCGCCCTTGTCACTTCTGGCTGCCCACTGATCTGGCTAAGGCTGGGCACAGAAAGAGAAGAAAAGTCCCACACTGACTCTCAGAAAATCCATAGGAAGGACTGAGGAGGTGAGGATATTTCAGTGGAAGAGGGACACCATACAGTAACTTCTGTGTGCAGGAGCTAGGGAGATATTGGAGACCAAAAATGGGATCTTGTCATCTTGGGGGACCATAACTCACATGTCTATTGGTTTGTGGGAGACAGGAGACAGCACTTGGTCACTGGCAATTGGCCAATCCTCAATTCCTGCTCTCTTTGGGATGGTCCTCCTCTTCCCAAGAGCATGTCCCTGGTGCATCCCTGGGCTTGTTGGCTTTCCAAGAGTGAGTTGGACAGAACTGTCCAGGCTTAGACTTACCCAACGCTCACTTGAAAAATTGGATAAAATGAGAGAGTACTGGTAAGTGCTCATGAGCGAACCAGTGAGGGCTGGTTGTTGAGAAAAAATGGGTGTTCATTGAATCCAGTATGTGTGGAGGGCAAGCACTAGGTCATGGCAGGATGCCTAGAATCTGTCTCAAGAGGTGTTCTATCCCAGTGGGCCGGGTGCTCAGTGGTAGAGCCCTGTCCTGCTTAGAACTCCCAGTCCTAGTGAGGGGCTGTGTGGTAGATGTAGCTCAGTGAGGGCTGGGTGAGTGCTCAGGGTAGAGCCCCTGCCTAGAATCCCCCAGTGAGGGGCTGGGGTGTGGCTCAGTGGTAAGCCCCTGCCTAGAATCCCCAGTGAGGGCTGGGTGTGGCTCAGTGGTAGAGCCCTGCCTAGAATCCCCCCAGTGAGGGCTGGGTGTGTGGCTCAGTGGTAGAATATTCTGTGGAACATTTGAAAGGACTTTGGTTTCATCTTACACACACACACACACACACACACACACACAGACAAGCACGCACACAAGCACGCACACAAGCACACACCAAGCACACACGCAGAGAGAGAGAGAGAGAGAGAGAGAGAGAGAGGGAGAGAGAGAGAGAAAGCGTGCACAAGACCACCCTTGGCCAGGTATCAATACAGGGATGTTGACCAGGGCTGAGAAGGAAGGTTCTGGAAGCTTCTGATAAAAACCCAGAGAGCGAGTGGCTGGAGTAGCAGCCGGCTGGAGGTGTCCTCCAAGCAGCCTTCCTTGTAATTAAGAGTAAACTTTGTAGCAATGTCTCTCTTTAGCTGTTGTCTCACGGCCTCCCCATGATAAATTGTTAATGAACACCTGTTACAATACTAATGAAAGTGAGATCCTCATGTAAATAAAGAAAATTTAATAACTTAACAAGGTGGATTAAAATGCCCGGCCTCTGCTGCAGCTAATCTGGGCCAAACACCCAAGAGCTGCCTTGTAAGCAGGCGCCAGCACTAGCACATACACCTCCGTATGCTTGCCAAAATATAATTAATATTTTAAAAATTTATAAAACTGAAATCAGAGGTCTTGATTGTAACAAACAAAATATCCATCTTTAATCGGCTAACCAAAGGTCTTCTGCTCTCTCCACCCCGCCCCTGCCCCAGCTCCCTCCTCCCACTCAGTCCTCCTTTGGAAAACATAAACCAGTATCCAGAGCAGGTGGCCGAGGAAGGAAGCCCCACACCTAGAGAGGTAGTGAGGCACTGCGCATGCGCAGTGTAAGTTCTGGGTCGGCGTCTCAGCCCTGGCTAATACTCTCCTGGGGCGGGCCTCTCACATACATTCTCTGTCGAGAGTCAGGCTTGGCTCTGACCTCCAAGTGTTCTTTAAACAGATCTTCCTGGTTATATACGGCCTCATAGACAGGTTCCGGAATAGCAGCCACTTCCAGGGGTGGCTGAGGTATCCTGGGCTTATCACCCCATATCGGACTCAAAACTGTCAGAAAAGTCTTCAGGCTGAATGCCGGCCTGGAAAGAGACGGGCCTTAGAGTCTCAGGCTGTGGACCTCCCTGTCTTATAGAAGGTTGTCACTGAGGTCCCGAGAATGTTTTTGCCCTGCCCAGGTTCCCAGTTCCCTAGGGAGAAAAGAACTTCCACCCAAAGCAACTCCTGGACAGTGATCACACAGATGAGTCTGCCAACCTTAGTTAGTCTTGCTCCACACTGGTGACCCATGGGACATAAGCCATTGGCCTTGACCCTTCATCATGGGTGCCCATGGTGGTTGGACCACAAAGTGATGTGGTGGAGAAGGCTTGAAGGGTTTTGTAGACCACTGACCACTGACCACGGACCCAAGAGAAGAGAAGGCAGGCATAACTCAGCACGCCTCCTACTGTATGTCCTGGGGGAGGAGGACAGGGTCTTGCCTATGTCTGCCAGCTAGAAAGACAAGTGTTGACGTAAACTACAACAGGCTAGGATGTAGCTCAATGGGTAGAGCGCTAGCCTACATGGGGCCCTGGCTTCCATTCCCATGCTGCATAAAGCAGGCATGGTGGTCTAGCTTGTGAGTCCAGTACCTGGGAAGCAGAGGCAGAAAGATCAGGAGTTCAAGGTCACCATCAGCTAAATAGTGAATGGGGATCAACCTAGGCTTCAAAGGGAAAAACAAACAAAAGGAAATAAACAAGGAAGAAAACCTTGCAATGGATCTCATGTATTGAAATGGATTAGAGGAGTCAGAGTCAGAGGCCGGCTGGGAGATGACTGGTGTGGGGGGCTTAGCTTGGTCCCTGAGACCCTCATGGTGGAACAGAACAGACTCTCTACAGGTTGCCCATTGGCCTTCATACAGAGACAGAGACAGAGACAAGAGACACAGAGAGAGAGAGACAGAAGAAGGCAGACAGCGACAGAAGAGGCAGAGAGACAGAAACAGAGATGGAGGGAGACAGACAGAAACAGAGACACAGAGATGAGGAGAGAAAGAGACAGAAATAGAGAGATACAGAGAGACAGAGAGACAGAAACAGAGACACAGAGACAGAGGAGAGAGAGAAAGAGAAGAGAGAGAGGAAGAGAGAGAAAGGAGGTTTAAAAAGTGGCCATGAGCTGGGCAGTGGTGGTGCACGTTTTTAATCCCAGCACTTGGGAGGCAGAGGCAGGTGGATTTCTGAGTTCGAGGCTAGCCTGGTCTATAGAGTGAGTTCCAGGACAGCCAGGACTACACAGAGAAACCCTGTCTCGAAAAAACAAAAATAAATAAATAAATAAATAAATAAAAAATTTAAAAAAAAAAAAAAGAAAAGAAAAAGTGGCCATGAGCACTGAACTTGGCAGATGGCCCTTCTGCCACGGTGGACAAGCAAGGTGACCTCTAGGAAGAACCCCAAGCAGTGAAAAGAGAAGGCCATCCAAGCAGGCTAATAAGCAAGAATGTTCCAGAAGGAACATTCTGGAATGCATTGGTGTGTGTGAGAGAGGCACAGCAGGAGGGAAGGGGCCCTAAGGAGCAACTATGGAGATAACCTCAAGGACCCTGGGGCACAACAGCCTCCATCACGGGGACGTCTCTTTTCTTTGTAACATTGTTTTTCAAGACTTTATTCTGCACATCAATGGGTGTGTGCATGCCCTTGCACATGCTCCCCCAGCATGTGATGGTGAGAGGACCACTTTCGGGAGTCAGTTGTCTCTTACCATGTCCTGTGCCTGAACTGCCATGGTCAGGCTTGGTTCCAAGCATCTCTACCCACTGAGCCATCTCATTGGTTCCCTTACAGGGACCCCTTCCCCAGCTGTCTCTGTGTGTGAACCCCAGAAGCTTTACTGTGTGAGCCGGCGCTCTGGCCACTTGCCTCTGGTGTCCCGGGGATTTAATGCATCACAGTGCCAGGGTCCACACATCCATTCTTCATTGCTTGACCTCACTTTTAATTAGAGACTAAATTATTCATGCCATTTGATGGGAGACAGAGAGCCTGGGAGGTGCCTGGGCCCACGGCAGGCTCAGCCCTCCAAGTCAAACAGAAGGGAGGGGAGGGAACAGGCTTCCTGAATGGCTGCCATCAAGCCTCCTCCTGGTGCATCAGATCTGCTCAGGCCTCTGATGTCTGGCCACTGACGGGAGGATTCAACAAAGGGCTGGGGGCCCTGGGGATCTAGAAGCAGAGAGTGAGCCTCTCTTCATATCCCAGCCTGCCATTCAAGGAAGAGGCAGCTGGGGTCCCGTGGTTAGGTGGGGGGCTCGTGGTGTTGTGTTCAGCCCAGAGGACTCAACCTGCACTGGAGAAATGAAGAGAGGAAATTTAGCCGAAGAAGAGAGAATTCTCCTGTCTGGTACCTCTTCTCTGCCCTCCACCCCACTTGTGTGTGTGTGACCACGTGTGTGTGTCACCTTTGTGTGTGACCTCTAACAACTGCAGTGCACAGTGGCTCACAGCACATGTCTGAGACTCCAGGGCAGTATCAAGAGCTGACCCCTTGTCCCTGGCTGGCTCCTTGTTCTTGATAGCTCCAGGAAGCCACAAAAAAGAAATACCACACAGGCCTGCAGGAGGCAGTGATGTGTGAAGGGGTCAAAGGGCCCTGCCCCTCCTCTATCCCAGCTTTGGCTTCTAGCAGAGCAGGCCTGTGAGGTTCCTCCAGGGCCAAGGACAAAAAGAAGGTTGGTAGTTGATGAATCCCAGGGCTGGAAAAAGAGGAGGTCACACAGAGCCGAAGGGAAAGTTTGGGAGTGGTGTTCCACTCCAGTGAGGTGTGAGCACCCATATATCAGATGGGAAGCTGACTCCCCAAGCAGGTCCATGAAAAAAATTGGTCAGGACTGAGATGTCATTGTCTGTGCTGTCACTAGGTCCTGTGGGATATGCGAGTCACATCCAGGAAACAGGAACTATGGGCCACCTCTCCACCTCCATCCAGCATGGTATACAACCCTGTGGTCTCTGCCAGATGTCTTCCTCCTCCAGTCCCAGATGATGAAAGTGGCTCTGTCACATGACCACAGTCCAGTTACATTGACCCCAGGTTTTCCCCACCACCACACAACCCTGCTGCCGGAACCTGGGGACCCAGGGTTCTCATACCAGCTTGGAAAAAAATTGTTAAAAGATCCTTTGAGCATCAGCCTTGGCAAAGCCCAGGGAGGACTGGGACTGTCCTGATCCTCTAGGCCTTGGACAATGTGGACAACTGACAAGGCAGAGAAGAGACAGTTCTCTCTCTCTGTCTCTCTCTCTGTCTCTTCTCTCTCTCTCTCTCTCTTTTTCTCTCTCTCTCCCTCCTTCTCTTTCCCCTTCTCTGCAAAAAGGATAATTGTACAAAGGTTCCCTGTGGGCTAGAGCACTCAGGTAGATAGAAGGGAGGGACTGACTGGCTCAAATAAGAAGTGATATACCAGGCAGTGGTGGCGCAGCCTTTAATGCCAGCACTTGGGAAGCAGAGGCAGGCAGATTTCTGAGTTGAGGCCAGCCTGGTCTACAGAGTGAATTCCAGGACAGCCAGGGCTTACACAGAGAAACCCTGTCTTGAACCCCCACCCAAAAGAAAAAAAGAAGTGATATACACTGGGCACAGTGGCACAGCCTTACTCCCAGAACTCAGGAGGCAGAGGCAGGTGGAAGTCTGAGAGTTTGAGGCCAGCCTGGTCTACAGAGGGACTTCCAGAACAGTCAGGGCTCTGTTACACAGAGAAACCCTGTCTCGAAAACCCAATATAAATAAATAAATAAATAATAATAATAATAAATAAATAAATGTAAATATATACACAATACATAGAAAGAAAAAGAAGGGATCTGTAAGTCAGGAGCCCCGATGTTTGTGACCTCTGCCAGTCAGTGTCCCCATAGCCACTACGATTAAACCAACCCTCCCACGCAGCCTTTTTTTTTTTTTTTTTTTTTTTTTTTTTTTTGGTTTTTTCGAGACAGGGTTTCTCTGTGTAGCCCTGGCTGTCCTGGAACCTGCCACTCTGTAGACCAGGCTGGCCTCGAACTCAGAAATCCGCCTGCCTCTGCCTCCCAAGTGCTGGGATTAAAGGCTGCGCCACTACCGCCGGCCACCCAGCCTATCAAAGCCATGTTCAGCTACTGCCTGGCTGTGTGTCTGGTCCTCTCTGAAGTTCCATAGTGGAGACCCTCAGTCAACCAGTCAATGTTGGATAATAGCTGAGGACATGTGACTGGAAGAAAGTTAACACATGTTGTCACCCCCAAGGGTGGAAAGCACAAAGACACATAACAAGGGGCAGCCGGCTCTGCTGTTTGCCTGTGTACATAAATGGAGAATGTGGACCCCGAAGCCCAGATGGGGTGGCAGGTAAAGAGGGAGAGCCCCTGGCTGAGAGCCTCCTTCCTGTCCACCTCATGCTGACATTACAGCCCCACACAGCCTCCTTGTCCACAGCCCCCGCAGGGACCCCCCCCCCGGCAGTTCTACAGAGGAATAAATCAATCTGCCCTGAGGAGTCACGGGGACATGATGCCATACAGATGGGGGCAGGAACGGGGGCTTCCGAATCTATTCCCCACAGAGCACCCGGGAATCTCTGCTTCTCTCCATACTATTGGGAAGAAAGTAAATTAAAGGCAACAAGATTGTTCTAACATGCGTCCCTGTGGCGTCACAGTGTTAAATGACAGATGTTCCCCCCTGAAAAGCGACTCTAAAATATAAGCAGTAACAGACATCGATAGAGGAGCTTCTGGGAGACAGGGGAAGAGGGGGGCCTCCCATGCCCCCTAGGGTCCCTGTGGCTGGGATGGCTAACTGAAGAGCAGGTGCCTCGGGAACAGGAGGCCAACTAGTGGGTGATGTCAGACCCTGGACGGAGTGTGAGTGCAAGGGTCACAGAGACCTGTCAGAAACAAGACACAAGGAAAATGCTGCATGTGGAAGCAGTATGCTTAGTCCTAAACCAGGTCACCTTTCATCAGTCTCTTGTTCCTATTTCTACTTGGTAGTACTGGGGATTGAGCCCAGAGCCTTGCACATAATGGGAAACCACTCTACCACTGAGCACTCACACCCGCCAGCCCTCACTGGGGGATTCTAGGCAGGGGCTCTACCACTGAGCCACCAGCCCCAGCCCCTCACTGGGGGATTCTAGGCAGGGGCTTCTACACACTGAGCCACAACCCCAGCCCCTCACTGGGGTTCTAGGCAGGGGCTCTACCACTGAGCCACACACCCCAGCCTTCTTTTTCACCTCTTATAATTTTCTTTATTGAGAATATCTCATTAAGTTGCTCAAATGACCCTTGAACTCACACTGTAGCCCAGTCAGTCCATGAAACTCTTGATCCTCCTGCCTCAGTCTCCCAAGTAGCTGGGATGACAGGTCTATACTATCTAAACATCTTCAATCCGAAGATGGCACACAGACATCAACTGTAGAATGCTCTGAATACAGTCCTGCCTACATCCAGAGGAACTTTGGGCCCTGGAGGCCTCTCTAGAGAGAATCACAGCTAGCTTTCCCCCACGAGCTGTTCAGACACGACACATTATTACTCAAGAAAAGTCTTGGTAGCTGAGTGAGGAGTGAGGGGTGACGGGAGTGACAGAGGGCAGAGTAAGGGATGATGGGAGGTGATGGAAGGTGGAGTGGAGAGTGACTGGGGAGCCAGGACAGGGGTAGGTGAGAATGGTGATAGAAGTGACAGTGGTGGGTGAGAGTTCATTAGTGGTGACATTCAGAGTGAGGAGGGATGGAGGTGCTGGGGGGCGGGGTGAGGTGCGTTAGGGAGTGCCTGCGGATGAAGTCATGGGTGTTAGGGTGAAGGAAAGTGGGGTAAGGGGTGAGGAGGGAGGTGAGGGGGGGTAATGGGAGGATGGGGGGGAAGCCTAACTTCCCTTCTTTCTTTCAAAGTGTGGTCTCATTCTTGAGTAAAAGATAGCTGCAGTCCTTGACTGGGTGTCTCAGCCCAGCCCTTCAATGGCCACCTAATCCTCTAATGCCCTTTATCAAATACCCAGGCGTTTAAAGTGTTATTAAATGCCCCTTTTTTTGGATTATAGTTTTTCACTCTTGATTATAGGGTGACTCCATAATCAAATATTCATTGGATAATGATGATTAAAATATATAATCCCCCAAAAGATGTTTAGAGCAATTTAGACTACCATTGACTTAATTAAAGGAGTTACGGGATTAGTGGTGAAATAACGGGGTTATTTTTTTTTCTTTAGAACTAATTTTGTGGTTCTCCAGGCTCTAAAGCCAGTGAGAGAAAGAGGGGTAATGGAGAAGGTAGGGACAAGGTCAAGAGGTCGCCTCCTCTCTAAGAACCTTTACCCTGGCGAGAATTGTCACTGATGGAAAAAACCACAGTCAAGCCGCTGTGAGGACCAAACCCCAGCCTCACACACCAAGCCAGCCTCCAGGACTCTGCCCTCTGCGAGCTGGCTGGACGTGGTTCCATCTACCCTCCAGCTCCTGCATTTGTGGTTCCCCAAACCCGGACTCACCAGAACCATCAGCCCTTTTAAAATTATATGTATATACAAATATACATAAAATTTATAAATATATATAATTATAGCTGGGCAGTGGTGGCGCATGCCTTTAATCCCAGCACTTGGGATGCAGAGGCAGGCGGATTTCTGAGTTCAAGGCCAGCCTGGTCTACAGAGTGAGTTCCAGGACAGCCAGGGCTACACAGAAAAACCCTGTCTCAAAAACAAAACAAAACAAAATAACAACAACAAAATTATATATTATATATTCATATTATTTTTATATTTATATATTATATATTATATATTATATAGTTATATATTACATATTTATATATTTAATATTATATATGTATGTATGTATACATATACATATTACATATACATATACATACATATACATATACATATACATATACATATACATATATTCATTTGAGACAGGTTCTCATGAAGCCCAGGTGGCCCCAAAGGTAGCTGAGGATGACCTTTAACATCTGAGTCTCCTTCTCCCACCTCTAAAATGCTCAAATTAGGGGAGCTCCATGACTCTCACCAGATCTAAAAGTCCTTAGAGAGGAGGTGACCTCTTGCCTTAGCTTCTATCTTCCCAGTACCCTCATTTCTTCCTCTGGAGAAAGTGCTGGGGATAGAACTAGGCCTTGTGCACATTGAACAGTCTTTACCAGCCCTGTCCTGTCACCTCTCAACCTAGCCCACCTCTGAGTGCCAATGTGAGAGTCAGGCTCCCGGCAGAGCGGGCTGCTCGCCCTTACCTTGTCCTTCAGGGTACATGTGGAAGGCTCGGATTCACATGGGCTAGTCAGACGTGCGCTCTGCCTCTGGGCACCCACATATCTATCTCCTGTCACCTATGTCTGTAGTCATCGCAGGTAGGCTCAGGACAGAAGCGCCTCCTGTGTGAAGTGCTTGAATCGGGTGACAACGCCATCCCTGGCAGATGTGTGCTTGCTTACCTCAGGCCATCCTGTCCATTCCCTTACTGTCCTCCTTTTAAACTCTTAATCTATGGTGGAACCCAGGGTCAGGAGCACACCGGGCTGGGGTTACCCTACTGAGCCCCGCCCCGCCCCCAGCCCCTCGCTGGGGGATTTTAAGCAGCTGTTCGTCGCTGAGACACGCCCTTAGTCTTTTAAAAACTTTTTTTTTTTATGTTTTTTTGTTGTTGTTGTTGTTATTGCTGTTATTGGTGGTGGTGGTTTGTTTTGGTTTGTGAGGTTTTGTTTTATTTTTATTGGTGTTTTGTTTGTTTTGTTTTGTTTTGTTTTGTTTTTTTGTTTGAGACAGGGTTTCTCTGTGTAGCCCTATCTACCTTGGAACTCACTCTGAGCAGGCTGATCTCAAACTGAGAGATTCACCTGCCTCTGCCTCCTGAGTGCTGGGATTAAAGGCGTGCGCCACCACCTCCCCCATTAACTTTTTTTTTTTTTTTTTTTTGGGACAGGGTCTCACTAAGTTGACCCAGGCTAGCCTTGAACTTCAAATTTCCGGCTTCAAGCTCCCAAGTAGTTCATATGATAGGACTGTGTCACCAAGGTGGGCTGTACAGTTTTCTCAGATAGGGAAGCTGAACTTCATGAAAGGACAGGGACCTGCCTAGAGTCACCATAAGAATGAGGCCAGCCTGGCTTTCTGGAACCCTCTCTAGTGGTTCCCAGTGGCTGCACTTGATAGACAAGCTGAAGAAAGCACAGCCTAGGGTAGGGAAAGCCAACCAGCTCTGTGGCCCTGTCTTTGCCTCCTTGCTACAGCTTCCAAGCTGATGAGAGATCCTAAGCCACTGCACACGCAGGAGATAAGTCGACATTTGCCTGGGAATTAAGTGGCGCTCACTGACAGGCGGAGGGAATCCGCCAACCATCAGCGCTAATGCCCTGATGTTCCAGGCAGAGGAGGGGAAAGAAAGCAAGCTAGGTTGAGCTCCACAACCTGTATTTACATAAATCTGCAGCTACAAGCAGGGAATACGAGCCCCCCCCCCTCAGAGCACCCCCACCATCCATATTGGCCCAGCTCCCTTCATCAGAAACAAATTCTGACCTGGCTGCAAGCTCAATTGTCTCTTTACCAGACTTGACAAGACAGCTTCTGATAACAAATCCCGTCCCTGAATTGCTTGATCATAGAAAAAGAAAATTTTAAGTGTTCTGGGGACAGAATTCAACCTTTGGGACATATTAAGTAACATGATCTGATGCTGAACTGGACGAACCTTTCTGTCCCCTCATGGGTGAAAAGATTCTAGGTCAGGGGCACAGACCATCCCAGCTCACTGGGATTCTAGACAGGACTCTCACTAAGCCACACCCCAGCCTCTCATTGGGGGATTCTAGGAGGGGCTCTACCCTGAGCCACCCCCAGCCCTCACTGGGGGATTCTAGGCAGGTGCTCTACCACTAAGATATATTCCCAGCTTCTTTTTATTTTCTTTTTTAGGTAGGCAGGCCTTGGGCTCATAGCCTCCTGCCTCAGTCTTTCAAGTAATTTAGAAGAACACTAGTCCTAGTTCAAAATCTTACTCTGCCCTAGTATTAGGAAAATAGATACCCACAATTCTGATAGATTTGTGTGCTCCAAGGAAGCACGGGCATCCTAAATCCTCCAGAGCCCAGGTGAGACCCAATATAGTGAGTACATCAGTAGATGTTTCCTTTGTGTCTTCCCCGTAGTAGATACTGTGTCAGTCTGCTCATGCTGTGTAACAAAGAGCACACACATTTATTCTTCATAGTAGCAGAGAACTGAGTCCAAAGTCAAGGAGTCTTGGGCTCCTTCCAGGTGTGCAGACAAGTATCTCCTCACAAGACAATACCTCTATGTGTGACTGTATCTGGATTCCCTCTTTTTACCAGTACCCCAGGAGATAGATTAGTGAGCTTGTTAGTTTGTTTATTTACCTCTACAAGGGCCCTGTCTGTGAACATAGACACATTCTGAGGTTATGGGTCATAAATCATGAACCTGAGGCACCTCCCCCCATTAAGCAGATAGCATATGTTTTTTCCCTAAATCTCCAGTGCAACTACAGCAAGAATTCTGACTCAGGTCTTTTTCTGCCTGCCTGTGTATGTTTACGTATGTGAATGTAGCTATGTAGACAACCATGTCAGCCCACACCCTTCACCTTGTTTGGTACAAGGTCCTTGGTCTCTAAAATGTTGCTGTATACTGAGCTGGCCTGAGAGCTTCCGGGGATTCTCCTGTCTCCACGTCCTGTCCCATTTCACACGTACGACTGCTGTGATTCCAGATGCATGCCGCAGCCTCCCAACTTCTAGATAGGTTCTGCGCATTCAAAGCATACTCTCATGGCAAATGCTTCACCTCCTGAATTATCTCCCCAGACCCTAAACCTCCCGAGAGGTTCATACACCAGGACTCCTGCGGCTTCTCCTGGTGGTAACTCCCTCTTTGGGCAATACAGAGAGATCCTAGGAGGGTAATCACCCTCCTTATGCCCAGCCTCCCAGGCATCAGACACCTGCTTGAAGGCCAAGGATGGATCCAGATATGAAAAACCGCACACCAGGCATCCAGGCAGCTTCTCACAGATGATGGACAGGCTCTGGTAGGGTCCAGACCAGAGGATGAAAACACTCTGATGACCTATGAGAACTAAGGTTGCTTCCTGGTTGGGAAAGAAAGGGATACTGAAAATAAAAGGCCACTGTCTTCCCAAGCCAGAGTTCCACCCTCACTAGCCTTGGCCCTACCCTGTCAGGCTGTTGCCAAAACCAAAACCAAACAAACAATCAAAAATCCTACAATTCAGTCAAAGATTGCACGCCCCTGCCCCGCCCCCAGACCTTTGAACCTACAGATGTCTGCAGTAACTCTGACAGTGTACAGGGTCTCCTGAGCCACACACAACCAAAGAGGGTCCAGCTAAGAATATCTTACAGATATTCTTACAATCAAAATAGTTTCTTGTGACAGCACAGATTGCCATCACAGTACCCTGGAGGCTGAGGCAAGAGGATCAAAAGTTCAAATCCAGCCTGGATTCCAGGAGACCTTTTTCCATATAAATAAATAACAAGACTCCCGAGAGAGGGTCAGAGTAAGTGTCTGTCACAAAGGGAGGACGTGAAACTTGAGACCAGCCTTGGTGGCATTCCTACCCCACAAGTTCAGAGATCCTGCATCCCTCTGATTAGCAACCAATCACCTTCTGTCTTCCAGCTAGCTCCCTGTACTCAGAGGCAGGGCTGTAGTCTCCATCCTGCCTTGTCCTGCCCTGCCTGGGTTCCCAGCAGGAAGCTTACACCAAACTTACTGTGAGGAAGGTTAATTTGACCCACTCTTGGCCTTCAGCCAATTACAAGGGTCTGCACCAATGTCCCTTGGCAGATCCTGGATAAGCTTGCCTATGTAAGAAAGTCAAGTCGTCCTGGGATGTGGATGTCCCCACCAGAGAGAGGAAGGATTGCATCCCGTCAGCCTCAGTGAGACCCAGGTGACAGGGTGTTCTCCAATACCACTGAACGACTCAAAACCCCAGCACCTGTTTGGTCTTCAAGCTTTGAAAAAACAGCTGGCAATCCAAGGCTATTTCTATGAAGCCAAGTAGGAGCCACCGTCTGCACAGCTCTGCTCTAAATCGGTGCAGCCACGGGGTGAGGAACGAACACGGGGGTGGGGGTGGGGACCCTTCTGGTCCCAGATGCTCGGGCTGCTGTCCTCCACTGTTGAAGGGGAGGGGCCGGGGTGACCAGGGCTGAGGAAAGTTGCCTCCCAGCTCTCAGCGGACTGCAGAAGGACGGCTTTGAAAATGCTACCAGGGTATCAACAGCTCTGTAAGGGTGGTGTTGTAGTTACACTTTTTTTTTTTAATTAAGTGAATAATTAAAAAGAAGTGATTATCAATTAGCTAATTAAATAATGTATTCTACTTTCATATTCCCCGCTTTTTCCCTATTTTTTCTTCCTTATTTTTTTTCTTCTTTTTTTTTTTTTTTTTTTTTTTCATTTTTGGTTAATCACTGTGGCCGCGGTAATGAGCCGCCTCGGGTTGCCAGGCAACCAGCTCCCAGTTACACAGCCGCAGCTGCCTCCCGTCAGCGCCCTGACGGCTGAGCACGGGGCTCCGCGCCCAGGCCAGGGACTACGGGAGGGCGAGGTCCCCTCAGGGGGAGGCGAGGGTCCTAAAAAGGAAGAGATAGAGGTTCTGGCCCTGGGAAGGATAAAATCCTGAAGGTCAGGGACCGTGATTTTCCCCCCAGAAGAAAAACAGACGTCACTGTAGAGAGGGCAGGAGTCTTGGCTGTTCGAAGGTCGAGGATTGGAGGGCAGGGGCGTGGTCCCTGAATGGGGAAGATGAGGCCGGGTCCTGGAGAATGGGAGAGTTCCCCAAAGGGAGGGCTGAGAATGCACTCCAAGCTTCCGGCAATCCTGGTAACTCTGCTTCTTTCTGCCCTGGCACCTTTGTGGGGCATGAATCTGATTCCTCAACTGCCTAGCTCGCACCACAAAGACCGCGATCCTCAGTTTCCAAAGCTAGAAGCTGTGGCCGTTGCAGCAGAGAACCAACTTACACACACGGGTGGTTCGGGCAGGAGCAAAGCAGAAGGACCTGAGACCTGAGGTCTGTCCACGTCAGACAGGGCTGGGGGAGGCGAGACCAGCTGAAACTGGAGCCACCAGGCAAGGATCCTGCTATGGTCAGCACACAACGCCCCTCCAAGACAGACCGGGTGGGAGACTAGAGTCCCCCTGGGGGCCTCCCTGCTCACTGGTGATGACGTCTTCGAAGCCACCACAGCCTCTGAATCTGTTGTAGGGTCCCGACCCACGCCTGTGTCCCCAGCCTCTTCAAAGGGGCTAGATGGGAGCTCACTGTTGAGCACCCTGGGGCTCAGGCACTTCCAAAGTCTAGCGCACCCCCTTGGAGGACCCTCACTCCCTCCGAGTCTCTCTGTCCCGCGGTCCGAGCCCAGCGCGCCCGCGCGCGCTCTCTCCCCCCACCCCTGTTCGCTTGGTTGTTGTGTGTGTGTTTTTCTCTAATTCTCCGGAGTTACTCTTTTGTTGCCAATTGCTTCTATGCCCCGAGGCCACGCTGTAAATGAGATGTTACATCTGCGCCGATCTAAGTAAACACTTTATAAATGTATAAATAAGTGAATAAATAACGAAAGAGCCATCTCAGAGACCCTCCAGGCTGGCAGGGCTCCGGCCGAGTGTCGACGCTCCCTAGACCAGGCCTTGGGGTGGGAAGGTGGGTGCAGACCTGGTATCTGAGCCCCTCTTCCCACAGGAGGGTGAACAGGCCCGGCTGGCTTCTTCCAAATGTACTACTCCCTTTCTCTCCTCTTTCCAAATTTTCCTCTGGCCTCCACTGTCCGAGATAGTCGGGGTTTGATGCTTTGACCCACCACTTTTCAAACAAAAACAGAACGGGGGCGCTCTTAACCCCGGGTATGCCGCCCGGCACCCAGCATTTCAGCGCCCCTCCCTCCAACCTCTGGCAAGGCCGCAGGACTTGGATGGTCATTGCATCAGGTAGTCAGTCCTGGGTCCTGGAGGGCATCAAACTCCACCTCATTATGTCTAGGACTAGAGCAGAGACCCAGGGACAGATAAACTGTCACCAACCCGTTAAAAATCAACGGCCACCAGAGTGCTGGCCTTCCAGCCCTGGCCTGCGCCCCAGGTCAGCCAAGCAAAGGAGGAGCCAGGCCAGCTCCGAAATCCCAACTCCAAGCCCCTGAACTTCCCAATTATCACGGATAACAAGACCAAATGAAAAAGTACTCATTGAGTAACTGATATCAATTATGAAAGCCAGCTTTGGAGTCTGGTATAAACGATAGGGGAATTGGCTTGAGAGAGAGGGAGACAGACATGTTATTATTTACGCCAGATTAAGAAAGTATCTAATTTGCCGGCCTTCCTCTCCCCGTGGGAATCAGCGTCAATTTTATCATTGTTCCTCCGATTTTAATATTCTCTAAATGAATTACTATTGAGCGAGGTAGTTAGTCAATAGTTTAATGCAATTAATTATCTTTAAATCGCTTTGTTATCTTTTTTTTTAAGCATAAAAGAGTCTTAACTCTAGCTCCAGTACATATTTACAGGAAATTGGATATTGCAATATTTTTGTGGGGTCTGGGCACAGGGAACTAGGGTGATGAGTTGTTTCTCCTTATTGCAGCTGAGAGCATTTGGATCCCCTCCTTGCTGTGAGCGCTGGGAGACCATCCGCCAGTGAGACAGAACCTACAGCAGCGGGACTGGGGAGCTGGTGGGGGGGGTGGGGTGGGGTGGGGTGGGGAGGATGGTTGGATAACAGGGTCTATTTAAGTGAGAGGCAGCCCAGAGACTTAACTTTAGCAGCTAGGGCCTCATCTGTTTGTTTCTAGTTTAAAAAGAGCAGAGGGGAAAGTTACTTACAAGCCACCCTTGGTCCCGTTTGTTTTCTGGAGTTCCCTGAGCTCTTCCTCTGACCTGCCATAGTTAGATGGGTCGTCTTAACTGGTGATTATTAAACAAAAACAAAAAAAAACAAGCTTTTCCTTTGGGATGTGGGGGAGCTGACCCTGGTTTCTGCACCTCCAAGGACAGAGGCCAGAGGGCACAGCCTTGTGACCCTAGAAAGGACTTCAAAAAGAAGAAAACTCGAGGGGGGAAAGTGGGACAGAGGGATATTATTCTCACCCTCACTTTTATTCTTATTTATGGGGAAAGGAGAGAGACTCATCTCTACCCCACATCCTAAGGACTCCTCACTAACGCCAGACTCTGTAGGGCCAGAGGCCAGTGAAAAATGGCGACAGCCAGAGATCTGTCTGAGACTCTGGGGCAGAAATTTGGGGGGAACTGCCAAGAGGAACTTCCCATGTTATCAGCACAAAGAGTCAGTAACCTCGGTTCAACTTAAGGATCAGGTCTCGGTCCTCAGTCTACTTCCTCCCCTTAGCACCAACAGCAGGAAGGAAAGTTGCTTTGGGTGGGTGGGCTTCTACTGTGGACTAGAAATGAGGGGACTAGAGAGAGAACTTTTCTCCCAGCAGACCCAGAAAGAGCACTTCTGGGGTTAGTGGTGGGGCCACGGTGCTGTGGGAAAACCGGATCGCCTTGCAGGCAGCTTTTACAGGCTCTAAGATCACTCATAGCCAGGCCAGTGTAGGGAAGAGGCTAGCAAAGTACCATGGGGCTGTCCACCGGGTGTGCAAGTGACCCTGTGGCTGCAGGTGTATGAACGGTTGTGTGTAACCCAGCCACCAACAAACCTCTGTGGACTGCCAAGACAACCCCTGAGCAGTTTCCTCTCCCACCCTCAGCCCCTCAAGAAACGCCAGACCTTCTCACCATTCAACGAAAATTGAATTCCCCCGAAATAGCTCTGAGGACAGGACCTGGTATTTCATAGTGTTTTAAAAGTAATATTCCGTTTGTCCGGGCCGTGAAATAAGGGCACCAGGAACGCTACAAGAAATAAAAAGAGTAATTTCTCAGTGGAGACGTTGCCCGGTTCCAATTCGGCACCGGGGATGGCTGCATCCTGGACAGGGGGACCGTGGTCAGGCGGGGGCTCTGGCCTCCAGGCCCAGGCCCCACCCGCATAGCACATCTGGAATTGGCATCAGAGACCTGCGGTCCGGAAGTTCTCACACTTCACGACTCATTAAGTGCAAAGCTTGGATTCCTCAGAAAAAGGGGGCGAGAGGGTGGGAGTTATGTGAATGGGTTATGCCAGGGATAGTGGCCCCAGTTCATCCTCCGCTGCCCTCCCTTTCTAAGGAGGACTTGGGCACTCCAGCCTTTCCTTGCCTCCCCAGAGCTTGCGAACTGTCCAGGCACTCACTTCGGTAGGCAGGCCCCTAAAGCACCCTGGCTGGGTTAAGGGGTAACTACGGAGGGGAAGAGAAACCTCTGGTTCAATATCCTGCTGCGGGGGAGGATGGGCCTCTGGTCTGGTGGGCAGACGTGGGGGAGGTGGAGACATCTCCAGCAAGAAACCTGGCCTCTGAGAAGATTTGTTCAGGCCCACCTAAATGATGGGGAAGTGCGGTCCTGACGCACAGCAAGCTTCTGGGCCCCACAGGGACTCGGCAGGACCCCCTTGGCCCGGGGCTCCCGGCAGGGCGGCCTCCCAGCCTGCCTGCTTGCCACTTCAATCTGACGGTTGCAGATACAGGAAAGTCTGAAGGGTATACTTGAGGGCTTAAAATTACAATTGCTTCTACTTAGATTCATTTGATGGCCGGAGCCGTTTCCGTTAGACATTCGTCTATGGGTTTTCAATATCTTAAATGTTTAAAAAGGTTTTACTCTGTAGTTACACTGAGCGAAATTAAAAGAAACAGTAAAATGTTTGAAATGAAGTGCATAATGCTTAATAAATTTAAAATGAACAAAGACTGCTATATTGCCAGCAATATCATTCTCTGCCCAGGGGCATTAATAAAGACTGGAGGTTTGGAGGGGGAAAAAAACAATATTTTCTATTAAAATTCTGCGCTGTGTTTCAATATTAAAAGGATATATGATGAATTTCCAGTGCTACCCAGCCGGGGTCAGAGATTAATTTCATTTCTTTCTGGTCAGCATTCTGTCGATAATTAATCAAAAGCAGTTTCTTAATGAAACACTTT